>QRFJ01000210.1:0-73618 GCA_006176705.1 Cocos nucifera | reverse complement strand
TAGTTTAATTTTTATTTTATTTTATTTTAGAGGAGAAAGGAGAAGAAAAAAAAAGTTCTAAAGAAAGAGTCCTAAGGAGTCCTAGAACTAAGAAGAAAGAGAAGAATTCGGTTTAATTAGATCTAATATTGGTTAGTAATCAAGTTGGTCAATCAATCCTGACTAAGGGTTATCCTAATATTAGACAGCTCTAACTGCCAAGGTCACCTTCAACCCCCAAGTGTAGGATTAGCCAATCAACTAGCCAGGTAAGTGTAAGATCGGTGGGAGTCCCCGTTGCTTGCCTTAGAACCAATTATGCTTGGCCAGGTAAACTGAATGGAACCAATTAGAAACTACCTTCCTTCGGGCCAATCATCCCTGAACCACTTTCCTAGACACCAGTCAAATTGACTTATCCTAATCCGGTTCAACTCTTTGGATTCCTTATCCTATTGAGCTCGAGTTCCTAGGGTTGATGTCTAATTGATTTTAAAATTTAAAGGCTTAGGTCAATGCAGGATGTTGGTTGGTTGTTTGTGGGCTAAGGAAGGGTGATCAAATCCCCACCTTATCTTGTTTAATTGGGTTGTGCCCTTAATTTGATTTAATATGAATATGCAAAAAAAAAAAATTCAATCAAAGGGTTTTATGCAATTTAAACTAGATGCATGCAACTAATTGAATTCTGAAAGGCTTACCTTGCCTTCCAGCAATCACCAAAAAAAAATAAAAATAAAAATAAAGATAAAAATAAAACTAATATGATGCATGCTCTAAACAGTTAGGGATTTCTAATCTTATCATGAGATTTTTTAATTAGATTTAAATAAATATTTTTTTTAAATTAATTTAAAAATAAAATAAATAAATAAATAAATAAAAAGAAAAGAGGAACTAGGGTTAGGATTGATCTCACCAAAACTTCTAGATTGCTTTCTTCGTTTTCTTTTTTTTTTCTACAAAATAAATAAAAAAAATTAGTAAGCAATATTAAAAAAAAATATAATTAATTTTAAAAAAAAATCAAAGAAATCAAAAAAAAAAAATAGCATCTATTCCTTCCCCGGCAACGGCGCCAAAAACTTGCTAGGAACATTTGCCAAAATTATTTTTAATTTATTTAAAATAAATCAAAGAAATCAAAATCAAAAATCAAAAACCTTCCCGGCAACGGCGCCAAAAACTTGATAGGAACGCGATGTTGTCGTTAAGACACCATGTTTATCAGTTTAATCCGACTTCTTAAAATCATTAAAAATGCGTAGATAGCAGTGAGTCGGGTCGAATCCACAGGGAAGGTAGTGTTTTTAGATTTGAAATCTTTGATTTTTTTTTGAAAAGAAAAAGAAAAGAGAAGAGTTTTTGGAATAAAAAGTGAAGTCGGAAGAAAAAAAATAAAAATTAAAAGATGCAGAAATTTAAACTTGGTACTAAGATCTACTAGTTAGATCTTAGCATCTACTTGCAAGCAATAATTTAAAGTGCAGAAATTAAATTACAATAAAAATAAAAAGTAAGAAATTAAAATGTAAAAATAAAATTTTTATTAATTAAAATTTTAGAATTTAAATACATAAAATTTAAAAAGAATAAAATAGCCTGATCTCTGATCTTGGATCGGCATTGGCAGAAAGATGGTGTAGAAGCTCGGCTCTTCTTCTCGGCACCCGTTGCTTCGAAGCAGCCTTTAACCCATAGCCTGGCTTCGCCCTATACCAAAGCTTCACCTTGATCGGAAGATGTTGATTTCTGGATGGCCTGGGGTCCTTTTTATAGAGCTAGGAGGGCTGGATATTTTTTTCTAAAGGCAATATGGGACTAATAGCCTTTGTAATCATCAAAATATAAAGAAATTTGGATAAAATTTGAATCAAAATAGCTCTGATATGACTCTGGTAAATCTGATAAAATCTGGCCATTCAATAGGAATCCAACGGTCCAAAAATCATCAAAATCGGATGCAGATCAGCCTCAGATCGGGTCGGATTAAATTCTGGCCGTCCGATCGCGCTTGATCGAGGAAAATCTGGCCGCAAATCGCGCTTCGGGAGTCTTGATCACCGTTGGAGCATTCTGGACCGTCGGATCTTCATCACTTGGTTTTTTGGCCATTGGATCGCGCCAGATCGCTTAATAGAATTTGAATCAAGCCTGGAAATCACCACCGCCGTCCGATCATGACCGCAATCAACCGCAGCCGTCCGATCGCGCAATTACTGTTCCCATGGACCGGATGGACCGGCCGCACCGCACACCGCAGCCAATCAGCACTTCTATCACCGAGTGAAATGACCAGATTGCCCTGTGAGCCGCGATAAATTTCTGTAGACCCTTTAAGGGTCTAGGTCCGCCACGTGGCAAGGCTCTGATTCGTCGGATTTTGCTGAGCTGGCGGTCCACGCCTGGATCGTGGACCGACTGATGGCTTCAATGGCTGAGTCGGCTTTGATGGCTTGGCTTGGCTTGGTGGCTCGGCTTACGGAGCCGGCTAAGCCATTTTCTTTTTTTTATTTAATTTTTATTTATTTTATATCTTTCAAAATTCATATCTTTTCTATTTTAGCTCCGTTTTACTTAAAATTTATTTCATTGTGATCAAAAAAATGAGCTCTTTCTATTAATAATAAAATTTTATTTTTTAATTTTTATTATTTTTTATTATTTTTTAATTAATTTTTTAATTAATAAAAATATGAATTTTTCAAAAATTATATATAAATTGATTGATAATTCTTAAAAATTAATATAAATTAATTGATAAATTAATACTTTTATTGGTAATTTATTATACTTATCAGCAGCCTTCTAGCTTTCAGTCGTCTTTCTCTCGTCTGGATTGCACCAACCAAGAATCCAAACTACTTTTGGATATGGAGAGGAGAGGGAGAAGATGTTTTGGCATGGAGGAGGAGAGGAGAAGCAGCCTTGGGGCATGGAAATCTCAATTGCTCTTTGAGTTGGGCGCAGGGTCTTATTTATAGACTAAGCGTGATCCAACTCCTCTTCTTCCCAACCAATCACAATCCTTTATGAAATCAGATCTAAATCTGATTGGTGGGAATAGAATC
Source organism: Cocos nucifera (assembly GCA_006176705.1). Classification (NCBI taxonomy): domain Eukaryota; kingdom Viridiplantae; phylum Streptophyta; class Magnoliopsida; order Arecales; family Arecaceae; genus Cocos; species Cocos nucifera. The sequence goes on along the minus strand of QRFJ01000210.1, from coordinate 70,568 downwards.
CCTTGGATTCTTCCTTAGATGGTTTCTAAGACCAGTCAAACTTGGTTCTTAGGAGAACTCTAATCAGAATCCAAAAAGGAGATGGAGTTCCTGTCCAATAGGGACTCCTGGGTGCCTCCAGCTTGGGCACATGCCAAGCATGGCGTGCGCCCTCCTCCTTGCCAGGTTCTGGTAGGAGGACAGGCCCCCACCAGCTTTCCAATAGGTGCGTGACACGTGGACTTAAGTCAAAGTATCAATGGTCAATGTTTCACCAGTCAAAGGTCAACTTTTGACCAAAGTCAAAGGATGAGAAATGGCAGGTGACTAAAAATGGCAGGTATTATCTTACAAAATAAGACAATCTTTTTTTGATCTGGACAGACTCCAATCAGACCAAGTGAAGGCCTCTGAATGAGCATAAGTTTTTTTGGCTCAATTAGGACAACTATTTATGATAGTAAAAGAAGAACGTTAGGTTCAGTCGAGTGCTAGCATGATTTTCTTGAACCTAATTGAATTTCATTCAGATCAATTGAATTGGATTAGTTCAATTGATGATCATCAAATTCAAGTTCTTGTTTGTGTGATCCAGTTAGATTCAGTTCTGTATGGTAAAGGGATATGTCATGATCTCTATCATTGACATTATCGAAACTTCTTTCGATGGATCAGAACTCTTCTGATTCGAACAGCTAGAATGATTGATCATCTAAATCATTCTAATTACTCCCAAAATCTACCAGTGATACCTAACAGTATATGGTGGCAATCCATCAAAGCTGAATGCGAACCTCTTGGTGCAGCTACCTGTGTGATTAAGTTCTTCTATCTTGAGCCCCGATCAGATTAGGGTTAAGGTGAACTCGTCAAACCCTAGTCTCTGTCATATGATGTAATTATTCGATTCAAGTCCAATGTAAAAACCTAAATAGAAACTCTTTCTATTATTTTACTCTACCATGGCCATGGACTTCTGGACTTGATTCTCATGATCATCATAAGGCTGCTCCTCTACCACCAAGGTAGATAGATTCCATCTTGATGCTATCCAGTTCCTACAATGAACATGCTATAGCCAACATACACCTCAGGGTTTCGTATGGCTAGGAGATCGAGTCATGGTGTAGTCAAACTGTAACACCCTCTAGGTGAACTATCGATGCATCTCAGATCAAAGAATCAGACACAGCACTACAACATGGAGTCAGTCATTGACGAGAAGATAGACTTCCTAATGACTACTTGAGGTAGTCACGCTCAGTGCCCTCATTCTTTAACGAGTACCTATACTCTCGCTCTGGTGTCTCCACACCGTAGACTCAAGACTCATCTACTAAAGAGAAGCGATTGTACACCAATCTTCCGAATCAATCACCATCCTCGTGATGATCCTATGGTCGGAAGCATTTTATGAGTTAATAATGATTATTCATGTCTTAAATTTTCAACTCTTGAAAATATGAATTATCATTACCATTAACTCAAAGGACGTATCACAGACACTAAATACACGTATGTGAAAGAAAATAATCTATTTTATTAATTTTAGTCAAAATTATAATTTTGCCCTTAGAAGTGTGTTGACGCAGAAACTGGTCGTCATCGGAGTCCGCTGGAGTGGAGGCTGATGAGGTCACCATCGAAGACCTGCAAAATAAAGTCCCATCCAGAGTCGGTGGAGGGGGTGGCTCCGATAGGACCCTCTGATGATCAAGTCAGCTTTGGCCAACAGGAATGGAGTGCTTGGAATGAGTTCCGGAGCTTAGAGAAGAAGAGGAGAGCTTAGGGATTAGAGAGATTAGCGTATCTGGAGGGTCCCTTTTATAGCGGAGCTTGATGGTGATGGCTGCAGCCATGTGCTGGCGGGCCACTCGAGGTTCGATGGAGTCAGTCTCTCAGGGAGGTGCTGTATGCGGCGGGTTGATGGTGACAGCTGCAGCCGTGTGCTGGTGGGTTGTGTTGTAGACTGATGGCGATAGTTCATCCAGAGGAGTTTGGACTTGTAAAAGAGTTCGACTGAAGTGAAAGCTCGGGAGGAGCTCGGCTATAGAGGAGTTTGGAGGAGCTCGGTCGGCTGAAGGGATGGCTGCTTGGGGAGTTCGACCGAGGGACGACCGCTGAGGAGTTTGGGCACTGGGGGATTCCGTTAAAGCCCGACCGCTTGGAGTCCAAGGAGCTTGGCCGCTAAGCAGTTCAACCAGCTGAATGGGTTCGAAGGAGCTCGGATGCTAGGAGTCCGAGGAGCTCGACCGCTAAGCAGTTCGACCAGTTGGAGGGGTTCGGTCCTGACGCTGGGAGTCCAAAGAAGCTCGACGGTCGAGGAGTCCGAAGAAGCTCGATCGACTGAATGGGTTAGAAGAAGCTCGGCCGTTGGGGGTTCGGCTGAAGCCCATCTGCTAAAGCTCTTTTGTGGCTACTGATTGCATTAGACTGAGCATCGAACTAGACTTCGGCAGGAGCTGGGTTTATCCCCAACACTAGCCCCCCACTCCCGAGTTCAAAAATCGAAGGAAGGGAGTGCAAGAAAGGCGACTGCCGAAGTCGTTTGAGCTCTGTGCTGGTCTAGGTCGAAGCTCGAGGGAGATCTCATCTCCAACCGAGGTTGAGGGAGGCTTCATCCGTTGCGATTGAAGTCGAAGGTTGAGCTCCTCGAGAGCGACATTGTCTCCTACAGTCGAGGTCGACTCGGGCGCTCGGAAGAGATCTAATCTACTACCGGGGTTGTCTCTGATCTTATTTCTGGCTGAGGTTGTCTCGATCGCTCGTGAGAGATCTTATCTTTAGCCGAGGTTGTTGCTCGCGTTTGGACGAGGTTCTCCTCCTGTTCCTAACTGAGGTTGACTCGGTCGCTCGGGAGAGATCTTATCTCTAGCCGAGGTTGCCTCGGAGGAGATCTTATCTCCCGCAGCCGAGCTTTCCTCAGGGGAGATCTTATCTCCTATGGTCGAGATTGCCTCGAGCTTTCCTCGGGGGAGATCTTATATACTGCAACCGAGGTTGCCTCAGAGGAGATCTTATCTCCTACGGCTAAGGTCGAACCGGGCACTCGAGGGAGATCTTATCTCCTGCAGTCGAGCTTTCCTCGGGGGAGATCTTATCTCCTGCGGTCGAGGTTGAACTGGGCACTCGGGGGAGATCTTATCTCCTGCAGTCGAGCTTTCCTCGGGGAAGATCTTATCTCCTGCAGCCAAGGTTGCCTCGAGCTTTCCTCGGGGAAGATCTTATCTCCTACAGTCGAGGTGCCTTAGGAGCTTGGAGAATCTTATCTTTGTCGCGTCGGGGAGATCTTATCCCTATAGTTGAGGTTGCCTCGAGGGAGATCTTATCTCCTACGGCGAGGTCGAATCGGCACTGGGGGAGATCTTATCTTCTACGGTCGAGCTTTCCTCGGGGAGATCTTATCTCCTACAGCCGAGGTTGTTGCGGGCGCTCGAGGGAGATCTTATCTCCTACGGCTGAGCTTTCCTCGGGGGAGATCTTATCTCCTACAGCCGAGGTTGCCTCAAGCTTTCCTCGGAGAGATCTTATTTCCATAGCCGAGGTTGCCTCGGGGGAGATCTTATCTCCTCGGTTGAGGTCGAACCGGACACTCAGAGGAGATTTTATCTCCTACGGCTGAGCTTTCCTTGGGAAGATCTTATCTCCTGCAGCCGAGGTTGTTGTGGGCACTCAGAGGAGATCTTATCTTCTACGATCAATCTTTTCTCGGGGGAGATCTTATCTCCTACAGCTGAGGTTGCCTCAGAGAGATCTTATCTCCTACGATCGAGGTCGAACCGGAGACTCGGAGGAGATCTTATCTCTATAGTCGAGCTTTCCTCGGGGAGATCTTATCTCCTACGGTCGAGGTGGAACCGGGCACTTGGGGGAGATCTTATCTTCTGCAGCCGAGCTTTCCTCCGGGGAGATCCTTATCTCCTACAATCGAGGTTGCTCGAGCTTTCCTCGGGGGAGATCTATCTCCTACAATCGAGTGCCTCGGGGGAGATCTTATCTCCTACAATCGAGGTTGCCCGGGGAGATCTTATCTCCTATGCCGAGGTCGAACCGGGCACTCAAGGGAGATTTATCTCCTATCTTATCTCCTACGGTCGAGCTTCCTCGGGGAGATCTTATCTCTTGCAGTCGAGATTGTTGTGGGCGCTCGGGGAAGATCTTATCTCCTGCATTTGAGGTTGAATCGGACGCTCGGGGGAGATCTTATCTCCTGCACCGACTTTCCTCAGGGGAGATCTTATCTCCTGCGGTCCGAGCTTTTCTCGAGGAAGATCTTATCTCCTGCAGTCGAGGTTGTTGCTCTCCTGGGCGCTCGGGGGAGATGTTATCTCCTGCAGTCGAGGTTGCCTTGGGGAGATCATTATCTCCCTACGGCCATGGTCGAACTGTACACTTGGAGGAGATTTATATCCGCAGTCGAGCTTTCCTCGGGGAGATCTTATCTTTATCTCTTTATCTCCTACAGAGAGCTTCTCCTCGGAGAGATCTTATCTCCTAAGTCAAGTTGCCCTCAAGCTTTTCTCGGGGAGATCTTATCTCAATCGAGGTTGCCTCGGGAGAGATCTTATCTCCTACATTGAGTCAAACCGGACATCGGAGAGATCTTATCTCCTGCAGGCCGAGCTTTCCTCGGGGGAGATCTTATCTCCTGCAGTCGAGGTTGTTACGGGCGCTCTTTGCGAGGAGATCTTATCTCCTCAGTCTTCGAGGGAGATCTTATCTCCTACAGCGAGGTTGCCTCGAGGGGAGATCTTATCTCTTGCGGTCGAGGTCGAACCGAGCACTTGGGGAGATTTATCTCCTACAATTGAGCTTTCCTCGGGGGAGATCTTATCTCCTACAGCCGAGGTTGCCTCGAGCTTTCCTCGGGGAGATCTTATCTCCACAGCCGAGGTTGCCTTGGGAGAGATCTTATCTCCTACGGTCGAGGTCGAACCAGGCACTCGGGGGAGATCTTATCTCCTACGATTGAGCTTTCCTCGGAGGAGATCTTATCTCCTATAGCCAAGGTTATTGCAGGCGCTCGAGGGAGATCTTATCTCCTACGGCCGAGCTTTCCTCGATAGAGATCTTATCTCCTACAGCCGAGGTTGCCTCGAGCTTTCCTCGGGGGAGATCTTATCTCCTGCAGCCGAGGTTGTTGCATGCGCTCGGAGGAGATCTTATCTCCTGTGGTCGAGCTTTCCTCAGGGGAGATCTTATCTCCTGCCGAGGTTGTTGCTCGCGTTAGGATGAGGTTCTCCTTCTATTCCTAATGCGGCAATTATTGACTGCTTCTTCCCTATCATCGCATGGTTTTCGCATCCAAAAATAATATTATCGAAAGGAAAGAATTTTATTGAAAGGAAGTTACTAGCAGCGAATCCCCAAGTTTTGTATTTCAAGATCGTGGTAGCATTGTTCCTCCGCATTCCTTCGGTAGTAAGTCCCAGGATGGACGACCTCCTCATGCTGGCCTTCTTAATTTGGTGCAAGCTCTTATCGCTGGGAGACGACAAATTATTGGTGCAACAATCTCCTCCCAGGGGCAATGTGGATGAGGCTGTAAGGTGGCTGACCTCCTTACGGTCTCTGGCTATGGTAGTGCCGAGCTCCTTGCCATCTCTGGCTATGGCAGCGCCCTTAGCCGGTCTTTTCCTGCTTCAGGCTGGTGCCGGAGGAATTTACTCAGCCTCCCCTTTCTGATGAGCTCTTCAATTTCATCTCGGGGTTGGATGCATTCCTCGGTGTCATGGCCATGGTTGCGATGGTAGAGACAGTACTTATTTCGAACGTGCTTGTTTGGGGGAGACTGTAACCCTTCTGGTCTTGGCAGCTGATTCTTCACTTTGGTGAGAATCTGAGTTCGAGGAGCGTTGAGGGGGGCATAGTTGCGGAACCTTTCGAGAGGAGGGCTTCTTTGCGCCCCTCTATCGAGGTTTCCTCGGTGGCGAGCTCGAGGAGTTTGGGCCCGCCTGCCTTTGGAGGGTGTCTGTGAGCATGGCCGAACTTCATTCCGTTCCTTTGGAAAACCTGCAGGAGAACTTCATGCCACTTCGTCGGGGCTTCCTTGGAGTCATACTCGAGAGGGAGTCCTCGCTTGCCCTGGGGCGGTTGTGAGCTCGGCCAACCTTCATCTCACCTCATGTGAAATCTTTGTAGGAGGCTTCCTTGGTGACATACTCGGGCTGGAGTTCGGCCTCACTTGCACCAAACTTCATTCTGATGATGATGTTTGAGGGGAGAGTTCGACCATGCATGCGCCAAACTTCATTTCGATGACGAGCTTCGAGGTGTAGCTCGGCCTCACTTACGTCGAACTTCACTCCATTTTCTTGTGAAAGCTTCTATGGGAGGACTTCATGCCCCTTCCTCGATGATGAGCTTTGAGGGGGAGCTCAACTTTCTTCGCACCGAACTTCATTCTATTTTCCTGCCAGACCCTCCATGGGAGAACTTCCTACTGCTTTTGTCTGGACTTCCTTTAGGATGAGCTCGAGGGGAGCTCGGCTTTCCTCGCACCAAACTTCATTCTGAATCTTCATTTCGCTTTTCCGCAAGACCCTCCGTGGGAGAACTTTCTGCTTCTTTTGTCCATATTTTCTTAAGGATGAGTTCGAGGTGAAGCTCCCCTTTTCTCACGCCGAACTTCATTCCACTTTTCCATGAATTCTTTGTAGGGGGTTTTGTTGATGACATACTCGAGATGGGGGGAGTTCGGCCTGACTTGAGCGATGAGCTTCGAGGGGGAGTTTGGCTTTGCTTCCGGCGAACTTCATTCCAATGATGAGCTTCGAGGGGGAGTTCGGCTTTGCTTCTGCCGAACTTCATTTCGACCTCCTTGTGAAATCTTCTGTGGGAGAACTGCTTTCTATTTCTCCTTCCTAAGGGCGATTGATATGTCCAAATGCTTTTCCTTAAGGCCGGTTCCTCGCATCCTCATGGCGGGTTTGCTGGCAAAGTCCCCACTGGAGGTTGTCGCACAGCCAGCATCATCTCGATGCGGCCATGGACCCGACCAGCGAATTGAACTGTGTTACATCTGCGGTGGCTTTGAGTGGAGCCTGGGCTGTTGGGGCTGCAACGGGAGCCGATCGTTGAGTCGAAGCTCTCCTGGAGGCATTTTCTCTTTGGGAGAGGAAAGGAAGATCTTCGGAGGGGGAAGGAAAAAATCATCATCGAGCACTCCTTTTAGAACAAGAAAACTTCGAAGGTTCAGTCCCTTCCTCTAGTGCCAATCTGTTGACGCAGAAATTGGTCGTCGTCGAAGTCTGCTGGATGAGGCCAATGAGCGTCCGTCGGAGACCTGCAAATAAGTCCTCTGAGCCAGTGAGATGGTTGGCTTCCGGCAGCCCTCCGAGATTATTGGTCAGCTTTGGCAAGTAGGAATGAGTGCTTGGAATAGTTCTCGGAGCTTAGAGAAAAGAGGAGAGCTTTAGGGATAGAGAGTTAACGGTATCTAGAGCTTTATAGTGAGCTTGATGGTGATAGGCTGCATGCGCGTGCTGGCGGGCCGCTCGAGTTCGAGAGTCAGTCTCTCAGGGGTCCGTATGCAGTGGGTTGATGGTGACACTGCAAGCGCGTGCTGCGTCGTGTTAGTAACAGATTTGATTGGTGGATAGTTCATCCCAGAGGATGTTCAGACTTGTAGGCAAGAGTTCGCTGGATGAAAGCTGGGAGGACTCGATATGAGAGCTCGAAGGATCGATCGACTAAAGGCGGTACTAGAGTTCTGACAGGGACGCCGTTTGAGAGTTGGGCACTGGGGATTCCGTTAAAGCCGACAAGCTTGGAGTCCAATGGAGCTTCGACTGCTAAGCAGTCGCTAGCTGAACGGGTCGAAGGAGCTCAGACGCTAGGCAGTCAAGAGCTCGCACCGCTAAGCATTCAATCGTTGGAGCGGGTTCGGTCTGATCTGGGAGTCGAAGAAGCTCGGTAGAGCTAAGAAGGCCACTGAATGGTTAGGAAAGCTCGGCGTGGATGGATTAGTCCGTCGGCTGAGCTTTTTGCGTACTGTTTGCAATTCGCTGAGCATCGAACTAGACTTCGACGGGAGCGAGTGTTTTACTCAACAACAGTTTATTATTAGTGTCAATCCAATTCCTGGCTTCTAAGCACATATATCTAACACCAATTAGGTTCAATAAATCATGCTACACACAATTGACCCGCAACTTCTCTCCTTCTATAACTTCACTGAATTGGTCCGAACTTAGTCAAATTAATTGCTCATCCAGAAACCCTGTATAGGTTTATACTAATCTGACTCGTCTTTTTCTTATGAGATTGGATCTTGTCTATCGTTAGTCAAGGCTTTGTCCTGTCCATAATGATGGGCATTGGCACAAATGGCTTTTTGACTGGTTTTTTTGTAGAAAGAAAGGAGGAGATGCGCCCTAGATTTCTTCCTTGGGGCGCACCCCAATCGTTGTGTAAAGAGGAAAGGCGCATGCCCCATCCTGGGCGTGTGCCTGCAGATAAATACCTTGGGATTTGGAGGTTATCTATTCAAATAAATTTGAATGGGTCAAATAGTTTGAATAATTCAAACTCCTAGAAGAGAAATTATCTATGGCAACTTGACAATATACCAGATAATGTATGTCATCTTTTCTACCATTTTGTGTGACAAATGAGTGAAAATTTTAGAATATTGCATGGAAACTTGGAGAGGTCTTTTGCATCTAGATTTGACCGTCTCAAAGCCCATAGCTGGGAACTCTAGGTTTAGGTTTTTCTATTAAATAGAGGCGACCAAGCCAAAAGGTTTTGGCCATCAATTTCAACCATGTCATATGCCTCTATCTCTCCAATCCCACCTCCTCTCCCTTTTCTTCATGTCCAGAGTTGGTTTACCAGCACTAGAAGAAGATAGTGTTGCTGCTGCACAATCATGTCAATGGTTTCGATATCATATGAGATCAGTTTTATTGCTGAGATTAGAGGAAGGCATGCCAGAGTTCAGATTTAATCTTTATAATTAGATCTAGAAGGAGTGGACCTTAGATTGACCTAGTGTGTAGTAGAGGCTGCGGGAACAAGCGTGCGTGCTCAGTTAGAACCTTCCATCACTTCTAAGATCATCGCAGCAAGTGAAAGAGTTTGTTGCAACAGATTGCATTAGATACCAATTTTATGTTCCTAGTTTTAGATCTATCTACATTAGATCTAAGAACTTAGATCTAATCATTAGTTATTTAAAAGTTTAAAAATTCTGCTACAAAACGATTTTAATTCGATCAGGCCAATCTTGCAGTTTTCCTTCAATTGTAATCAGAGTTTGCGATTTCTGGTTTAGATCTAGATAGATTAGCTCTAAAAATTAATTTTGATGTGATCATAATCTTTTCTGTTGTTACATGAGATGTAATCAGTTTCTAATGATGAAGATGCATTTTTAATTTTGATACAGAGAATATATGCAAAAGCCATGTATTAAATCGATCTATATCGTCTATATGATTATATGCTCTAGAATCTATTCAATGTAATCATATTTTATTTTTTGATTGGGCTTTCTCTTGCCACCAATCATAAATTAAGAAGGGTTAAAGCCTTGCTCCCATTCATGATACTCTATGCCATGTAGGATGCTGTCGTGTCTGTCCTCATCAAAAAGTAAAACTTACTTTTCTACAAAATTCTAAATCCAAAAAACTCTAAGATCTACTTAATGCTTGTTTCGAATCATGTTTTACTTTAAAAATTAAGTTATGAATTAATTAGATCAAAAATTAAGAATTTTCAAATTAAAATATTCATAAATATGGGTTTATAGATTATGGGTAGCCTTGATTAAGTCTAACTGAGCGTTGATCAAACTAAAATAAGATTGATTAGGTGGATCAAGAAAAAAGTCGCTTTTAAATTGATAAATTCAATAGTAAAGTTTGAGATTAAGATTGACTTCATAGCCATATGTGTATCACCTTCAAGACCTAATCTAGTTCCATAGTTCGACGCTGGATTAATAGCGACCAATCTAGTGTCTGATTCAATAAGTCGGTGTCTAAGATAAGTTTGACAAATATGATTGATGATTTTTAATTAGGAGCTACTTGACCTAGATGCGTCTATGGTAAGTTAATGGCATATCCCTCTCATTGATCTCACTTACCTAGTCGATTGGGTTGATCCAGTTCTACATTGAGATTGCTAACGATTCAAGCTAACCCATGCAACTAGATTAGTCATAACCGTTATGACTAATTAAGAATTAAAGAGATTTGAATTGAAATCTTTCTAAGAAAATATTAAGTCAATTAGTCTTCCACCGTTGTAGTTGTGTGGGCCCTTCTTGAGGTTAATTATTCTTGGCTGGATATAGTGGTTCAGTGGCATCGAGAAGATGCAACTATAGCTATTAGGCATAGGATACTATGGATTGGAGGATGGGTTGGGCTCGATATTTAGGATATGATGAGGGTCCCAATAACGAATCCAATTCGTACAAATAGTAGGTCTGACTTAACTAAGGAGTCGAAAAATATTCTGAGTACTAAGCTTCTTAATCAAGGAGTGTGGAGATATTGGTATGGGATATAGATGAGATGTATGGATACATCATTACTGAACATGATCAAGTTTGGAGGATTCTACTATCAAAAATTGCTCTGATGGGATATGGGTATAAGTGTCTCTTCGACTTGAGATCACCACGGTGATTTGCAAGCAACTCATTGTGGTTTGGTGATGGACTACTTGAATTTGTAATTCAGTGATGGAAGATTTCTAGGCATAATCAAGTATTCGTAAAGTTGGTGAGTGATCGAGATGGGATTGACCATTCTAAGGATTTGGAGATAATGCATCGCTGTATTTTAATTTTGCAAAACTTTGGCTAGGATAATCCAAATAATGGATTTGATATTTTAAAATATAATATGGATGATCTATTTAGGGTTGACAGTCAAATCCTAAGTTGTCCTATAAGCATTCATGGTCAAAGGGATGAATTATATAGAAACTATATCCGCATGGGTTATAGAATGTTGCTTTATACATTTGATTTATCCGGCTATCATGTACCATTACTAGATGGTCACTTTGATTGGTACAGAAATTTACTTCTATGCTTTTGGTTTAGGTTCGAACCTATGAGATTACATACATTAGAGGTCTCAATCTGATTGGATCATTGATCAATGATTAAGAATCATTTTAGGGTCAAATAGTCAATACGATTGATGTTTGACCTAGTACAAGTATTGCAGGAGGATTGTTTAGCAATCGGATTGCTAATTGACTCTATCTGATTGAGCATGAAGGTTGAGATCAAGTTTAATTGAATAAAATTCAATTAGATTTAGTTTAGACTTAATTAGGTTAGGTCCAATTGGTTTATAGGATAAGCCAATTATAAGGAAGATCAATTCCTTATTGAATTAGAACTTGTGTGCACCTAATTTCTAATTTGATTAGAATTTAAATCAAAATTAAATATGATTTAATTTGACTTAATTGGGCCCTTAGTTGAATTTTCATCCTTAATTGGATTGCATCAATTTTAATTTGATTGGGCTTAAAAGTTATTTTGAATAGTCAAAATATGAAAGTCCTAGTTTGACTAGGACTCTCTTCCTTGTGCCACCTCACCTTCCCACGCCCCCTTCCCTTGGGATTTGCATGAAATCCCTCATACACAGAGAGCCCACATGCACCCCCCTATGCCCTCCCTCTTTCTTAGATGGTAAGTGATTTTGGACGAAGTCAAAACTATTAGGTACTTTTGATTTAAAACTCTATTTGATAAAGTTTGTTAAAATCAAAATCCTTATCCATATGAGGCGCCAAACAATCTGATTTCCTTTTGAATTTTATGATGGAAATAGAGGAAGTTTTGTGATTTAATAGACTTTATGATAAAGGTTGTCCTAGTTTGTGTAGATCTAAAGATAAAGATTGTCCTCTTCTGAAATTTTATTTGATAAAGGTTGTCTTCGTTCATGTAGATCTAAAGTTGATCATAAATATATTAGATATGATCTAAATAGATTTATTATTTAATAGATTTAAAATTATTTAAATATAAATTAAATAATTAGATCACATGGATTGATCTTATAAGATTGTCCTACTGTAAGGTTTATCCCTTATGGTGAAAAGGTTATTTTAATACATGCTGATCTAGAAATTAATCATAAATAAGTTAGATTTGATCTAAAAAAATTATGATTTAATTAAAATTATTTTAATCTAAATTTTATGATATTAAATATGTTAGATTTGATCTAAAGTAATTTATATTTTATTATAATTGAAATTGTTTGAATCTAAATTCCATTATCATGAATATGTTTAAATTAGATCTAAAGTAGATTCATGATTTTGTTTATGTTATATGCATATTGATTATGAATCAAACATGCAACTAGTTGATAGAATCAAGTTGTAAAAATATTTTATAAATATAAAAGTATTTTTGAAATGCCAAATCTAAATCCTCAATCCAAAACATAATTAAGAATTAAGAGTTATTGATTAGGATTTAGGATTGTGAATTAAAGATCCTAAGACAAAAATCATATTAGACGGGTTAATGGGTTAGAGTGAATTAGGTGCATTAATTGGGTTAGACCTAAGGTTATATTAAAGAATGGACTTAATTAGAGTAATTGATTAAATCTAATCAAATATTATCTTAAATTAGGTCAAGAACTCTGTAGATCAATTGCAATAGTTGTAGTTGGTCAAGTCCAACTCTTGGTGCCCCCCATCCTTATCCTTTAAGACATTAGGACATGTCCTAATCTAATTAGGACAAGCCCAAAGGAAGGTTTCTAGATAAGCTAAATCTTATTTGACTGAGTCCAAACTAATCAGAAAATCTAATGCAGAAGAAAGTTTGGTCCATTTATGTGCTAGCATGATTTTCTTGACCTTAATTAGATCAAATCCAAATCAACCAAACTATGTGAGTCCAATTGAAATCATCTAGATCCAAATTCTTATTTATATGACCCCATAAGTTCCATTCTGTATGGTAATGAAATATGTCATGATCTCATCATTGACATCATCGAAACATCTTTCAATGGATCAGAACTCTTTTTGATTCATCCAATTAGAATTATCAATCATCAAAATAATTTTAATTTATCTCGTAATCCACTAGTGACACCTAGCAGTATGTAATGGCAATCCATCAGAACTGAATAAGAACCTTTTGGTGTAGCTATCGTGTGATTTGGTTCTTCTATCATGAGTTCTAATAGAATTTAGGTTAAGATTAACTCATCAAATTTAATACCTATCATATGATTAAATCAATCGATTCGAGTCTAATGTGAAAATCTTAATAAAAATTTCTTTCTATTATTTCACACTGTCATGGCCATGGTTTTAGAACACAATCTCATGATCATCATAAAACTTCTCCTCTACAGAGATTGATAGATCCTATCTTGGTGCGATCCAATTTCTATAATGAACATGCTATAGCCAACACACACCTTAGGATTCTAAATGATTAGAAAATCGAGTTATGGTATCGTCAAACTATAACACCCTCAAAGTGAATTGCTGATGCACCTTAGGTTAATAAACCATATGTATAACTACAACAATGAGCAAGTCATTGACGAGAAGGTAGACTTTCTTATGGCTGCTTGAAGTAGGTCACGCTCAGTATCCTTATTCTTAATAAGCACTTGTACTTTTACCTTGGTGTCTCCACACCATAGATTCAAGACTCATCTATCTTTAGAAAGTGATCGTATACTAATCTTCCAGATTGATCACCATCCTCATGATGATTCTATGATCGAGAGTAGTTTATGATTTAATTATAATAACACTTATCTCAAATTTTTAACTCTTAAGAATATGTGTTATCATACTCGTTAACCCAATGAATGAATCACAGACACATAATACATAGATGTGATTGAAAGAATAACCCAAATTTTATTATTAATAAGTCAAAATTAAAAATTATGCTATTAAAAAGTATTACAAGTGTCGGCCAATCTGGCTTCTAGGTCATATATCTAACAAACTCTCACTTGACCTAAAGTCAATTGGCTACAAATCTAAATCCCATCTTCTCAAGATGGGCTTCAGTCTTTTGTTGGCTCAAAGGCTTTGTCAATGGGTTAACCGCATTATCCACGATGTCGACTTTCTTCATCTCGACATATCCTTTTTTGAGGTAATCATGGATGAGGTGGAATCGCCACCCAATGTGCTTGAATTTCTGATGAGACCTCAGCTCCTTAGCTAGGGTTATGGCATTGTTATTGTCGTAGTATAGAGGGTTGGCATTAGATGGCATCACTCCAAGCTCCATAACAAACTTCTTAAACCAGAATGCCTCCTTCATAGCTTTCGAGGCAGCGATGTACTCTGCTTTTATGGTGGAGTCTGCAATCACTGTCTGCTTGAAACTCTTCCAGCTCATAATGCCACCATTGCACAAGAATAGGCTTCTTGATGTCAACTTTTGATCATTAATATTAGACATAAAGTCTAAATCAGTATACCCCTACACTTGGAGTTCTCAATTATTGAAGATCAGAAACATATTCTTAGTCCTTCTTAAGTACTTAAGGATATATTTTACAGAAGTCTAGTACTCTTTGTCTGGATTCGATTGATACCTGCTTGTGACACTCACAGCATGGGCTATATCAGGTCGTGTACAAAATATGGTATACATGAGGCTTCCTATTGTCGAAGCATAAGGGATCTTGCTCGTGTGTTCAATCTCTTTTGATGTGTTGGGGCACATCTTCTTGGAGAGATGAATACCATATCGAAGGGCACAAGACCTCTCTTGGAGTTCTCCATGCTGAATCTCTTCAGCACCTCCTCAATATACATCTTCTATGATAAACCTAGCATCCTCCTCGATCTATCTCTATAGATCTTGATCCTCTAAATAAAGGATGCCTCACCTAGGTCTTTCATAAAAAAATCCTTAGACAACCAAACCTTGACTGAGGCCAACATAAAAATATCATTTTCAATTAGGAGGATGTCATCCACGTACAATACGAGGAAGACAACAGCGCTCTCACTGACCTTCTTAAACACACAAGGTTTTTCCTCATTTTTGATGAAATCAAACAATTTGATCACATCATTAAAATGAGCATTCCAACTCCAAGATGCTTGCTTAAGTCCATAGTGGACCTTTGCACCTTGCAAACCTTGTGATTACTATCACTGGAGGTGAAACCAAGCGGCTATTCTATATGGACATCTTTCTCAAGATATCCATTTAAGAACATCATTTTCATATCTATTTGCTATATTTCATAATCAAAATATACTGCAATGGCAACTAGTATGTGGATGGATTTAAACATAACCGCTAGTGAGAAGGTATCTTGATAGTCAATGTCTTTGCACTGACTATACCCTTTCACCACTAACCTAGATTTGAATGTCTCTATATTTTCATCTGTACCAATTTTTCTATTGAAAATCCATTTATATCCAATAGGTACAATACTTTCAGGTAGATTTACCAAGGTCCATACTTGGTTCGAGCGTATTAAGTCAGTTTTTGACTTCATTACCTCTTGTCATTTTTCGAAGTCCATATCTGATATCGCCTCATCATAGGTTTTGAGGTCATCTCTACATATCCCATTTTCTATGAGGAACATTTTTTCTACATCTTCTGAAATAATACCTAAGTATCTCTTTGAAGGATGGAAAATCCTATTAGACTTATGAGGTGGAGGAGGATGTGTGTGGATCGGCTCAGACTGAACTGATTTCTTAGGTTTCTTGGATCGTTGCTCTTCAAAGACTTTCTCCTCGAGCATGATCTATCTTTCCATGCCTCCATCTTAAATAAATTATTTTTCAAGATAGATTGCATGTCGACTGATAATCCCATTATGGTATTCAGGAAGATAGAAATAATATCCTAAAGACTCCTTAGGACATTCAATGAATCGAGCTCTAAGAAATCTAGATTCTAGCTTATCCATCTCTTATTCTTTGATAAGAGCCGAATAACTCCAAATCTTGAGATGACTCAGATTCGATTTCTTAACATGCCACATCTCATATGGTGTGGTAGGAATAGTTTTAGAAAGAACCTTATTCAATACATAAATAGCTGTTAATAGGCTATGTCCCCAATGAAAATCGAAAAGGTCTATGAAGCTCATCATGGAATGGACTGTATCTAATAGGGTTTGATTTTTTCATTCTAAAATTTTATTGAGTTGAGATATTCCAGGTAGAGTCCACTGTGAGACTATACCATGTTTCTTGAGATAATTCTGAAATTTTCTATTAGGGTATTCACCTCTTTGATATGATGGAAGAATCTTAATAGGTGTTTTGGTCTATTTTTCCACTTCATGTATGAATTTCTTGAATTTTTTATAGGCCTCAAACTTATGATGCATAAGATACACATATCCATACCAAGAAAAATCATTGGTAAAGATAATGAAGTAGACAAAACTACCTCTAACTAGCACATTAAATGGGCCACAGACAACTATATGCGCTAGAGCAAGTAATTCTATGGTCATTTCCCCATATCTCATAAAGGACAGCTTGGTCATTTTACCTTAAAGGCATAATTCACAAATCGGATATGACTCAAAAGTCAACGGATTCATTAGTTTAGATTTCTCTAATTTGTTAATCCTATCTTTTGCTATATGACCTAGCCTAAGGTGCCACATGTATTTTTCATTTATACTATCTTTAGGTCGTTTAGATCCTATGGCATTCACACTTTGCTTGACATAATTTATAGATACATCAATATACAACTGATAGAGACCGTTAATAAAGAAATCACTTCCAATTTTATTACTTTCAAAAGAATAATACAATGGTCCTTGTGAAAACTAATTACATATCCTTCCTATGTTGAATAGAAGATAGAAATTAGCTTCCTACTCATAGTAGGTATATAATAAAAGTCCTTAAGTTCTAAGATACTCCTAGATGGTAGTCGTAGAGGGTATGTTCCCATGGTGATAGCAGCAACCTTTGCTCTGTTCTCGATGCATAGGATCATTTTGCTATCCCTCAGCCTCCTACTATCCTTAAGATCCTACAAAGAAATGCAATGATGAGCACTAGATCTAGAGTCAAGCATCCAATTGGATACAGAAGAAATAGTTATGTTTATCTTAATGATGAGTATACCTTCAGAAGGTCCTCCTTCCCTCTTGTTCTTCAAGCTTACCAAGTAAGCAGGGCAGTTTCGCTTCCAATGGCCATCGAAATTATAGTGAAATATTTTTTTTTCTCTGCAGCCTTCTTCTTCAACTCCATCTTTTTCTCCTTCTTCTTCCTCTCAGCCTTCTGCTTCTTGTGAACTTTTCTTCTTCCTAAAGGACTCTCTCTTGGAAGAAGTTTGCTCCATAGTATGTACCGAGCCTCTTAAACTCTTCAAGGTGCTCTCAGTAGTCACTAGCATGTTCATCAACTTAGTCAGGGTGTACTGGATCTTATTTATATGAAAGTTTATAATAAACTACTCATATGAATCAGTTAAGGACTGTAGAATTAGATCAATCTGCAAGTCTTTGTCCATGGACATGTCGAGCTTTTCAATCTTCTCCAAGCTCTTGATCATCGATAAGCAATGATCATGGACCGACTGCCCATCACGTATCTGCATCTTGAAGAGTTGCTTGGATACTTTGTAGCATGCTGTGTGGCTTTGCTCACCATACAAGTCTTGTAGGTGAGCCAACATTTGCCTAACAATCTTCATGTCCTCATGTTGGTGCTGTAACTCATTTGACATCGATGCCAACATGTAACACCTAACTTTGTTATTATCGTCCAGCCACTTTTCATGAGATGCTCTTTGATCAGTGGTCAAATAGGCTGGAAGAGGGGGAAGGTCCTGGTCAAGAACATAGGTCAGCTTTTTGGAACCTAAAATAGTTTTCAAGTTTCGAAGCCAATCCTTAAAATTTGGTTCGATCAATCGGTTGGTTTCTAAAATCTTGGCTAGGGGGTTGGAAGCAGACATATTTCTTATAGAGAGTCAAAGTTTCTAGTTAGACTTTGTATTTGACTTAATTAATTTATTTTAAAAAAAATATTTTAAAAATAAATTAGGGCTCCTACTATTTTTTTTAGATTCCTATACTTTCTTGGAAGAGATACGAAAATCTCTGTAGTCAAAGATTTTTAGTGGATGCTGCGACCCATCGATTAGCTCACCACCTCATCTAACAGTTATTGATGATGAGTCAGCCAATAAGTGGATAACTCTTGTCCAATATTTTTCTAAATAAATTATAGCCAACTCCAATCTCTAATTTATGAAGCCCACCATGCCTAGAATATTGCTCCACTTCTTAGTTAAGTCAGATCCACTATTTGCATGAAATTGATTCATGATTGGGATCCTCATCGTATTCGAAATATTGAGCCTAACCCTTCATCCAATCCATAGTATTCCATGCCTAATAGTTATGGTTGTGTCTTTCTAGTGCAACTGAACCACTGTATTTAGTCAAGAACAATCAATCTTAGAAAGGGCCTGTATAACTACAATGGTGGAAGACTGCTCGACTTAATATTTTATAGAAATTTTAATTTAGGTCTCAATCTTAATTAGACATAACTGTTATAACTAACCTAGTGGCATGGGTTAGCTTGAATCGTTGGTAACCTAGTGCAGAATTAGATTGACCCAATTGGCTAGGTAAGTGAGATCGATGAGAGGGATATGCCATTAACTCACCATAGATGAATCATGGGTGAGTAGCTCTTAATTAAAGACCACCGATCATATCTACCAAACTTATCTTAGACATTAATTTATTGATTCAGAATTGATCGGGTTCTCCTATCATCCAGGCTTAAACTGTCTTGCCAGATTAGGTCTTGAAGTGATAGATAATATATGATTGTTAATCGATCTTGACCAAACTTACAACTATTAGGTAGGTCAATTGAGCACTCTTGATCCCATCCTAACCAACTCTTGATTTGGCTTGATCAACCACTCAAGCTAGATCTAATCAAGCTATCCACACCCTGAACACATGTACTATGAAAGTGTCATAGATCTTTAATTCTCAATTTTAGATTTAATCAATTTTATAACTTAATTCTTAATTAAGTATAATAGGATTCAAAAATAACAAATCTTAAAAATGGATCCTAGAATTTTTAGGTCTAGGGTTTAGTAGAAAGTAAGTTTTGATTTATTCTTCATGAGGATCATCACGTAGCACCCCTACATGTCATAAGAGCATCCCATCGAATGGGAAGTGAGGGTCTTTAAAGCCCTTCTTACTCTTATGACTGGATGGCCAAGAGGACTATCTCAATCAAAATACTTTTACTACAACTAACAGATCTAGATCTATACATATATCGCATATATGAAATTAGATTTAATCTAATCATGCTTTGCATACATCTTATGTATCAATTTAAACTACATCTCATATAATTTAATCAAATACTATTTTTGATCTCATCAAAAATCTAATCTAGATCTATGAACCTACAACGTGGTTCTGATACTAGTTGAAGGATCTTTTAGATCGGTTGGATTGGATTAGATCTATTATGGCAAAATTTTAAAATTTTTCACTGATCAGATTAGATCTAAAGATTCATAGATCTAATTACTACATCTAGATCTAAAGCATACAAAAAATATTAGAAATGCCACTTGGTGCAGGTAGACAATCTGCCTACTTTGATGATTTGATTTAGATGCCGAGATTCGTCTCTAGCCACGCACGCATCCGATCTCTATTGGTATCCACTTGGGTTAGATTTGGAGGTCTTCTCTTTGTTTGATCTAATTTCAAAAAATCAGATCTAGATCTCCTTCTTCTGCCTTCAATCAGATCATCAATATCACTTTGATTGACACATAATCGATCTCCTTCTTCTTCTTGTGTGGATAACACTTCGACCCTTGAAGGTATGATCAGCCCAACACTTGGGCATGGGAGAGAGGGAAGGATAGAGAGGATTTGGAGAAGGGAGGAGGCGTTGAGAGAGAGGAGTAGGGCTTTGCTATGGGCAACTAGAATGGCCAAATCCTTCAGCCTAGTCTCCTATTTATGGAAAAATAGAAGACCTAGAGTCCTAGAGCTTTTAGACTTTGATCGGAGCAAAGTTTTATAAGTAGAAGGACTCCTTAACTAAATGTGGCATCCCATCTGATTTTCCCATGCATTTTGTCGCACAAAAAAGCACTTAGGTGTGTGCCACCTTACCTAATAAGGTGGTTTGGTGCTAGGGATTATCTCTCTAAAAGTTTGATTTAATTTGAACTCATTTGACTTCTTCAAATAAAGTTCAAATTGAAACAAACTCCAACCTCCTTTCTCTCTATCCTTATCTCTAAGGGGTGCATGCTAGGAATAGGCATGCACCCTCTCTCTCTAAGAAGGATATCTAGGGATGTGCGTGTTAGGATTTGATGCCTCAAATTCGATTCATAGCAAGAAGAGAATCAATTTTCAGTACAGCAGTCGGGCTAGCTCTAATATATATTCGAGCTGGCTGGGATTGAGATCGAGCTGGTTCAAACCACAACTGAGCCGACTCTTTTAGGCAGACAAACAGCAGGAGTCTGGACGAGATGTAGTCAAGCTAGCTCGACCCCTGATCGAGCTGGCTCGATGGAGGCAAATAGAACATGATGGGATTTTTTTGTTTGAACTCAGATTGTCATTAATCCAAGAGATCTATAGGAGTTGTGCATGGACCATAGGATCCAGCGGCCATGGAGGGTTGCGGTCATGATCTAAAGGTCGAAAAATATTTCAAGACTCTATCAAGAATATGTTCGACTCATATTAGGAGAACAAGTCCTGTTAGGACTCCTGTGAACTATTGAGAAGAGGATTCTCATCCTATTTAAAGGGCTAAAGTATCATGGAGCAGAAAAGATGGCACGTGTGGCATGAGAGGCATGTAAAGAGGCTCAGGCAGCTGCCAAGAGGAGCTTGGCAAAGCATCAAGTACGTGCAGCCCGTAAGAGAGAGAAGCAATAGGTGCATAGCATTTGGTCAAGAGGCTATGAGAGTAGACCATCTTGTAGCTTCGGTGGATCTCCTTGGGATTCTGAAAGAGCTTTTATGAGGGTAGCTTCTAGTTGAGAGAGATTTATATACAATGAGTTAAGGGTAGGCATTTTTCTCTTATACCTATTTTTCTCTTTCATAGTAAAGCTTTGCATGCCCCATGGAGATGAGCCTTTAGGCTGATCTATGTACTAGATTATTTTTTTATTTTATTTCTTTCTTCTTTCTATCATAATAATTTGGTACTAGATTCTTAACAAGCGGTATCAGAGTAGTTGATATCCTAATAGTTTTGTATCAGAAAGAGTTGATACCATAATAATTGGTATCAAAGCTAGATAGTACCAGAGCACAAATTGTAGCAGTGGATAGAGATTGAAGAATATGGAGAAGATAAGCACAATCAAGATAGAGATTAATAGGTTTGATGGGAAGGATATTTTTTTCTTATGGCAAGCAAGGATAAAGGATGTCCTCATCCAACATGGGTTGATCGACACTCTCTTGTATGTCGAGATGCCAGCCACTATAGAGGTGAAGGATTGAAAGTGGATCTAGATGTAGGTGCTGAGCACGATTTGCTTGTACCTAGCAGATGATGTGGTGATCTATGTACTTGACAAGACTTTTTCGACAGTATTATGGTTGAAGCTCGAGGAGTTGTACATGATGAAGCCACTCACCAACATGCTATTTCTTCAAAGGTAGTTCAATCAGCTGTAGATAGATGAAGGCCAAAGCATGCGGGAGCATCTATCCAACTTCTAGAAGATCCTCACCAACCTCAGCATTGGTGGAAAAGTTGAGAAGAAGACTAGGGCATTGGTCTTGCTAGCATCGCTCCTCCTTTGTATGAGTCCTTGGTGACTGCTCTTCTAGTAGAAAAGAGCACCATTAAGATGGATAAGATCATTGCAATGATACTCCAGAATGAGGTTCTCAAGATGGAGAACTCAGCTTCGAGTTCAGATGGTGGCAGCTTAGCTTTGATGATTTTTGGAGGAGCAGGAGGCAGTAGATGGGGCGGTAGAGGATCACAAGAAGGACGATCCAGATCCAAGATGAGGAACCCTAGCAAGATCAGATGCTACAGGTGCGACGAGTTGGAATATTGAGTCAAGAATTGCCCATAACTCAAGGATCGAATGAGGGCTACTGTGGTGGTGACTGGTAGCAATACAGAGGATAGTGATGATGTCCTTCTAGTTACTGATGAGGTATCTACTTCTTCCTCCTAGTAGATTATGGATTCTGCTTGTTCCTATCATGTATGTTATAGAGAGGAGATGTTTGACTCCTTGAAGATCGGTGAGGGCACTATGTTCCTCCCAGACAGATCGAGCTATGAGATCAAGGGTAGCGGGATGGTTAGCATGAAGCTCCATGATGGAATAGTAAAGAAGTTGGGTGAGGTCCAATACATACCCAGCTTTAAGAAGAATCTAATCTCATTGAGCATACTAGATTCGATCGACTTCAAATGAAAAGCTGAGGGAGGAATCCTGAAGGTCATGCATGGTAGTAGGATGGTGCTAAGAGGAAGAAAGTATGGAGGACATTATCTCATGATAGGGAGCCCAGTGTGAGGTAGAGCTCCATATGGAGATGGATTGGGCATGGGACAAGAGACATGGGAGGATGACATGCGACATCACAGAGTGAAGTTTCTATTACCATAGGAGAATTTTTCGAGCAGGTCTTAGATCAAGAGGATCATAGCCATTAACAGAGATAGAATCGAGCAGCCTGGCTTAACTTCCATGTTTGCCCATCCATGATCAGTAGGCATGCCCCAGGGCATGGGGTCGAGATTGATCACAAGCTCTCAAAGTCAGGTGGAGGCCAAATGTCGAGTCAAGGTAAAGATTGTTAGGATTTGATGTCTCAAATTCAATCCACAGCAAGAAGAGAATCAATTTTCAGCTCAACAGTCGGATTGTCTCTGATACGCAGTTGAGCCAGCTTGGATTGAGATCGAGTTGGCTTGAACCATAGTCAAGCTGGCTCTCTCAGATAGATAGACAGTGGAAGTCTGGATGAGATGCAGTCGAGCCATTTTGATCCCTGATCGAGCCAGCTCGATGGAGGCAAACAGAACATGATAAGATTTTCTCTATTTGAACTTGGATTGTGATTAATCTAAGGAGTCTAGGGGAGTTGCGCATGGACCACAAGATCCAACAGCCATGGAGGGTTGCGATCATGAAATATATTCCAAAACTCCATCAAGGATTTGTTCAACTCATATTAGAAGAATGATCCTAGTTAGGACTCCTATGAACTACTGAGAAAAGGATTTTCATCCTATTTAATGGACTGAGATGCTATGGAGCAGAAAAGATGGTACATGTGGTGTGAGAGACATGTAGAGAGGCTCAGGAAGCCATCGAGATGACCTTGGCAGAGTATCAAGTACGTGTAGCCTGTGAGAGAGAGAAGCAATAGATGCATATCATCCGACGAGGAGGCTGTGAGGATAGAGCATCTTCTAGCTTCTATGGATCTCCTTAGGATTCTAAGAGAGTTTTTGTGAGGATAGCTTCTAGTTGAGAGAGATTTATGTACGATGAGTTAAAAGTGGGTATT
The DNA here is from genome assembly GCA_006176705.1 of Cocos nucifera. NCBI lineage: Eukaryota > Viridiplantae > Streptophyta > Magnoliopsida > Arecales > Arecaceae > Cocos > Cocos nucifera. The sequence goes on along the minus strand of QRFJ01000210.1, from coordinate 47,031 downwards.
CTTCTTTTGCACATATTTTTCTCTTTCATAGTGAAGCTTTGGATGCCCCATGGAGGAGAGCCTTTAGGCTGATCTACGTACTTGATTATTTTTTTATTTTATTTCTTTCTTGTTTCTGCCATAATAATTTGGTACTAGATCCTTAATAAGTGATATTAGAGTAGCTGATATCCCAATAGTTCAATATCAGAGTGAGTTGATACTATAATAGCATGCCCCTAGAGAAATTCTAGGGGGCGTGCGCTCCTTCCCCTATTGCACATGAAGAAAAGTCAAAGGTTTGGGGGGGGGCCAAGAGGTGGCACCCCCCCATCCTTATCCTTTAAGACATTAGGACATGTCCTAATCTAATTAAGACAAGCCCAAAGGAGGGTTTTTTATGTTGGTAAATATGTCCTAAAGTCAATCATCTAAGTTGTAGATGATTGAAACCTGTATATGAATTATCTACTAATAATAGTTATTTGGCTAGTTCATCATAAAAGATCTATCTTCTTTAAATAAACTTCTAAATTATGATGAAGTTCGTAGAACCATAATCAATCGATAAAAGAGGATTTATCGGATGGTTCTTAGTGGCATTTCTAGATCGATGGTTTTTAATTAGTAGCCCGCTTACCTCACCATTTCTGATGGTGTTTAAGGCAAGCTTTGGTAGACTCTCCCATCGATCTCACTTACTTAGCCAATGTGGTTAATTAACCTTTGATTAGATTGCTCATTGATTCATGCTAACTCATGTCACATAGAAAATTAGTGAGACTAATTTTATTTAGTAAGATCGATCTAGGTGTCCACAGACTGAAATTGATCCTAATGCTCATAAATGACTTGAAAAGTTAGTAGAAGGATTTGACTTGATGAAGTTAGTGGGAGCAAATTAGTCCATGTCTTCTCTTTCCTTAAATCACATCAAAATTTTAAATTCTTTAAAATTATTAGATCCTTAAAATGATAAAGTTATGGAGATAACTGAGTCACAGCCTTCTATTAAATTGGATGATAATGGGTCTATTAGCTCAATAATCATTGGAGGTCCAAAGGCCTGGTGCTTGTTGACTAATGAAATTATCATTCATAATATGATAACTTAGAAGTATCTCTCTAATCATGGTTAGGTTGACCAACCAAAGTTGGACTTAATCATTTATTGATTAGATGCACCAAGTATGGTCATATTAATGGTTGGACTTAACCAGATCCTTACAGTGGAGGCCAAAGTCTACTGATTAGGTTTCTAGGGTAAGATTCAAAAGAGCAAGGGTGGTTCTCCCAAGGCTTGGGAGATCATGAAAGAGTTAAGGTGGTGACTCCTGGAGGCCTGGATTGGCTAAAGTTGTATGAATTGAGAAGGAGGGCTGATACACTATTAGGCTGGCTCGGATATAGGTCGAGCCGGCTCGGAATGAGGTCAAGCCAGCTCGGGCCAAAATCAAGCTAGGTCTCTCAGACAAATAAAAAAAATATGTTTTCAGAAATCTATGGCTTGGTAGGCGATCGAGCTAGCTCGAGTGTTCGTCGAGTTGGCTCGAACAGGTGGATAGATGAGCACGGGTTTCTTTGTTTAGTCTTATATCGGATCTAATCCAAGGGATCTTAAGGCCTGAGTTGAGAGCTCTTAAGGTGGCTAATTTATATATAGGGCTAAGTCTTTAGTCCTAGGGATGAGAGCATACAAGACATAGGCTTCGGTGAATGCTTTCTTATATGAGTTAGCCTAGGAGAGTTTTTAAGGATTGAGTTATGTTGACTCAGGATGTTTATGTATACTTTGTATATGTAATATTTTTTGGATGACAAGAGAATAAAAATTTCTTTTCCTCTTGAAATCTTATTCCTCTCTCTCTGGATTTGCCGCCCATCTCTTGGTGTCTATTCTTCAGGACTGTCGCCTCTTTCTGGTTAGAGATCTTTGGTTGTTAATTCCAAATCTTCTAATCTCTAGTGAATCGATCGAGCTTGGATCGTATGGAGGAAGAAGGAGATCATAGAAGGAAGAGATTTATAAAGGCTAAAGTTTCAACAGGATCCTATCGAGGTATTTCTCATCTATCTTGGTTATTTTGCTATTGTATGACTTAGATCCAGTTATGGAAAGTAGCATAAAGATATATTTTGAGAAGTTTGATGAAAAAGAAAGCTTTTCATGTGGAAAGTTCGTGTAGAGGATCTCCTTGTGCAGCATGAATTAGATCAAGCTTTGGGGAATAGGTCGGAAGGGATAATAGATCGACAATGGATGTTGATGGATAACTGGACATGTTCTATGATTAGAGGGTGTTTGGTAGACTCGGCCCTCTATTCGGTGCTAGAAGAGAAAACCCCTAAAGAATTTTGGTCAAAGTTGTAGAATCTTTACATGGAAAAGAACATGTGTAACAAACTTATGTTGAAGAAGAGGCTCTATAACCTTCGCATGGTTAAAGGTGGAGATGTCCTTAGTCACATATAGTTGTTTGATCAAGTGAGCAATGAATTGCTGAATGTTGGGATAAAGATGGAGGAGGAAGATAAATCATTGCTATTACTTTGTTCACTGCTCCCTTCCTATGATCTGCTGGTCATGACACTGCTCTATGGGAAGGAGATACTATACTATCAAGACATTATCTCAGTGCTGAGCATAAATGAGCAGAGAGAGAAGATGACCAAGGATGGTATTCTCTAGGAGGGTTTGACTATAAGGGAGAGATTTGGAAGAGGAAGGATAAGAGAAAAATCAAGGAGGTGATCAAAGTTCTGGAAAGGCAAAAAATAAGTAAAGTATTACAAGTGCAATGAGATCGGGCAATTTCATCGTGATTGCCCACAATTGAAGAATGAAAAGGGAGAAAATGGAGGATCAAATTCTTTGAGTACAGTTTCTGATCAGAAGATGGGGGATGACCTTTCAGTGGTGTCAGATGGTCATAGGCAAAGCATCGAAATTTGGATCCTGGATTCAGCCTGTTTGCATCACACACCCCAAACCGGTCTTGGTTTTCTACATACATTGAGATTGATGGGGGGAGTATGACACTTGGGGATGATCACCCTTGTAAGATCACTGGTATTAGAATAATTAGGATGAGGATGTTTGATGGGATGGTGCGGACTCTCACGACTATGAAGAATATCCTAGAGCTAAAGAAGAACCTTATATCATTGGGCTACCTAGAGCAGAGTAGTTATAGCTTTAGCAGTCATGCTAGAAGTAGAGTATTGAATATCATCAATAGAGCCATGATAGTGATGAGGGATAGAAGACTGGAAAATAATCTCTATAAGATGGAGGGATTTATGGTGATCGGAGGATCCGATATAGCAGCATCAATGTAGGATCAGCAAGGGACTTATCGATTGTGGCATTATCGTCTGGGCCACATGAAAGATAGAGGGCTAAAGGAGCTGAGCAAAAAGAGATTGATCTCTGATTTGGGTGGAGGAGTTTCTCAGCTTTTTGAGTCATACTAGATGGATAAATAGAGGAGAGTTCAGTTTGCAATCAGCACAGCCCGCATGGCAGCCCCATTGGATCTAGTTCATACGGATGTGTGGGGACCGGCTCTAGTTTCAACCAGAAACGGAGCAAGATACTTCATGACCCTGATAGATGATTTTTTTAGGAATGTTTGGGTCTACTTTATGAGGGAGAAATTAAAAGTCTTCACCAAATTTGAAGTTTGAAAGGCCAAGGTGGAGAAAGAATAGGATAGAAGTGTGAAGTGTTTGCAGTTTGACAACGATGGAGAGTACACCAGCAAGGAGTTTCAAATTTTTTATGAGGAGTGTGGCATCAAAAGACACTTCTTGGTGAAGGTGACTCCTCAGCAAAATGGGATGGCTGAGAGAATGAATAGGATCCTTATGGAGAAAGCAAGATGCATGAGATTGTAGGCAGGGCTTCCTAAGGTGTTCTGGGTAGATTCGGTAGATGCAGTCTGCTATCTAGTAAATTGATCACCTCACACTAGGTTACATGGAGGAATTCTAGAAGAGAAATGATTTGAAAGGAATATAAAATCAAACCATCTAAGGGTGTTTGGGTGCACGACATTCGTGCACATCAGTGCTAGTGAGCGGAGCAAATTAGATGCCAAGGCAAAGAAGATGGTGTTCTTAGGATATCCGCAAGGTATTAGGGGGTACCGAGTGTGGGATCCTTTGGAGAAGAAGGTCATCATCAGTAGGGATGTGGCCTTTGATGAAAACTCAATTCTACATAGGCGAGGTGGCATGGAAGGATAGCAGAAGCAGTAAACGGTCTAGCAAGGCAGCACAGGATAACTAATCTCTTGTTCTGTTTTGCTACTTGCAGATGCACCAAGAGAACTTGAGTTTCAGGGGGAGGATTCTTTAAAGAAGTCTCCACAAGTTGAGCGGACTGAAATAGCAGTTAGAAGTTAGGAAGACCAGCGAGAGCATGCTGGATTAAGGTGTTGAAAAATATGTCCGAAAGCCAATCATCAGCCTATTGACGGTTGAGCTACATTATATCTATAATTAATTCATTAATAAATAAAATATATTTTTGGCATTTTTTTCATCATAAAGTATTCATCTTCTAATGAACTCCATTATTGTGATGAAGTTCTTAGGATTATTTAGTTTCGATAAAGAGAAGATTTATCGATTAGTCCTTAAATCTGTTCACGACCAAATGATAGGCTGTTAATTAGGACGATAGTGTTTATCGAGCATAAGTCGCTGTATGCTATATAGGTTGGTTTTCCTCTTAACCAAGGAGTGTGGAGATACTAGTATGGTATACAGATGAGATGTATGGATACATCATCATGGAACATGACCAACTCTAGAGCATTCTGCTATCAAGAATATCTCTGATGGGATATAGGTATAACTATCCCTTAGACCTAAGATCACCTCAGTGACTTACAAGCAACTCACTGTGCTTTGGTATCAGACTAACTAAATTTTTAATTTAGTAATGGAAGGCTTCTGGGCATAGTCAAGTACTTGCAAAGTCAGAGTATGATCAAGATAGAATTGACCACTCCAAGAGTTGGAGAAAAATGTATCACTGTATTTCAATATAGCAAAACCTTGGCTAGGGTAATCCATCAAATGGATTTGATATTTTAAAATACAATGTAGACAACCTTATCAAAGTTGATATTTGAACTCTGAGGTATCCTACGAACATTTTGGTTAAGGGGATGAATTATATGGAAACTATATCTGCATGGGTTCTAAGGATGTTGTTCTACACATTCGACCTATCCGGCCATCGGATACCATTGCTAGGTGGTCACTTTGATTAGTATAAAATTTTATTCTTATGCTATCGACTTAGATTTGGACCTACGAGGTCACACATATTAGAGTTCATGATCCGATCGGATGGTTGATCAATGATTAAGAATCATTCTAGGATTAAACGATCAATACTATTGATGTTTAACCTAGTGCAAGTATTGTAAGAAGATCGATTAGCAATTAGATTGCTAATTGACTTAATTTGATTAAGTCAAAGGGCTAAGATTAAGTCTAATTAAATATAATTTAATTAAATTTAGTTTGGACTTGATTGGATCAAGTTCAATTGATTTATTTGATAAGCCAAGTGCACGGAAGAACTAGTCATAGTTCAACTAGGACTTGGATCAACCCAATTTCCTAATTTAATCTAATTTAATTAAGTTTTTAACTAGTTTAGGATCTAATTTAATTGGGTTAAATTAATTCTTGTTTGATTTATTTTGAGAAACGATGTTGGACTAAGTCAAAATAAGAATCCTAGTAAGATTAGGAACTTCCCTCCTTGCGCCACCTTAGTCCCAACGCCCACACTTCATGCTCCCTTTGAATTTGCATGAATTCTCCATGCTCAAGAGAAGCCCACCACATCCCAAAGTCCTCCTCTTTCTTTCTTATATGCTAAATTAAGTGTGGACCAAGTCAAAGTAGGAATTGGTTTTGATTTCAAATTTCATGAAATAGTATTTTAGGAAACCAAAACTCTTCCTATGGTGCACCGATTCCACCTAGACTTTTTTTGAGATTTTTGTGGCTTTTAGAGAGATTTTTGTATGACAAAACTTGATGGTCCATAGTAGAAAAGGAGGGGGCGCCCAAGAGTTGGGCGCCCCTTGTCTTGCCTAATTTGGACATTCCTTGTCTAGGTATTTGCCCTAGACAAGGACTCCTCTATATCTCTCTATATAGGATGAATTTTGAGTTGATTTTTGGATATATTCTAGAACATTGAGAGATCTTTGGGGTGTATGAAAATTAATAAGAAAGAGTATTACAGCATGGGGATTTCATAGATACCAATCTAGGTGTCTAGGTGAGAGAATAAAGAAGAAGAAGAAGGGTTCCTCTTCTAGGATTTTTCTTTGATCTCTTCCTCCTTTAGAGATTTGTGAAAGGTGTCTCAGGTTTAAAATATCTTTTCCTTCCATCTAAAAATTAGAGAGTCCATGATCTGAAGAAGATGATTTCAGATCGACCATCAAAGAAGGATCAGCACAGTATTAGCATACTATGCTGATTTCCAGCATTTGGACTTCTGATTGTGATCATGGGCTCATGTGGATGACTCCTAAAAGCCAGATGTATGTGTGACTCATAACTTCATCCTCAAGTCTGGATCAACAAGTTAAAATATCTAACTTGCATAGGTAATAGATCTGATTTATTATTTTCATACCTACATTAGATGTAGTGTATAGACTTGTTGATATGATCAACATGTTTTAGTTTCTTCTTTAGATTTTAATTTATAATTTAATAACATACCATGATCATATAATAGATCTTATATCTAGAGTATTTTTAAATATTTAAAATTAATTTTGATTAATTTTTATCTTTCGTTGCCCGATGTTGAAAAAGTTTCAAGATCTAACCCTGAAATCCTAGATCTAGTTCTTTCAATTGGTATCAGAGCCTAGATTTTTTATTATATGATTATTTAAGCATATTTAGATTATTTTTTAGATTAGATCTAATTTATAATCTAATTATTAAATTTAAAATTAAAATTTTTGATCACATGAACTGATATATGATTATCCTGCTGTAAGGTTTATCCTTTATAATGGAAAGATTGTTCTAGTTCGTGTTGATCTACTTTTAATCATAAATTTATTAGATTTAATTTAATTTTATTTATAATTTAATAGATTTAAAATAATTTTAGATCTAAAAATAAAATTTTTAGATCACACGGACTGCTATAAGTTTGTCCTGCTGTAAGGTTTACTCCTTATAGTGGAAAGATTGTCCTAGTACGTGCTGATCTAAAACATTGATTATAAAATTTTAGATTAGATCTAAAAGATTTTATGATCTAATTAAAAATATTTTAATCTAATTTTAATCATCATAAATATGTTAGATTTGATCTAAGATAATTTATGACTGATTATAATTGAAATTATTTCAGTTACATGAACCCATTTAGATTAGACCTAAAATAGTTTCATGCTTATTTTTCTTGCATATTGATTATAAATCAAATATGCAACTTGGTTGATAGAACCATATTATAAAAATATTTTATAAATATAAAAATTATTTTTAAAAAGTCAAACTCCAACCCTCAGCCCAAAACTTAATTAAGAATTAAGAAGTTGTTTGATTAGGATCTAGGATTATGAATTAAAGATCCTAAGACATAAGTCATAACACATTGGGTTAAATGGGTTAGTGGAGATTAGGTCCATTAATTGGATTAGACCTAGAATTAGATTAAAGAATAGACTTAATTAGAGAATTGACTAAATCTAATCAATTGTTGTCTTAGATTAGGTCAGGATTCTCTAGCTCAATTACAATAGTTGTAGTTGGTCAAGTCCATATCTTTAACGAGACCCAAGATGGACTTGATTCTTGGCTACGCAGTCCAGCATGAACTGTTAGGTTGATCTAATTGAAACTAATTAAATCAGTTGGTATCTAAGATAAATCCGATTGGTGGTCTTTAATTGGCAGCCCGCTTAACTGGCCATTTCTTATGGTGTCTAAGGCAAGGTTTAGCAGACCCTCCTACTGATCAAACTTACCTGGTCTCTTGATAAAATTATATTTTGATCGGATCACTTGATTATTTGAGCTGACTCATGTCAACTAGGTAAATCAGTTTGACTGATTTAGGTGCTTCTAGACCAGCCTATTAATGGTCTTTCTTAAGCTGATTTGATGAAGTCAGTGGGAGGATCATGACAAGCTGGTTCATCTTACCTTCCCTCATCTTCAAATTAAATCCTTTAAAATTATTAGGTCCCTAAAATGAGATAGTTATTATGATAACTAGATCATAGCCTCCCATTAAAGAGAGTGATAATGGGTCCATTAGTTGGATAATCATTGGAGGCCCAAAGGCTTGGTGTTTATTGGCTAATGAAAAAATCATTCATTATGTGATTTCTTAGATGCATCATTTTAAATGGTGGTTAGGTTGGCCAACCAAAGTTGGGCCTAATCATTCATTAGATTGATGGGCCAAGTATGGTCATGTTAATGGTTGGACCTAACTGGATCTTTTTAGTGGAGGCTAAAGCCTACTGATTAGAGACTGAGATTAAATTTAATTACTAGAAATTATTTAGAAAAATAATTGGTTATGAACCTACCCTTAGATGTACATGGGTTGGCCAACCAAAGTTGGGCTCATGTGCAGTCTATATGGATTCTAGTACCCACTAAGGAATTAGGATAATTCCTCAAATTGAAGGTAGAGGTTACCAATTTGAATAAAATAGTAGAAGAATCTTTTGATTAAAGTCCAAATCTTTAGGTTTATTGAATCAATTACTATGGTTTTCCTTTGTGCAGATATGGCTACTTTCCTATCGCTCTGATCATTGTTGGATAATGATAAGTTGGTGGGACCCAACTTCGATAGCTGGTACCAAAAGTTGAAAATTATTCTAGAGCATGAATGGATCCTATATGTATTAACAAATCCTGCACCCAAGGAGCCAACTACCAATGCACGTGGAATAGTCATAGATACTTACCAGAAATGGCTCAGTGATTGGACCATGGTGCGCTGTATTATGCTGGCTGCTATGAGCGATGAGTTCAGTCGCAGATTTGAGATAGCTCAGCCAAAGGACATGCTTCAAGTATTGGAGGATTTCTTTGGCACACTCGATGATGTGGAGAGGCATAAGAGTAGTTGTTCCATCTTCAACGCCAGGATGCGCGACGGTACCTCTTGATGGGTAACATGCAGGGTTTCATGCATAGATTTTAAAACTTTTTCAAAATTAAAGCAGCGAAAGATATAGATTAAATAGTTTAATCTATGATATGCATGTAATTAGATTACAAAACCCTACATCAAGGATCTATAACATGTTATGATGCAATTATAAATCTAAAATTAAATTAATCATAAGTAGTATTGATCATATCAATACCTAGATTTAGAACAATTCTAGATCTAACCCTAGATTGCATCTAGGTCACCAAGAGATCAGATCTCTTACCTTATGTAGGCCGAGAACTCCATGGTTAAATGATGCTGTTGCCCTCAAAGCCGCACATGCATCCAACCTCTATAGATGATTCACACAAAACTGCAACACAGATCGGAGGTTCGTCGAACGAAGATCCGCTCGAAGTGCTAGCTTTTTGCGGATCCCTCCGGATGGTTAATCAAAAATATATTCTCTGGATCTCTTAGACACTCCAGGAGATGAAGAATATGAGGAGGAATAAGGGAGGAATCCAACCCTTGGATCTCCCATAAATCAAAAATAAAAACATATACAAAAAAAGATCCTAGGGGAAGACAAATCTTCTCCTTCAGGACATCATCGGTTGATGTGCTGAAATCATCTCTATGCTAGGATCAGAGGAGACCTTCTCCTCTAGACTTTTTTCTATCTTTCTAGATCTCACACCCTTAAATTTTTCTCATAAAAATCTCATAAAAAATGGAGAAGAAGGACTCTCAAGAAAACCCTAAGATCTTCTTCTTCTCGCATCATGATATGATCATATCATGTCCAAAAAGAATCTAACACCTTGGAGCATAAATCCCACACCCTAATCCTCTCTCTCTCTTAGATTTTTATTACATAAAAGCGTACAAAGAAAATAGAAAGGAAAGATTAAATGAAAAAAATAAGAGAAGACCATCTTCTCTTACCTTTGTACCTTCAAGACATCAAAGTTTGATGTCCAGATGAAGACCCTTTTTTCCAAGAAACTTGGTGCCTTCAACCACCACACCTTTTTCCTTTCTCTTCTCTATTTTTGCCACAGAATATCAGAGGGAATTCACATCACACATCACAAAATAAGGGGCACCAAATATTTAGGAAGACTAGATCAAAGAAGACCAAGTCAAACAAGGAAACATTGGAGGAGTTTGGGGGGGCGTCCAACTCTTGGACGTCTTCCAGAGTTTTTGTACATGGAGAACATAAAAGTATCACCCAAAAAAATGGAGAGAAGGTATACAAAAAGTACTTGGTGGCATGGAGAAAATTCCAAAGGGAAAGGAGGAAGTTTGGTCAAGAGGGACTCTTCCAAGTAGGAAATAAATCCTAACTTCTTCCAAGTTTTGATCAAGACAAATTTTATTCCAAACAATCAAAATATGGGGTGTGAAAAACCTTTCATAGGTGTAGAAATTCACATAAAAAAAATTTGAAAAATAAAATATGGCATGGGCTTTCTTAGGCGTAAGTGAAAGAGAGAGAGTCCCAGTCCAACTGGGACTCCTCTTATTTGACTAAGTCAAAATAGGTTTGAACCAAATTTAAATCTCATTTAAATTTGATTAAATGCAATCCAATTAAGGATGATCCTAGTTTAACTAAGAGTCTAATTAAATTAGATTAAATCAAGATTTAAATCTAATTTAAATCCAAAGTCAAATAGGTGCACCCAAGTCTTAGTCAAACAAGGAATTATTCTTTCTTGAAGTTGACTTATCCAATAAACCAACTAGACTTAATCTAATTAAGTCTAAACTAATTTTAATTGAATCTAATTTAATTAGACTTGATCTCAACCTGATTGCTCAATTAGATTGAGCCAATTAGCAATCCAATTGCTAATCGATCCTCATGCAATACTTGCATTAGGTCAAACACCAATTGTATTGATGGATGGATCTTAGAATGATTCTCAATCATCAATTAACCATCTGATCTAGTTAAAAGCTCTAATGGGTATGACCCCATAGATTTGAACCTAAGTTGGTAGTATAGAAATCAATTTCTGTATCAATCGAAGTTACCATCTAGCAATAGTTCCCGAAGTCTGAATTGGTCGAATGTATGCAAAGCAACATTCTTAGAACCCTGACCCATGGTTACCGTATAATTCATCCCTATGACCAATAATGCTTAAGATGACTTCAAGTACGCTGTCAAACATTCATATAAGTTATCTCTATTGTATCTCAAAATTTTGCAAATTTCGTGACACTTCATGAGGATTATCCAGGCCTAGGTTTTGCTAAATTGAAATACGAGTCATTCTCTTCCTAAAGCTAATCAGGAGTGGTCAATCCCATCTTGACTCACACACCAACTTTACAAGTACTTGACTATACCCAAAAATCTTTCAAATCTATATTAGAAATATAGACAGTCCGGCACCAAAGTACAGTGAGTTGCTTGCAAGTTATCGTGGTGATCTCAGATCGGAGGGACACTTATATCCATTTGCCTTAGCTAGTTACTCTTGATAGTAGAGTGCTACATTGATCATATTCAGTGTAGATATACTTCTACATCTCACCTGGATGCCATACTAATATTTCCACACCACTTGGTTATGAGGACAACCAATGCATATGGCATACCGCAATCTATACTTGATAAGTTATCGTCCTTGTTAATAACTTATCATTTGATTGTGAATAATTTAAGAACCATCTGATAAATCCTTTTTTATCAATTGATTGTGGTTCTAAGAACTTCATCATAATTTAGGAGTTCATTTAAGAAAGATAGAACTTCTATGATGAACCAACCAAATAACTATTATTATTTAATAATTCATATACTAATTCTAATCATCTACCACCTAGATGATTGACTTTAGAATACATTTTTCAACAGCTCTTACTTAGACTAAAGCCAATAAGAATGATATCAAATATCCTATCTTCCACTTGAATTTGTAGAACTCCTTAGTTTCGAGGCCTTAGCAAATAGGTCAGTCAACTTCTCCTATTACATCAATATTCTAAAGATCGACATCACCTAGATCTAATATCTAAGGTGAAAGCGATATAGAATATGCTGGTTCTTTGGTTCTTCATTTTGAGCTATGGCTCTAGTGCTATGATAGGACTGGACCATTGATGGAGGGTGCCACTTCCAATCTGCTAATGAACCTCAACAACTATACAGCTTACATGGCAGCATCATATGCCACGATGTACTCTACATCACTAAATGAATAGGCTAAAGTATATTATTTGAAACTTTTCCAACAGATTGCTCCTGCAATTAGGATATGATTCAACATTCTCTTATTGTCATCTTATTTTGATTGAAATTAAAACATCCACATGTTTTAAGTCAGTACTTCCATATTTGAGTTATTGAACCTTAGTATTTCTTAAATACTTAAGGATTATACATACAACCTTTCAGTGGCTCTCACTTGGATTAGACTGGTATCTGCTCACTACCTCTAGTGAGTATATTATGTCTGGTCTCGTACATGGAGAAATAAGATGACAGCTAAATCATTATTCCTTGTAATGCTGGAATGCCATTTCTAATTAAGAGAATTTCATCCACAGACAATACAAGGAATAACACTACAAAATATTTTGCCCACTTATTAATGTAGGGTTTATCTTTATTCATAACAAAAATATACGTTCAAAATATATGATCGAAAACTGAGATAATAGCCAAATAGGCTTTACAAGTCTTTACCTTTTCATCTATGCTACTAGATCCTTTTGAAAATTCATTCACACCCAATGGATTTTATCCTTTTAGATGAATCATCTAGTGTCCACACACTATTGATTTTCATGAACTTCAATTTGGATCATGTGGCTCCAAGCCACTTCTCAGAGTTAGATCACTGTATTGTATTCCTATAGATGATTGAATCTTTATTGTTCTCATCGAGCTCAATAGGATTGCCATCCTGGACCTAGATATAGAACTATTTGTTCGACCAACGTGGTACTCTACCGAATCTCCTTAAAGGTGACACTTTAATGGGATTCGAATTTGATCTGATCAAATTTGGTTTGTAGGTTTACCAGATAACGTCAATTCTTTTCTACTAGTTAAACTTTTATAAGTTCAACTTGATAGGTATCAGTTCCTTCTCTAAGGAACTTCTTTCCAAAAGGAATGCCCTACTGCTGATGAACATCTTATGTTCTTTAGCATAGTAGAATTAATAACCCTTAAACACTTATTGGATTAGGATCCAAGTTTATCTGTGTGCAAATCTTTGACATAGCCCGATCAATCCCAAAATTAAAGGTGAGAGAGTCTAGGTCTATGCTCGATCCATATCCTATATGGAGTCAATGTGATAGATTTACTCAGTACCTTTTTTAGAGTAAAACAAGTAGTCAGGAAAGCATAACCCTAAAATAGGCAGACTAGTGAATCCTATCGTGGATTGAACCATGTCTAATAATGTTCAATTTCTTCTTTCAGATACACTATATTCTGAAAAAAAATTCACTGAGAGAGAATCTAATTTTCTCCTAGATATGTCACAAACTTTACTGGATAAGTATTCGCTTCTTCGATCTGGTTGAAGAGTTTCAATACCATTTCTAATTTGTTTTTCTATTTTATTATTAAATTATTTGAACATTTTAAATGATTCAAGTCAGATACATCCATGCCCAGATAGATCGTCTGTAATGAAATACTAATATCTTCTTTTGACACTTTAGTTCATAAGTTCACATACATCACTATGTTTGAGACTTAGAACTTTATCGGCTCCTTCATCTTTTTTAGTAAAATATGACTTTGTCATCTTTCCAAAAAGACAAGATTCACAGACTATCAATGATTCACAATCGTTGATATCGAGATTTTTCTCTCCAGCTAATCCGTTTATCCTATTCTTGTCAAGATGACTAAGCCTATAATGCCAAAGATAGATATCCATGACATAATCTAACTTGGATGTGTACATTACACTTAATAGATTGTGTAAATGTTAAATATTATTTCTTTATTATTCATGTATTATTATAATATTATTCATAATAATATCATAATAATTCTCTTTATTGATAAATGATAATCATCTATGACCAAAAGACCATTAGAGATCATAATTATCATAAACGATGGGCAATAGTAACAATCACTCAAAATGACATCTATTGAAAATAAGCTTGACAATTTCTAATGCTAGGATTGGAATAAGATTTCCATCCCCAATGTTCAGGTATTTCTCACCATTTTCAAACATTTCAATTACCTATAGTTCTTACAATAAATTACATAGAACTATCGATATCTCATACCCAGGTAGCAGAATTTCATGCAGAAAAATTTCAAGGTGTTATCATATAACATCCTTGATAAGCAATTCTTGCTCATTTCTCATGTTCAGCCTGTTATGGTCAAGGAAAGTAAGACAAATCTTCTTCTTATGACCCTGCTTCTAACATTAGAAGCACTATACCCGATTTGGATTAACCTTGGACTAATTATTTTGATTGGACTTTGAAGCTCCAATATGAACCCATTCATACTGCTGAACCAAATTCAACTTTCGATATTAATTATCGAAGTTGGATCCCATAAGTCATCACTATCTAACAGTGATAAAAGTAATTAGGATTTAGCCTTAATTTGAGAATAGAGAACAATGACCTATTGTATATGAATTATGTTAATCCTAGAGACTTGGACTTTAGTCTAAAGGTTCTTCCACTATCTTGTTCGAACTGGTAGCCTCTACCTTCAATTCAAGGAATTATCCTAATTCCTTAGTAGGTACTAGAATCTACATAGACTGCACATAAGTCCAACTATGATTGGTCAACCCATGTACATCTAAGGATAGGTTCATAATAAATTATTTCTCCAAACAACTTCTAGTAATTTAATTTTACCCCAAAAACCTAATCAGTAGGCTAGGGCCTCCACTGTAAGGATCCGATTAGGTCCGACCATTAACTTGACTATAGTTGGTACATCTAACCAACAAATGATTAAGTCTAACTATGGTTGGTCAACCTAACCACCATTAGAGAGATACATCCAAGTCATCATATGATGAATGATAATTCCATTAGTTAATAAGTACCAGGCCTATGGGCCTTCAATGATTATTGTGTTAATGGACCCATTATCAAACACTTTAATGGAAGGCTGTGACTCAGTTATCTTCATAACTTTATCATTTTAAGAATCTAATAATTTTAGAGAATTTAAATTATTAGTGATTTATGGATAGAAAGGATATGGACCAATTTGCTCTCATTGACTTCACCAAGTCAAATTCTTCCACTGACTTCTCAAGTCATCGATAAGGACTAAGATCAATTTTAGTCCATAGGCACCTAGATTAGTCTCACTGATTTTCTATGTGACATAGGTTAGCACGAATCGATAAGCAACCTAATCAAAAGCTGATTAAGCACATTGACCAGGTAAGTAAGATCGATGAGAGGGTTTGCCAAGGCTTGTCTTAGACACCATCAAAAATGGCTAGGTAAGCGAGTTGCCAATTAAAAACCATCGATCTGGGATGCTAGACTTACCTTAGACACCAATCGATTTATCAATTTTGAGTTGGTTTGCATAAAGATTCAGGCTCGACCACTGAGCCATGATTAGTATCCATTTGTTAGATGTATGAACTTTGATCAACTATAATTATTGAATTGATATAAAGAAATGACCTAATCTTAATTAACTATTAATTAGCTTTGATCAATTTTTTAACTAAGTCCATATTTAATCTAATCCAAGGTCAAACCTAGTTAAGAACCTGATCAAAGCTAACCCATTTTTTTTAACCCATATTTTATGAAATTATCTTAGGATCTTTAAATCATAAACTTAGATCCTAAATAATTACTTAATGAAGGAAAATCCTGATTTCCCAGATCAGGTTCGTTCAGATCTGATAGATCAAGAGATATATTTCAAAATTATTTACTCTTTGATCTATATCAGATCTGGAATGTTTTAGATCTGATTATTATTATTTTAAAAATTAAAATAAATTTAGATAAATTAAATCAAATTTAATTTACCTTGAAGTAGGTAATCCTATTATCCGTTGATGATCTTGTAAGCAGCGGAAGGTTCTGGATCTAGCCACGCAAGTGCCTAGCCTCTACCGATATCCAGTCGGACTGGATCTAGAGATCCTCTTCTTCTCTATCACATCTCCAAAAATTAGATCTGGATCTGATATGGAGGATCTTCAAAACTCTTTTCAAAGATCAGCAGTTGTTTATGCAGTAGTGCAGCCTTCTAGCTTTCAATCACCTTTCTTTAATCTGTATCACACCAACCAAGAATCCAAACACTTTGGACATGGAGAGGAGAGGGAGAAGATGGGTTTGGCATGGAGGAAGATGGGAGAGGCAGCTTTGGGGCGTGAGATTTTAATTCTCCAATCATACCATCTGAGTTGGGCACAGGGTCTTATTTATAGACTGTCTGTGATCCAACTTCTCTTTTTTCCAACCAATCATAACTCTTTGTGAAATTAGATCTAAATCTGATTGATGGAAATAGAGTCCCCTGGATTCCTCCTTAGAGGGTGCCTAAGATCAGTCAAAGTTGGTTCTTAGGAGAACTCTAATCGGAATCCAAAAAGGAGATGGAGTCCCTGTCCAACAGGGACTCCTGGGCGCCTCCAACTTGGGCACACGCCAAGGGTGGCGTGCGCCCTCTTCCTTGCCAGGTTCTGGTAGGGGGACAGGCCCCCACCAGCTCTCCAATAGGTGTGTGACATGTGGACAGAAGTCAAAGTGTCAATGGTCAACATTTGACCAGTCAAAGGTAGACTTTTGACCAAAGTCAAAGAACGAGAAATGGTAGGTGACCAAAAATGGTAGGTAATGTCTTACAAAATAAGACAACCTTTTTCTGACTTGGACAACCTCCAGTCAGACCATATGAAGGCCTCTGATTGAGCACAAACTCCTTTGGCTCAGTCAGGACAACTTATTTATGATAGCAAAAGAAGAACGTTAGGTTCAATCGAGTGCTAGCACGATTTCCTTGAACCTAATTGAATCTCATTCAGATCAATTGAACTGGATCAGTTCAATTGATGATCACCAGATTCAAACCCTTGTTTGTGTGACCCAGTTAGGTTCAGTTCTGTATGGTAATGGGATATGTCATGATCTCTATCATCGACATCATCGAAACTCCTTTCGATGGATCAGAACTCTTCTGATTCGAACAGCTAGAATGATCGATCATCTAAATCATTCTAATTGCTCCCAAAATCCACCAGTGACACCTAGCAGTATATGGTGGCAACCCATCAGAGCTGAATGCGAACCTCTTGGTGCAGCTACCTGTGTGATTAAGTTCTTCTATCTTGAGCTCCGATCAGATTAGGGTTAAGGTGAACTCGTCAAACCCTAGTCTCTGTCATATGATGTAATCATTCGATTCGAGTCCTGATGTGAAAATCTAAATAGAAACTCTTTCTATTATTTCACTCTGCCATGGCCATGGACTTCTGGACTTGATTCTCATGATCATCATAGGGCTGCTCCTCTACCACCGAGGTAGATAGATTCCATCTTGATGCAATCCAGTTCCTACAATGAACATGCTATAGCCAACATACACCTCAGGGTTCCATATGGCTAGGAGACCGAGTAATGGTGTAGTCAAACTATAACACCCTCAAGGTGAACTGCCGATGCATCTCAGGTCAAAGAACCAGACACACCACTGCAGCATCGAGTCAGTCATTCGACGAGAAGGTAGACTTCCTAATGACTACTCGAGGTGGTCACGCTCAGTGCCCTCATTCTCTAACGAGTACCTATACTCTCACTTCGATGTCTCCACACCATAGACTCAAGACTCATCTACTAAAGAGAAGTGATTGTACACCAACCTTTCGGATCAATCACCATCCTCGTGATGATCCTATGGTCGGGAGCATTTTATGAGTTAATAATGATTATTCATGTCTTAAATTTTCAACTCTTGAAAATATGAATTATCATTACCATTAACTCAAAGGATGTATCACAGACACTAAATACACATATGTGATAGAAAATAATCCATTTTATTGATTATAGTCAAAATTATAATTTTGTCCCTAGAAGTGTATTACAAGTGTCAGCCAATTCTGGCTTCTAGGGCACATATATCTAACAATCTCCCACTTATCCTAAAGCCAATTGGCTACAAGTCTAAGTCCCATCTTCTCAAGGTGGGCTTCGATCTTTTATTGTCCCAACGAGCTTTGTAAGTGGGTCTGCCACATTATCTGTGGAGTTGACTCTCTTGACCTCGACGTAACCCTTCTCGAGGTAATCGTGGATGAGGTGGTATCGCCGCTCAATGTGCTTGGATTTCTGGTGAGACCTCGGCTCCTTAGCAAGGGCTATGGCGCCATTATTGTTGCAGTATAGAGGAATGGCATCTGATGGCATTACTCCAATTTCTGCAGCAAACTTCTTGTACCAGAATGCTTCCTTCGCAGCCTCTGATGCAGCGATATATTCTGCTTCCATGGTGGAATCTGCTATCACCGTTTGCTTGGAACTCTTTCAGCTGACAGCACCACCATTGCACACAAACAGACTCCTAGATGTCGACTTTCGATCATCTATATCGGACATGAAATCCGAGTCTGTGTATCCTTGGACTTGGGGTTCTTCGTTACCAAAGATCAAGATCATATCCTTAGTTTTTCTCAAGTACTTAAGGATACATTTCACAGAAGTCCAGTGTTCTTCACCTGAATTTGACTGATATCTACTTGTGACACTCACAGCATGGGCTATATCAGGTCATGTACATAGCATGGCATACATGAGGCTCCCTATTATAGAAGCATAAGGGATCTTGCTCATGCATTCTATTTCCTCAGGTGTGCTAGGGCACATCTTCTTGGAAAGATGAATACCATGTCTGAAGGATATCAATCCCCTCTTAGAGTTTTTCGTACTAAACCTCTTTAGTACTTTCTGATGCATGCTAATTTATAGCTATGGCAAGTGCACCAGTCGATCAAGTAATAAAGTGAATGAGTAGAGTATCGTCCCTAGAGGATTGAAAAATAGGTACTGAAAAGCTCTTTCCTATGCTTTATTTAGAAGATCGATTTATGAGAATAAGAAATTAAAGAACAAAATAAAAAATAATTAAAATTTTTTTTAAGAAAATAGAGAGAGTGTAAATTATTAAGATTTTAAACTCAAGAGTAATGGATTACTAAGGCAATCGGTTCACCAACTCAGTCAATACAATATTCAGATTTTTAGATTAATTTTATTTCATGTGACGGTGGAGTCTCCTAATTTATTCACTATCCTTTGGTCCAGGCATAGCAAAACTATTAATATTTATTAATTATCCTTTGGTCCAGGTGTAATTTAAATAAATATTAATGCATTAGGTTTTGTGAAACCCTCTAATTAAAATACGCTGCGTCCAAAGCGCACTAAAATTTCCTGCATGCATATGAATTCTAATTTGATTCATAATACAAGGTATATAATCAAGAAGCATTAACATAGATGTACTTGGTCCGTAACATCTATGTTCATCAGATCAATTAGAAGATGGCCAGTAATCTAAAAGCATTAAGATCAGATTTATATACTCCTCATGAATAAAATTTAAAAATAAATCACACTGAATATTGCATCAAAAGAGTGGCTACACCTTAGCCTTAGTAAAATAAAATTTAGTTCATGATAACAAGTTCAAAAATAGCAAATAAAATAAAAAGCATAGAAAAATTAGACTGTTTGATTGCTGAAATTGATTGTCTGTTGCTCTTGATGTGGAGAACTTGGCGAAGAAGAAGAGGCTCCTTGATCGATATCTTGATTGTCGAAGAAAAATCTTTTTTTTTCTCTCACAAATCACTCTTCTCTTTCTACCTCTCTCCTCTCTTTTTCTTTTTTTTTTTTTTTTTTCTAACTCTCTCCCTTTTTCTCTTTTTCTCTTTTTCTCTAACTTCCCTCTCTCTTTCTCTGTCTCTCTCTCTAATTTTTTTCATGGCAACAATAGGTTTTTATAGATAAAGAATTTGATTTCTCCCCAAAATCCATCAAAAATTAGGTTTAAGACTCCCAAAACAACTCAAATTAAGATCTGGATAATTCTGCCCGTTAGATGTTGATCAAACGGTCCAAAAACTACTCAAAAACCCCTTAAAATAACCCAGATCAAGTCGGATTTAATGCCAGCCATTGGATCAATCGTTGGATCGAATCTAGGCCGTTCGATCGCATAGAAAGAAGGCTTCTGATCTTTAGTTTAACCATCGGGATGAATCTCAACCGTTGGATCTCGATCGGGAGCTGCGGATGCCATCCATCAGCGCCTTCATTTCGACCGTCCGATCGAGTTTCAGTGAAAACTGCCCGTTGGATCAGCCAAAATTCCCAAATTGCCCTCCATGGACCATGCGCGAGCCCGGTGTTGCATGGACCGCCGCGTTCTTCAGCCAATCAGAGCGCACTTTTTACTGTGAAATTTCTAAAATATCCTTCAGATGGTCCATCGTGCGTCATGAAAAATGCTGACGTCAGCGTTGCATCGGCGGGTTGGTCTACTATTTCGGTCGAACCGGGCCAAACCATTGAGCCAATTTTCTGAACCGATTCGAACCGAACTGATTTTTTTTTTTTTTTGAAATTCAATTCTGGGCTCGTTTGAAGTCCGTTTTGTCTGAAATTTATTTCAGCTGAACTAAAAAAATAAGATCTTCACATTGGTGGCCTTCTTTCCTGCATAAGATTAATAAAAATATTAATTTCTAAAGAAATAGATTAATTTATTTTATAATTTAATACTTTTATTAGTATATTTTTATCACTTATCACACCCCCCAACTTAGTCATTGCTAGTCCCTTAGCAATGTTTTATTTAATACCATGTTTCAATAAGATTATCCATCACAAAGATAAAATCTAGGATTAAAGGTCAAAAAGTTTAGAAAATACTGCTAACTAAGCATTGAGCTTCAGAAGCAAATTTTTCAGTCAATACAATTAAAAACTTTCTTAGAGTACATCAAAGATCTATAGCACTTGTGTTCGTGATGACTAACTTTAGCATTTCAGTATTAAATTAAAAGAACAAAAGTATCCTTCTCTTATCACCTATTTTGGTCAATTTTCTATACATTCTCAATTTTATACTCATGAATTAAGGTAGCTTTCACACTGCCTTTTCTTTTCTTTTCTTTTTTTTTTTTTTTACTGTGCTGAGCATCCTGGCCTTTCCTTCACCATTTTACGTGAATTTTCACACTTGACCTAGGTGCAGAGACCCAGTTACTAGGCTTTGGGCAATCCACATATACTCTATCTTTTGCACTTTATTTATAGGCAGGTAGCTCTTTCCTTAAATTCAAGTTTCTTTGATTAGAATGTATATTAATTACCAATTTTTAGTGATAATTGAATCCTCAGTTGGCCTTATAATCAATACCTACTTTGCCTTGTTAGTGTGCATGTGCAATAAAAAGTGCTAATAATCTTTTAATGACCTAAGTAGGCTTGCTAAAAGTTGACCAAATAATCTACTTCTTTAACTCGTTACATTCATTAGCAAATAATTCTATCTTTTATCACTTATCCAGTTTATCTTGCTCAAGATTTTCTTCTTGACACATGATTTTTTTTTTTTTAAATTATTCTACATTGTCTTAAAGGAGAAAGAAAAATAAAGGGTGCAATAAAGGATAGGAAGGAATACACCTGATTTGGTTCAGTCTGGTTCTTTGGAGCTTTGAAATTTTGCTTGAGTTCTCATTGATTTTTCTGCAAAATTGAAAATACACACCAGAGCAGTAAAAGAGCAACAATAAATTACTAGAAAAATAAAAGAAAAAAAAATGATCAAAACTAAAAAGAAAAGAAACAACCTATCTAGTAGTTCTGATTTATAGTCTTCAGCTTGACTTTCTTTGAGTTCTAAAGTGCATATTCCCTTTAAGTTGTTGACTCTAAGGGCTGATCAATCCGGTGCCACTTCAATTGGAATACTTTCATGTTTGATCTGCCATTGAGTCCTCTTTCAATTTGACATTGCTCGCTTTTATAGTCTCAAACCTATTTTCTACAGAATTCTCATATAATGGATTGTCAATAATGCATATCAATTAGGAGATAAACCATTATAGAAAGTTGAAGCCATGAGTTGATATGTGGACATCTCCTCAATGAAATGCTCCCAAGCCTCATTAGTATCTTTAAAAGAAAATCGTTGCGCATCTTAAGTCTTGGAAGGTGGAAAGTACTGGCTAAGAATTTTTGGGCTAGGACATCCCAAGTTTGATAGACTCAGGAAGAGAATAAGAATTAATTTTAATCTTGCATTGAACATCTATTAAAGCTCCTCCAGTAGCTAAAGTTGTTTGCTCGTACAGGCGGTCTCCTGATGCTCGAAGCTGCATCCTAAAATAAGGTCGAATAGTATGCTGTCCTTCAGTCGCCATATCCAATCCTAGATTGATGTCGTTAGGATCTTCAGCTGCCATGTTTCTCTCTTGTTGTAGTCTTCTAATGGTCCTTTCAATTTCTGGATCTAAAGGTAGTAAGTTACTATGTCCAGTACGTGTCATGCACTAAATTTTTTTTTTTAAATAATAAAAATTAAAAATAAATTTCTAAAGTAAAGCTAGGATCAAAATTTTAATATTATTTTAGACACAATCCCCGGCAACGGTGCCAAAAACTTGATGCGTGCTAATTTATAGCTATGGCAAGTGCACCAGTCGATCAAGTAATAAAGTGAATGAGTAGAGTATCATCCCTAGAGGATTGGAAAATAAGTACTGAAAAGCTCTTTCCTATGCTTTATTTAGAAGATCGATTTATGAGAATAAGAAATTAAAGAAAAAAATAAAAAAATAATTAAAGTTTTTAATTAAATAGAGAGAGTGTAAATTATTAGGGTTTTAAACTCAAGAGCAATGGATTACTAAGGCAATCGGTTCACCAACTCAGTCAATACAATATTCAGATTTTTAGATTAATTTTATTTCATGTGACGGTGGAGTCTCCTAATTTATTCACTATCCTTTGGTCCAGGCATAGCAAAACTATTAATATTTATTAATTATCCTTTGGTCCAGGTGTAATTTAAATAAATATTAATGCATTAGGTTTTGTGAAACCCTCTAATTAAAATACGCTGCGTCCAAAGCGCACTAAAATTCCCGCATGCATATGAATTCTAATTTGATTCATAATACAAGGTATATAATCAAGAAGCATTAACATAGATGTACTTGGTCCGTAACATCTATGTTCATCAGATCAATTAGAAGATGGCCAGTAATCTAAAAGCATTAAGATCAGATTTATATACTCCTCATGAATAAAATTTAAAAATAAATCATACTGAATATTGCATCAAAAGAGTGGCTACACCTTAGCCTTAGTAAAAGAAAATTTAGTTCATGATAACAAGTTCAAAAATAGCAAATAAAATAAAAAGCATAGAGAAATTAGACTATTTGATTACTGAAATTGATTGTCTGCTGCTCTTGATGTGGAGAACTTGGCGAAGAAGAAGAGGCTCCTTGATCGATGTCTTGATCGTCGAAGAAAAATCAAAAATCCTTTTTGATTTTCTCACAAATCACTCTTCTCTTTCTACCTCTCTCCTCTCTTTTTCTTTTTTTTTTCTTTTTTTTTCTCTCTCCCTTTTTCTCTTTTTCTCTTTTTCTCTCTTCTCTCTCTCTTCTCTCTCTCTCTCTCTCTCTGATTTTTTTCACGACAACAATAGGTTTTTATAGATAAAGAGTTTGATTTCCCCCCAAAATCCATCAAAAATTAGGTTTAAGACTCCCAAAATAACTCAAATTAAGATCTGGGTAATTCTGGCCGTTAGATGTTGATCAAACGGTCCAAAAATCACTCAAAAACCCCTTAAAATAACCCAGATCAAGTCGGATTTAATGCCAGCCATTGGATCAACCATTGGATCGAATCTGGACCATTCGATCATTCAGAAAGAAGGCTTTTGATCTTTAGTTTACCGTTCGGATGAATCTCAGCCGTTGGATCTCGATCGAGAGCTATGGATGCCGTCCATCAGCACCTTCGTTTCGACCATCCGATCGAGTTTCAGTGAAAACTGCCCATTGGATCAGCCAAAATTTCCAAATTGCCCTCCATGGACCATGCACGAGCCCGGTGTTGCATGGACCGCCGTGTTCTTCAGCCAATCAGAGCGTGCTTTTTGCTGTGAAATTCTCAAAATACCCTTCAGATGGTCCATCATGTGTCGCAAAAAATACTGACGTCAGCGTTGCGTCGACGGGTTGGTCTGCTATTTCGGTCGAACTAGGCCAAACCGCTAAGCCAATTTTCTGAACCGATTCGAACCAAACTTTTTTTTTTTTTTGAAATTTAATTCTGGGCTCGTTTGAAGTTCATTTTGCCTAAAATTTATTTCATCTGAATCAGAAAAATAAGATCTTCACATTGGTGGCCTTCTTTCTTGCATAAGATTAATAAAAGTATCAATTTCTAAAGAAATAGATTAATTTATTTTATAATTTAATATTTTTGTTAGTATATTTTTACCACTTATCACTTTGTCTATGTACATCTTCTGTGAAAGTCCTTACATCCTATTCGGTCTATCCCTATAGACCTTAATTCCTAGAATAAAGGATGCTTCACCTAGGTCTTTCATGGAGAATTCCTTGGACAACCATATTTTGACTGTGGTTAACATTAAAATATCATTCCCAATAAGGAGGATGTCATCCACGTACAATACGAGGAAGACAACAGTGCTCCCATTGACCCTTTTGAAGACATACGGTTCCTCATCATTTTTGATGAAACCAAACGTTTTGATCACATCATTGAAACGAGTTGTTTCAGCTCCAAGATGCTTGCTTAAGTCCATATATGACTTTGCAACTTGCAAACCTTGTGATCAGTATCACGGATTGTGGAAACCTAGCGGCATATTCCAGTATAGATATCTTCCTTAAGATAATTCCATCAAGAAATGTCGTATTCACGTCATTTGCCATATTTCATAATCGAAATAACTACAACAGCAAGCAATGTGGCGGATGGATTTTAGCATAGCCATTGGGGGAAAAGGTATCTTCATAGTCAATGCCTTCTGTTGACTATAACCTTTGCCACTAGTCTAG
The DNA here is from genome assembly GCA_006176705.1 of Cocos nucifera. Taxonomy (NCBI): domain Eukaryota; kingdom Viridiplantae; phylum Streptophyta; class Magnoliopsida; order Arecales; family Arecaceae; genus Cocos; species Cocos nucifera. The sequence continues at coordinate 21,753 of QRFJ01000210.1, read as the reverse complement.
TCCTTGAATGTCCTCCACATTCCCATCTGCCACCAAATCTTTCTCTGAAGATCTATTTACATCCCTAATAGGTACTATACCTTCTGTGTGAGTCTACAAGGTTCCAGACTTGGTTTAAGTGCAATCGAGTCAATTTCTAACTACATTGCCTCTAGCCATTTCTCGGAGTCGATATCTGAATCATCGGCCTCATTGTAGGTTTTGGGATCAATCACCATGAGCACCATTACCTACGAGGAAACCTTCCTCTAACATCCTTTGAAATAATGACCTTAAGTATCTTTTCAGGGGGACGCGAAAATCTTTTGGATCTACGAGGTGGAGGAGGTAGTGTTCTTATTGCTCGACCTGACTTGGTTCCAATTGGTCCTTAGCTCATTGTACTTGTGAGAACTTTCTCAATCAAGCTTGATCTACTTTCCCAATGCCGCTATGCTTGAATAAAACTATTTTTCAAGAAAGATGGCCATGTTCGACCACAATCACATTGTTGGTCTTCTGAAATGTAGAATATATTTGTATCCTAATGACTCTTTAGGATATCCTATGATCGAGCCTGAAGACCTAAACTCACTATTTGTCTTTGACTGAGCCGGACAACCCTAAATTCTGAGATGACTCAGACTTGATTTTCTTATACGTGCCCATATTCTCATAGTTGGTAGAAACAGTCTTAGAGGAATCTTATCCAGTAGATAAATTGAAGTTTAACAATGAATGTCCCCAAAAAAATTAACAAGGGAGGTCTGTGAAGCTCATCAATGGATCGAACCATATCCAATGGGTCCAATTTCCTATCTGAAACCCCCATTGAGTTTAAAGGGAGGTGTTTTTCCTGGTGGAGTCCATTGAGAGACTATTGCCATTTTTCCTTGAGATAAGTCCTAAGGAATTATTCTTGACATAGGTAGTTCACCTCCTGATCTGATCGAAGAACCTTAATGGATTTTTTCAGTTTGTTTTTTTCCTACTTCAGTCTGAATTCTTGAACTTTTCAAAAAGCTTCAGACTTGTTGTCTCATAAGATACACATACCCATACCTAGATAGATCATCGGTAAAGGTAATGAATAGATAAAAATTGCCTTTAGGCCAGCACATCAAATGGGACCGGCACACATCAGTATGTACTAGGGCAAGGAGATCTTGGTTCCTTGTCCTCATGTCCAACAAAAAGAGAGTTTTTTGGTCATTTTGCCTTGAAGCAGATTCATAAAGTAGGATATGACTCGAAGTCAATGGAATCAAATAGGCCCATTTTTCTCAATTTGTTAATCCTATCTTCTGCTATATGCATCTTAACTAGGTGCCATAGATATCTATCGTTTGGACTATCCTAGGTTCATTTTGGCATTCACGATTTTGCTCGATAGTTTAGAACAGGTACATCAATATGTAGTGAAAGACTGTTAATAAGAAAATCATTTGTATTTATTTTTGTCATAAAAAGTTTACAATGTCCTTAAAGATGGTAATCCATAGCCTTCTTAGTGCTAAGCATGAAACAGAAATCAAATTCCTGCTAGCTATAGGCACATAATAACAGTCTTTCAAAACTATAGTCAAAACCAAAAATGTGTAATCGAAGAGGGGTATGTTTCCACGGCTCTGCAGCAAACTCTTGGCCTCATTTACCGATATGTTAGGATCATGTCTCCATCCCTCAGCCTCCTAACTAATCCTCAAGACCCTGCATGGAAGTGCCAAAGATGAGACTAGAACCAGATCAAGCACCCAACTGGATGCAGAAGAAATCGTAAGGTTTAGACTCAATACGAGCATACCTCCAGAAGGACCTTCCTTCTTATTCTTCTGGGTGGCCAGGTAAGTAGGGCAGTTCCGCTTTTAGTGGCCGTCGCTGTTGCAATGGAAACACTTTCCTTTGACATCGGCCTTTTTCTTCAGCTCTGCCTTCTTCTTCTTTGCTTCTTCCACCTTTTGCTTTTTCACAAACTTCTTTTTCTTTCCATAAGACTTTCTTTTGGAAGAAGTCCATTCCATAGCAAGAACTAAGCCTTTAGAACCTTTCATAGAACGCTTAGCGGTAACCAGCATATTCATTAATTCGACCAAGGAATTTTGAAGTTTATGCATGTGGTAATTCATGATGAATTGCCCATATGCATCAGTCAAGGATTGCAGAATAATATTGTTCTGCAGGTCCAAGTCTAACTTCACACCGAGCTTTCTCAAGCTCTTCCATGTTCTTGTCATTGTCAGATAGTGATCTTGGATTGACTGCCCATCATGCATCTTAGCCTTAAAAAGTCATTTCGTGACTTGATACTTGGCTGCGCGACTCTGTTCACCAAACATCTCCTATAAGTGAGCCAACATTTTGTGAGCAGTCCCGATATCTTCATGTTGGTGTTGGAGCTCATCAGACATCGAGTCTAACATGTAATATCTAGCCTTATTATCTTCGTCTATCCATTTCTCTAGAGACGCTCTCTATTCAGTGGATGGACGGGCTGGTAAGGTGGAAGGGTCCTGGTCTAATACATGGGTTAACTTCTTGAAACCCAAAATAATTTTGTAGTTTTTGAGCCAATCTTTATAATTGGGTCTGATTAGTCTATGTGTGTCCAAGATACATGCTAATGGATTGGACGCAGACATTTTTCTATAGAGAGTCAAAGATTCTAGTTAGATATTGTAATTATGACTTGACCAATTTGTTTAGAAATTTTATTTTTAAACAAATTAGCTCCCACTATTTTTTTGGATCCCTACACTCCCTCTGTAGAGATACGAAAATCTCCATGATTAATGATTTTTAGTGGGTGGTGCGGTCTCACTAACTGACTCATCACCTCACCTAACAGTTATTGATGATGGGTTAGCCAATGAGTGAACAACTCTTGTTCAATGATTCTCTAATCATGGTGCACCCAAACTTGATCTCTAATTCATGAATCTCACTATATTCGGAATATTGATCCACTCCTTAGTTAAGTCAGACCCACCATTTGCATAGACTGGGTTCCTAATTGAGTCTCTCACCGTATCCAAAATATTGAGCCCAACTCATCCTCCAGCCCATAGCATCCAATGCCTAATAGACATGGTTGCATCTTCTCGGTATAACTGAGCCATTATATCCAACCGAGAACAATCAACTTCGGGAAGGGCCCGCACATCTACAATGGTGGAAGACCTCAAACTTAATCTTTCCTTAGGAAGAATTGATTCAGGTCTCATTAAACTAGACTTATCATAGTCATAACAATTATGACTAACCTAGTGGCATGGGTTAGCTAGGATTATTGACCACCTCAGATCAGAACTGTGTCAATAGATATGGCTAGGTAAGTGAGATTGGTGCCATTAACTCATACAAGAACGCATTCAGATCGAGTAGCTTCCAATTAAAAACCAATCGATCGTATGTGCCAAACTTACTTTAGACACCAAATTATTGAGCCAGAACCAATTCGGTTAGCCTACAATCCAGACTCTAACCTCTGAGCCTAATTAGGTCTTGCTTGATCGTGACTCAATCTTGACCCAGACTTAATCCTATTAGGCCGATCAATTTAAGCATTGTTGATCCCATCTAACCAACTCTTGATTCGGTTTGATCAATCGCTTAGACCTAATTGAGCTACCCAAGCCCAAACCCAGTATTATGAATATGTCTTAGATCTGAAATTCTCAATTTTAGATCTAATTGATATTTCATAATCTTAATTTTTAATTAACTAGGATTCATAAATAAAATATGCACAATAAATCCTAGGGTTTCAGGATCTAGGATTTTGCAGAAAGTAAGTTTTGGGTTCCTGATTAAGGACGAACGCGCAGCACCCCTACACATCATAAGAACAGCCCATCGGATGGGAGGAAAGGGCCTTTAAACTCTTCTTCATTCTTATGACTGGACGGCCAAGGGGAACGCCTTAATCAAGAACATGTAATACTACAAAATAGTTTTAGATCTATATCATATATCTCATATATAAATTAGATCTAATCATGGCATATTTTTAGATTTAAATTATCTCATAATAATCTAAAAAATTAGATTTAAATTGATCTAATCAAAATAAATTCTAATCTAGACAATTATGTAGAACTATTCCACAACTAGTCTAGACATGCGTCAATCATATCTCATATGATATTTAAAATTAAATAATTTTTATTTGCTATTTTTTAGATATTATTATAACTATTATAATATCAAAAAATAGTAAATAAATTGATCAAAAAAATGATTTAATCAAATTAAATTGAAAACATGCAAGACTATTCTATAGAACTATTCTATTTTAGAACTAGTCATGCATATTTTCTAATCTTAGATCCAAATTATTTAATTTTAATTTTTTTTTTCTAATTTTAGATCTGATCACCTATCATGTGAAATCTGAAATAAATTTAAAAATAGATCTAAACACTTTTAGAACCTTGGCTCTGATACCAGTTGAAGGAAAATCCTGATTTCGTAGATTAGGTTCGTTCAAATCTTATCAGATCAAGAGATATATTTCAAAATTTTTTACTCTTTGATTCATATTAGATCTGGAATGTTTCACATCTAATTATTATTATTTTAAAAATTAAAATAAATCTAGATAAATTAAATCAGATTTAATTTACCTTGAAGTGGGTAATCCTATTACCCGTTGATGATCCTGTAAGCAGCGGAAGGTTCTGGATCTAGCCACGCAAGTGCCTGGTCTCTACCAGTATCCACTGAGGCTAGATCTGGAGATCCTCTTCTTCTCAATCACATCTCCAAAAATCAGATTTGGATTTGATCTGGAGGATCTTCAAAACTCTTTTCGAAGATCAGCAGTTGTCCTATGCAGCAGTGCAGCCTTCTAGCTTTCAGTCACCTTTCTTTGATCTGGATTGCACCAACCAAGAATCCAAATGCTTTGGACGTAGAGAGGAGAGGGAGAAGGTGGGTTTGGCATGGAGGAAGAGGGGAGAGGCAGCCTTTGGGCATGGGATTTCAATTCTCCAATCATACCATCTGAGTTGGGTGCAGGATCTTATTTATAGACTGTCTGTGATCCAACTTCTCTATTTTCCAACCAGTCACAACTTTTTATGAAATCAGATCTAAATTTGATTGGTGAGAATCGAGTCGCCTGGATTCCTCCTTAGAGGGTGCCTAAGACCAGTCAAAGTTGGTTCTTAGGAGAACTCTAATTGGAATCCAAAAAGGAGATGGAGACCCTGTCCAATAGGGACTCTTGGGTGCCTCCAACTTGGGCACACGCCAAGGGCAGCTGAAGGGAAATCCTGATTTTCTGGTCCAGTCTGTCATACGATTAGATCCAAGAGATATATTCAAAAATTTTCTCTTGATCTCAATCAGATCTTGATATGTTTCAGATCTGATTCTTATTATTTTAATAAATAAAATAAAATAAGATAAATTAAATCAAATTCAATTTACCTGATTTGGGTAATCCTATTACCCTGTAGATGATCCTGATTGTAGCGGAAGGTTCTGGATCTTAGCCACGCAAGCGCCTGGCCTCTACCGGTATCCACTCGGGTTGGATCTGGAGAACCTCTTCTTCTCTTCACACCTCCAAAAATCAGATCTGGATCTGATTTGGAGGATCTTCAAAAACTCTTTTGAAGATCTGCAGTCGTCCTTTTCAGCAGCGCACCTTCTTGCTTTATGATCTTCCTTGATCTGAATCACTCCAAACAAATCCAAAACACTTTGGACTGGAGAGCAAGGGAAAGAGCTATGGCATGGAGAAGGAGGGGAGAGGCAGCCTTGGGGCATGGGAAATCTCATTGGAATTAGGGTTGGGCGCAGGGTCTTATTTATAGACCTCTCACATACTCTTCCTCTCAACCAATCACAATCCTTTGTGAAATCAGATCTAAAACTGATTGGTTGGAATAGAGACCCCTGGATTCCTCCTTAGAGGGCGCCTAAGACCAGTCAAACTGGATTCTTAGTAGAACTCTGATTGGAGATCAAAAGGGAGGTGGAGTCCTTGTCCAACAAGGACTCCTAGGCGCCTCCTACTTGGCTCACGCCACCTTGGCGTGCCCTTCTCCTTGCCAGGTTCTGGCAGGACAAGCCCCACCATCTCTCCAATAGGTGCATGACATGTGGTCAAATGTCAAGAGGTGAATGTCAACGTTTGACCAGTCAAAGGTAGACTTTGACCAAAGTCAAAGAACAAGAAATGGCAGTGACTAAAAATGGCAGATAATGTCTTACAAATAAGACAACCTATTCTGACTTGGACAACCTCCAGTCAGACCATATGAAGGCCTCTGATTGAGCACTAAACTCCTTGTGCTCAGACAGGACAACTTATTTGTGATAGTAAAAAGAGACGTTAGTTCAATCGAGTGCCTAGCATGATTTCCTTTGAACCTAATTTGAATCTCATTCAGATCAATTGAACTAGATCAGTTCAATTGATGATCACCCGATTCAAACCCTTGTTTGTGTGACCCAGTTAGGTTCAGTTCTGTATGGTAATGGGATATGTCATGATCTCTATCATCGACATCATCGAAACTCCTTTCGATGGATCAGAACTCTTCTGATTCGAACAGCTAGAATGATCGATCATCTAAATCATTCTAATTGCTCCCAAAATCCACCAGTGACACCTAGCAGTATATGGTGGCAACCCAATCAGAGCTGAATGCGAACCTTTGGTGCAGCTACCTGTGTGATTAAGTTCTTCTATCTTGAGCCCCGATCAGATTAGGGTTAAGGTGAACTCGTCAAACCCTAGTCTCTGTCATATGATGTAATCATTCGATTCGAGTTCAATGTGAAAATCTAAATAGAAACTCTTTCTATTATTTCACTCTCCATGGCCATGGGCTTCAGGACTTGATCTTCATGATCACTCAAGGACTACTCCTCTACCACCGAGGTAGATAGATCCCATCTTGATGCAATCCAGTTCCTACAATGAACATGCTATAGCCAACATACACCTCAGGTTCCATATGGCTAGGAGACGAGTAATGGTGTTAGTCAAACTATAACACCCTCAAGGTGAACTGCCGATGCATCTCAGGTCAAAGAACCAGACACACTACTGCAGCATCGAGTCAGTCATTGACGAGAAGGTAGACTCCCTAATGACTACTCGAGGTGGTCACGCTCAGTGCCCTCGTTCTCTAACGAGTACCTGTTACTCTCGCTCCGATGTCTCCACACCGTAGACTCAAGACTCATCTACTAAAGAGAAGCGATCGTACACCAACCTTCTGGATCAATCACCATCCTCGTGATGATCCTATGGTCGGGAGCTTTTTATGAGTTAATAATGATTATTCATGTCTTAAATTTTCAACTCTTGAAAATATGAATTATCATTACCATTAACTCAAAGGATGTATCACAGACACTAAACACACAGGTGTGATAGAAAATAACCCATTTTATTAATTATAGTCAAAATTATAATTTTACCCCTAGAAGTGTATTACAAGTGTCAGCCAATTCTGGCTTCTAGGGCACATATATCTAACAGCAGCATGCGTCCTCTTCCTTGCTAGGTTTTGGTAGGAAAACAGGCCTCCACTAGCTCTCCAATAGGTGCATGACATGTGGACAAAAGTCAAAGTGTCAATGGTCAACATTCAACCAGTCAAAGGTAGACTTTTGACCAAAGTCAAAGAATGAGAAATGGTAGGTGACCAAAAATGGAAGGTAATGTCCTATAAAATAAGATAATCTTTTTTGACTTGGACAACCTCCAGTCAAACCATATGAAGGGCTCTGATTGAACACAAACTCCTTTGGCTTAGTCAGGACAACTTATTTGTGATAGCAAAAGAAGAACGTTAGGTTCAATCGAGTGCTAGCATGATTTTCTTGAACCTAATTGAATCTCATTCAGATCAATTGAACTGGATCAATTCAATTGATGATCACTAGATTCAAACCCTTGTTTGTGTGATCTAGTTAGGTTCAGTTCTATATGGTAATGGGATATGTCATGATCTCTATCATCTGACATCATCGAAACTCCTTTCGATGGATTAGAACTCTTCTAATTCGAATAGTTAGAATGATCGATCATCTAAATCATTCTAATTGCTCCCAAAATCCATCAGTGACACCTAGCAGTATATGGTGGCAACCCATCAGAACTAAATGCGAACCTCTTGGTGCAGCTACCTGTGTGATTAAGTTCTTCTATCTTGAGCCCCGATCAGATTAGGGTTAAGGTGAACTCGTCAAACCCTAATCTCTGTCATATGATGTAATAATTCGATTCGAGTTCGATGTGAAAATCTAAATAGAATCTCTTTCTATTATTTCACTCTACCATGGCCATGGACTTCTGGACTTGATTCTCATGATCATCATAGGGCTGCTCCTTTGCCACCGAGGTAGATCGATTCCATCTTGATGCTATCCAGTTCCTACAACGAACATGCTATAGCCAACATACACCTCAGGGTTCCATATGGCTAGGAGATCGAGTAATTGTAGTCAAACTATAACACCCTCAAGGTGAACTGTCGATGCATCTCAGGTCAAAGAACCAGACACACCACTACAGCATCGAATCAGTCATTGACAAGAAGGTAGACTTCCTAATGACTACTCGAGGTGGTCACGCTTAGTGCCCTCGTTCTCTAATGAGTACCTGTACTCTTGCTCCGATGTCTCCATATCGTAGATTCAAGACTCATCTACTAAAGAGAAGCAATTGTACACCAACCTTCCGGATCAATCACCATCCTCGTGATGATCCTATGGTCGGGAGCATTTTATGAGTTAATAATGATTATTCATGTCTTAAATTTTTAACTCTTAAAAATATAAATTATCATTACCATTAACTCAAAGGATATATCATAAACACTAAATACACATATGTGACAGAAAATAACCCATTTTATTGATTATAGTCAAAATTACAATTTTGCCCCTAGAAGTGTATTACAAGTGTCAGTCAATTTTGGCTTCTAGGGCACATATATCTAACACTTAATTCATAATTAAGTTCAAAGCTTATGAGTTTAGGTTTATGAAATCTTAGAACTAGTTTTTATTTTTATTATTTAAAATATTTTTAAATTTTAAATAATTTACATTGAATCATATTCAATACATGATTTTAGATCTGATTTATTTCATTATTTTGATCTTGTCCTAAGATTTTGAAACTAGGGTTTTGCAGAAAGTGAGTTTGCAATTTAAATACACCACTGCAGCATCGAGTCAGTCATCGATGAGAAGGTAGACTTCCTTTATGACTACTTGAGGTGGTCATGCTCAGTGCCCTCATTCTCTAACGAGTATCTATACTCTCGCTTTGGTGTCTCTATATCATAGACTTAAGACTCATCTACTACAAAGTAGCGATTGTACACTAACCTTCTGGATCAATCACCATTCTCATGATGATCCTACGGTCAGGAGCATTTTATGATTTAATAAATAAAAATTTATGTCTTAAATTTTCAACTCTTGAAATTATGAATTATCATTACCATTAACTCAAGAAATATATCACAGACACTAAATACACTTATGTGATAGAAAATAATCTATTTTATTATTTATAATCAAAATTATAATTTTTCTCTTAAAAGTGTATTACAAGTATCAGCCAATTCTGGCTTCTAGGCACACATATCTAACAATCCCTTCCACTGGTCTCACTTATCTGGCCATATTTGTCGGCCCAGTTCTGATCTAAGGTGGCTAACAATACAAGCTAACCCATGCCACTAGGTTAGTCATAATGGTTATAGCTATGTCAAGTCAAGTTTAAAGAGACCTAAATCAAATCTTTCTAAGAAAAGATTAAGTCCAAGATCTTCCACCACTGTAGATGTGCGGACCCTTTTCGGGATTGATTGTTCTCGCCTGATCACAGTGGTTCAGTTGCACCGAGAAGATGCAACCATGTCTATTAGGCATTGGATGCTATGGGCTGGAGGATGGATTGGGCTCAACATTTCGGATACAGTGAGAGACTCAATTAGGAATCCAATCTATGCAAATGGTAGGTCTGACATAACTAAGAAGTGGATTAATATTTCGGACACGGTGAGATTCATGAATTAAAGACCAAGTCTGAGTGCACCATGATTAGAGAATCGTTGGATAAGAGTTGTTCACTCATTGACTAACCCATCATCAATAACTGTTAGGTGAGATGATGAGTCAGTTGGTGGGACTGCACTATCCACTAGAAATCAATAATCGTGGAGATTTTTGCATCACTATAAAGAAAGTGTAGGGATCTGAGAAAATAGTGAAAACTAATTTACTTAAAAATCAAACTCCTAAATAAATTAGTCAAGTATTAATTATAAAATCTAACTAAAAAATTTGACTCTCTACAAGAAAAAAGAAAATGTCTGCATCCAACCCACTAGCTCGTATCCTGGACCCCCATAGACTGATCATATCCAATTACAAGGATTGGCTCCAAAACTTTAAAATTATTTTGGATTTTAAGAAGTTGACTCATGAATTGGACCAGGATCCCCCCACCTTACCAGCTCGTCCATACACTAAACAGATAGCGTCTCTTAATAAATGGATGGATGAAGATAATAAGGCCAGATACTATTTGTTGGGCTCAATGTCTGATAAGCTTCAGTGCCAACATAAAGATATCAAGACTGTCCACCAAATGATGGCTCACCTACGAGAGTTGTTTGGTGAATAGAGTCGCGCAGCCAAATATCAGATCACTAATCGACTATTTAAGGCTAAAATGCATGATGGGTAGTCAGTCCAAGATCATTGTCTGATGATGATCAAGGACTTGGAAGAGCTTGAGAAGCTCAGAGTGAAGTTAGACCAGGATTTGCAGAATGGTATAATTCTGCAATCCTTAATTGATGCATATGGGATGATCATCATGAACTACTATATGCATAAACTTTAGAATACTCTAGTCGAGCTTATTAATATGCTGATAACTGCTGAGCTTTTTATGAAAGATTCTAAAGACTCAATACTTGCTATGGAACGGACTTCTTCCAAGAAAAAGTATTTTAGAAAGAAGAAGAAGTTTGTGAAAAAATAGAAGGTGGAAGGTGGAAAGAAAAAGAAGGCAGAGCTAGAGAAGAAAGCCGCTGACAAAAAAAATTATTTTTATTATAATACTAATGGCCACTGGAAGCAAAACTGTCCTACATACCTGGCCACCCTAAAGAATAAGAAGGAGATAGGTCCTTCTGGAGGTATGCTTATAATTGAATCTAACCTTATAATTTCTTCTGCATCTAGTTGGGTGCTTGACTCTGGTTCTAGTGCTCATTTGTGCACTTCCATGCAGGGTCTTGAGGATAGTAGGAGGCTGAGCGATGGTGAGATGATCTTACCCATCAAAAATGGAGCAAGAATTGCTGCTATGGCCATGGGAACCTACCCTTTTCGACTATGGTCTGGCTTGGATTAAGTACTTAGGGATTGTTATTATGTGCCTGCTTCAAGCAGGAATTTGATTTCTATTTCATGTTTAGCACAAGTAGGCTATGTAATTAGTTTTCTTAAGGACTATTCTAATATTTTTTATGAAAAAAATAAAATGGCAAGTGGTTTTCTTATTAACTGTCTCTACCAGTTATATATTAATGTATCTATATTTAATATCAAGCAAAATATGAATGCCATAAGATCAAAATGATCTAGGGATAGTCCAAATGATAGGTATCTATGGCACCTAAGGCTAGGTCATATAGCAGAAGATTGGATTAACTAATTGAAGAGGGCTATTGAGTTCATTAACTTTCGAGTCATATCCAATTTGTGAATCATGTCTTCATGGCAAAATGACTAAGCTCTATTTTGTAGGACATGGGAAAAGGGCCATGGAACTACTTGCCCTAGTACATACTGATGTATGCGGCCCATTTGATGTGCCGGCTAGAGGCAACTTTGACTACTTCATAATATTTACCGATGATTTTGTTAGATATATGTGCCCTAGAAGCCAGAATTGGCTGACACTTGTAATACACTTCTAGGGGCAAAATTGTAATTTTGACTATAATTAATGAAATGGGTTATTTTCTATCACACCTGTGTATTTAGTGTCTGTGATACATCCTTTGAGTTAATGGTAATGATAATTCATATTTTCAAGAGTTGAAAATTTAAGACATGAATAATCATTATTAACTCATAAACAGCTCTCGACCATAGGATCATCACGAGGATGGTGATTGATCCGGAAGGTTGGTGTACGATCGCTTCTCTTTAGTAGATGAGTCTTGAGTCTACGGTGTGGAGACACCAGAGCGAGAGTACAGGTACTCGTTAGAGAACGAGGGCACTGAGCGTGACCACCTCGAGTAGTCATTAGGGAAGTCTACCTTCTCGTCAATGACTGACTCGATGCTGCAGTAGTGTGTCTGGTTCTTTGACCTGAGATGCATCGGCAGTTCACCTTGAGGGTGTTATAGTTTGACTACACCATTACTCGGTCTCCTAGCCATATGGAACCCTGAGGTGTATGTTGGCTATAGCATGTTCATTGTAGGAACTGGATTGCATCAAGATGGAATCTATCTACCTCGGTGGTAGAGGAGCAGCCCTATGATGATCATGAGAATCAAGTCCAGAAATCCATGGCCATGGTAGAGTGAAATAATAGAAAGAGTTTCTATTTAGATTTTCACATTGGACTCGAATCGAATGATTACATCATATGACAGAGAGACTAGGGTTTGACGAGTTCACCTTAACCCTAATCTGATCGGGGCTCAAGATAGAAGAACTTAATCACACAGGTAGCTGCACCAAGAGGTTCGCATTCAGCTCTGATGGGTTGCCACCATATACTGCTAGGTGTCACTGGTGGATTTTGGGAGCAATTAGAATGATTTAGATGATCGATCATTCTAGCTGTTCGAATCAGAAGAGTTCTGATCCATCGAAAGGAGTTTCGATGATGTCTATGATAGAGATCATGACATATCCCATTACCATACAGAACTGAACCTAACTGGGTCACACAAACAAGGGTTTGAATCTGGTGATCATCAATTGAACTGATCTAGTTCAATTGATCTGAATGAGATTCAATTAGGTTCAAGGAAATCGTGCTAGCACTCGATTGAACCTAACGTTCTTCTTTTACTATCATAAATAAGTTGTCCTGACTGAGCCAAAGGAGTTTGTGCTCAATCAGAGGCCTTCATATGGTCTGACTGGAGGTTGTCCAAGTCAGAATAGGTTGTCTTATTTGTAAGACATTACCTGCCATTTTTGGTCACCTGCCATTTCTTGTTCTTTGACTTTGGTCAAAAGTCTACCTTTGACTGGTCAAACGTTGACCATTGACCCTTTGACTTTTGACCACATGTCATGCACCTATTGGAGAGCTGGTGGGGGCCTTGTCCCCCTGCCAGAACCTGGCAAGGAGAAGGGCGCACGCCAAGGGTGGCGTGAGCCCAAGTAGGAGGCGCCTAGGAGTCCTTGTTGGACAAGGACTCCACCTCCCTTTTGGATTCCAATCAGAGTTCTACTAAGAATCCAGTTTGACTGGTCTTAGGCACCCTCTAAGGAGGAATCCAGGGGTCTCTATTCCAACCAATCAGATTTAGATCTGATTTCACAAAGGGTTGTGATTGGTTGAGAGGAAGAGGAGTTGGATCACAAGAGGTCTATAAATAAGACCCTGCGCCCAACCCTAATTCCTAAGTGAAAGTGAAAATTGAGATTTCCCACGCCCCAAGGCTGCCTCTCCCCTCCTTCTCCATGCCATAGTCTCTTCTCCCCTTGCTCTCCACGTCCAAAAGGTGTTTTGGACTTTGGTTGGTGCGATTCAGATCAAGGAAAGGCGATCAAAAGCAAGAAGGCTGCGCTGCTGCAAAAGGACGACTGCAGATCTTCAAAAGAGTTTTGAAGATCCTCCAGATCAGATCCAGATCTGATTTTTGGAGGTGTGATAGAGAAGAAGAGGATCTCCAGATCCAACCCGAGTGGATACTGGTAGAGGCCAGGCGCTTGCGTGGCTAAGATCCAGAACCTTCCGCTGCAATCAGGATCATCTACAGGGTAATAGGATTACCCAAATCAGGTAAATTAAATTTGATTTAATTTATCTTATTTTATTTTATTTATTAAAATAATAAGAATTAGATCTGAAACATATCAAGATCTGATTGAGATCAAGAGAAAATTTTTGAAATATATCTCTTGATCTAATCAGATCTGGACGAACCTGGACCGGGAAATCAGGATTTCCCTTCAGATTTATCTCGATATGGTATGTGTATCTTATGAGACACAAGTCTTAAGCCTTTAAAAACTTTAAGAAATTCAGAGATGAAGTTGAAAAGCAAACTAAAAAATCCATTAAGGTTCTTCGATCAGATCGAGGAGGTGAATAACTTAATCAAAAATTTTTGAACTATCTCAAGCAAAATGGCATAGTCTCTCAATGACTTTATCTGGAATACCTTAACTCAATGGTGTTTCAAAATGAAAGAACCAGACCCTATTACATATGGTTCAATCTATGATGAGCTTCACAGACCTTTTAAATTCTCTATAAGGACATAGTTTGTTAACTACTATATATTTATTGAATAGGATTCTCACTAAAATCATTCCTACCACACCGTTTGAGATATGACATGGTAAGAAACCAAGTTTGAGTCATCTCAGAATTTGAGATTGTCCGGCTCATGTCAAAAGACAACAAGCGGACAGGTCAGATTATTGGTCCTTTAGAGCTTGATTCATAGGATATCTTAAAGAGTCATTAGGATATTATTTCTACATTCCAGAAGACCACAATGTGACTGTGAGTCGGCATGCCATCTTTCTTGAAAAATAGTTTATTTAAGATGGTGGGCATTGGAAAGCAGATCAAGCTTGAGGAAAAAATCTCATAAGAGCAACAAGCTAAGGACCCTATGGAACCAAATCAAGTTAAGCCAATACAATCACTAACTCCTCCACCTCGTAGATCAGAAAGGATTTCTAGTCCTCCTAAGAGGTACTTAGATACTACATCAGAGAAAGTAGAGGAAATGTTCCTCGTAGGTAATGGCATACATAGTGATGATCCCAAAATGTATGATGAGGCAATATCGGATATCGACTTTGAGAAATGGTTAGAGGCAATAAAGTCAGAAATTGACTCGATGCACTCAAACTAAGTCTGGACCTTGGTAGATCCACCAAAAGGTATAATACCTATTGGGTGTAAATGGATCTACAAGAGAAAGATTGGTGCAGATGGAAATATGAAGACATTCAAAGCTAGACTAGTGGCAAAAGGGTATAGTCAGCACGAAGAAATTGACTATTAGGATACCTTTTCATTAGTAGCCATGCTAAAATCCATCCGCACATTACTTGTTGTTGCAGCCTATTTCGATTATGAAATATGATAAATGAACGTAAAAACGACGTTCTTAAATGGATACCTTGATGAAGATATCTATATGGAACAGCCACTAGGTTTCACATCCAGTGATGTTGATCACAAAGTATGCAAGCTGCAAAGATCCATATATGGACTTACGCAAGCATCTCAAAGCTGGAATACTCATTTTAATGATGTGATCAAATTATTTGATTTCATCAAGAATGAGGAGGAATCATGTGTTTTCAAAAAGATCTGTGGGAGCACTATTATCTTCCTCATACTGTACGTTGATGATATTCTCCTTATTGGAAATGATAATTTCATGTTGACCATAGTTAAAATATGGTTATCTAAAGAATTCTCCATGAAAGACCTTGGAGAAGCATCCTTTATTCTAAGAATTAAGATCTATAGAGATAGACCGAAAAGGATGCTAGGTCTTTCACAGAAGATGTACATAGAGGAAGTGCTAAAGAGGTTTAGCATGGAAAAGTCCAAGAGGAGATTGGTATCCTTCAGACATGGCATTCATCTCTCCAAGAAAATGTGTCCCAACACACCTGAGAAGATTGAATGCATGGGCAAGATCCCTTATGGTTCAGCAATAGGGAGACTCATGTATGCCATGTTATGTACACGACCTAATATAGCCCATGCTGTGAGTGTCATGAGCAGATATCAATCGAATCAAAATGAAGAACACTAGACTTCTATGAAATGTATCCATAAGTACTTGAGAAGAACTAAGGATATGATGTTGATTTTTGGTAATCGAGAACTCCAAGTTCAGGGGTATACAGACTCGAATTTTATGTCCGGTATAGATGATCGAAAGTCAACATCTAGAAGTCTATTTATGTGTAATAGTGGTGTTGTCAGTTGAAAGAGTTTCAAGCAGACAGTGATAGCAAATTTCACTATGGAAGTAGAGTATATCGCTATGTTAGAAGCTACGAAAGAGGCATTCTGGTATAAGAAGTTTACTACAGAGATCGAAGTGATACCATCGGATGCCATTCCTCTGTATTGCGACAATAATAGCACCACAGCCCTTGCTAAGGAGCCACGATCTCATCAAAAATCCAACCACATCGAGTGGTGATACCACCTCATCCATGATTATCTTGAGAAAGGTTACATCAAGATCAAGAGACTCGACTCCACAGACAATGCGGCAGACCCACTTACGAAGTTGTTGGGCCAGCAGAAGATCGAAGCCCACCTTAAGAAGATGGGACTTAGATCTATAGCCAATTGGCTTTAGGTCAAGTGGGAGTTTGTTAGATATGTATGTCCTAGAAGCCAAATTGGCTGATACTTGTAATACACTTCTAAGAAAAAAATTATAATTTTAACTATAAAAATAAAATAGATTATTTTCTATCATAGTGTGTATTTGAAAGTGTTCGTGATACATCCCTTGAGTTAATGGTAATGATAGTTCATATTTTCAAGAGTTAAAAATTTAAGATATGAATTTTCATTATTAACTCATAAAATACTTCCAACGTAGGATCATCATGAGGATGGTGATTCATCCTAAAGGTTGGTGTACGATCGCTTCTTTTGAAAAGATGAGTCTTGAGTCTACGGTGTAGAGACACCAGAGCAAGAGTACAGGTACTCGTAGGAGAACGAGGGCACTAAGCGTGACAACCTCAAGCAGTCACGAAGAAGTCTACCTTCTCATTGATGATTGGCTCGAAGCTACAGTAGTGTGTCTGGTTCTTTGACCTGAGGTGCATCGATAGTTTACCTTAAGGGTGTTATAATTTGACGACATCATAACTCAGTATCCTAGCCATTCAGAACCTTAAGGTGTATGTTGGCGATAGCATGTTCATTGTAGGAATTGGATTGCACCAATAGGGGATCTATCTACCTCGATAGATGAGAAACAGCCCTATGATGATCATGAGAATCAAGTCCATAAGCTCACGGCCATGGCAGAGTGAAATAATAGAAAGAGTTTCTATTAGGATTTTCACATTGAACTTGAATTGAATGATTAATTCATATGATTGAAATTAGGGTTTGACGAGATCACCTTAACCCTAATCTGGTTAGGGCTTAAGATAGAGGAACTTAATTACATAGGTAACTGCACTGAGAGGTTTTTTTTTAATTCTGATGGATTGCCATCATATGCTGCTAGGTGTCATTGGTGGATTTTGGAAGCAATTAGAATGATTTGGATGATCGATCATACTAGTTGTCTAAATTAGAAAAGTTCTGATCCATCGAAAGGTGTTTTGATGTTGTCGATGATAGAGATCATGACATGTTCCATTACCATACGAAATTGAACCTAACTAGGTCACACAAACAAGGGTTTGGATCTGGATATCATCAATTGGATTAACCCAGCTCAATTGATTTGAATAAGATTCAATTAGATTCAAGAAAATCGTGCTAGCACACGATTGAGCCTAATGTTCTTCTTTAACAATCATTAAAGCTTGTCTCGACTGAGCCAAATGTGTTTGAGTTCACTCAGGAACCTTTACTTGGTTTGATTGGAGCTTGTCTAGATCAGAAAAGGATTGTCTTAATTTATGTGATAAATTTGAGATAACACCTACCATTTTTCGTCATCTGCTAAATCTTATCTTCGAATATTGGTCAAATATTGACCCTGGATACTTAGACATCTACCCATGTGTTATGCACCCATAGGAGAGTGCCTAGGAACTTGTCCTCTTACTAAAAAGTAGACAGAAAGGTGGCGCACACCTCCCTCAAAAGGATAAAAGAAGGAGTCCCATACAGATGGGACTCTAGGTTGCTTCAGGGGATTAAACTGTATGGCACCAAAAAGTCTTGTTTGACCAAGTCTTGGTGCCACCTGAGTAAAGTTTTGAGGGTCTCTCATCTGATTGGATCAGATGATGTTATCTCACCAATCAGATTTAGATTTGATTGCACAAAGGACCGTGATTGGCCAGGATGATGTGGCACTGCATGGCGTAGCAGGGTCTATATAAACTCTGTCTACGCCTAGAATTCAATTCTTCTATCTTTAGCCCTCGCCACATAGCCCCTCTCCCTTCTTCTACATGCCACCCTCTAGTCCTCCCTCTCCTCTCCACGCCCAAGGACTTTTGGGCATGAATAAGGTACGATCCAAGCAAGTGAAAGGTGTCAGGAAAGGAAGAAGGCAGCACTACTACAAGAGATAATGATCGTTCTTCAAAAGCAGTTTTAAAGACCCTCAAGATTAGATGTAGATATGATTTTTAGAGGATTGATTGGGAAGGAGAAGATCTTCAGATCCTGTCTGAGTGGATATCAGTAGAGGCCAGGCACATACGTGGCTACATCCAAAACCTCAAGCAAACATCAAGATCATCATAGGGTAATTAGATTACCCAAAATAGAGGTATAATTAAATTAGATTTAATGTTTATTTTTATTTTTATTATCAGATCAATAAGATTAGATCTGAAGAGTCTCAAATTTGATTAGAATCTTAGAGAAATTTTTTTTTAAAATATCCCTCCTGATCTAATCAGATCTGAACGAATCTGACCTAAAAAATTAGTTTTTTCCTTCAGCGCAATCCTAACAAGTACTACCTCTATCATCGTGACCATGGTCATGATACTGAAGAATGTATTCAGCTTTAGAATGAAATCGAGGAGCTCAACAGATGAGGCTAGCTTGATCGATTCCTGCGGCATTGATCTGAAGGAAGAGAGGATCAGCCAAAGGCACTGTCGCAACCTGAACCACTAAGGGGAGAGGAGCAACAAGAAAATCTGCCACCTCTCAACATCATCAACACTATCTCTAGAAGACTTGGTGCTCCAGCAAGCATCCATTTTGCAACCTTAGAATCAAGGAAAGCTCACCCTGAAAGGAGGTCGTTCGATGCAAAATTTATCGCTTGAAGGAGGTCAGAGGAGCAACACCCCCACAGCCTTGGAATTCAGAAAATCTAAGAATATACTACCAGTAACTCTCCTTCAATAAAACTTTTCTATTTTTATTACTTTCTGGTGCAAAAATTGCATGATGACAAATAACTCCTTGAAGCAACCTAAAGTGGTCCATTAGGAACAGAAGGAGATCATCATCCCGACGTGAGCAAAGTCGAAAGCCTTATTAGATTAAGACGAGATGAGAGGAGAGTTCCTACCAATGGTCCTAACGTGCTCCTACAGCTCATTAGGGATAAGAGGAGAACCTCATCCTAACATGAGCAAAGTCGAAGGCCTCGTTAGATTAAGATGAGATGAGTGAAGAGGCCCTGCCAACAGTCCTATTGTATCCCTACAACCCATTAGGGATAGGAGGAGAACATCATCCTAACGTGGGCAAGGTCGAAGGCCTCATTAGATTAAGACGAGATGAGGAAGAGGCTCTACCAATAGTGCTAACATGCCCTACAGCCCATTAGGGATAGGAGGAGAACCTCATCCTAACGTGAGCAAAGTCGATGGCCTCATTAAATTAAGATAAGATGAGGAAAGAGGCTCTACTAATGGTCCTAATATACCCCTATAGCCTGTTAGGAACAGAAGAAGAACCTCATCCTAATGTGAGCAAAGTTGAAGGCCTTATTAAATGAAGATGAGATGGGGGAAGAGGCCCTACTAATGACCCTAATGCACCCCCACAAGCTACGTTAGGAATAGAAGAAAAACCTCATCCTAACGTGAGCAAAAGCTAGGACCGACAAGATGAAGGAGAAGCCGACAGAGAATCCTTATATGCATTCTTTCTATGACTACTTGACTACATCAAATATTAAAAATGAAACCTTATCCTGGTTTGCAGAAGAGATCCCAACTCGACATCCACAACAAGCATCTTATGAGAAGGCAATGCAAAGAAAAATGGAGTGAAGAACGTAAAGCCGTGAGCAAGCCTTGAATCCATGCGAAACAAAAATAATAGAAAGGTAACATTTTATTATGAAAGTAAGTTCATTACACGCAAAACATAGGTTGACGAGACCAATTACACCAACAAAAAGAAAAAGGAGAGAGAGAAAGAGAAAGGCCACCAAAATTTTAAGAAGGATCGGACTCCTCAAACTTCGGACTGGTGGCCATTACCAAAGATTCCTTAAGATGATCGACCTCATCCTCGAGCTCCCTTTGCCTCATCATGTTATCGTGGAACATCCTATCGGCTTGATGATAATTCTCCTCAGTCTCTTGTAGTCTCCTCCTCAGGACCTCGTACTCGATCTCTGCATCCTTGGTAGCCTGATGCTAACAAGCCAGCTCGAGCTTTAGCCTCTATACCTCAGCATTTTTCACACCAACCGACTCCCAGAGCTCACCAATGATCCTCCTCAAGGAGGCAACCTCCTCGGCTTCCCTACTTGTACCAGCCCGAAAACAATCATCAAGTTACCGCTGAAGTTGGGCTACTTCGTTGTTGGAGGCATGAAGCCTTTGTTCTAATATGGACATTCTACCACTCCAACCCAGTCGATAAGTCTCACATGTGAGCTCTGCATCGTGCAGTTGCTTTTGAAGTGTAGAGAACCTCGTTGACTAGTCCCACTCAAATCATGCTTTATCGGAGGACCATGGTGATCTCCCCTTTAGAAGTTGAATTTTCTCCTTCACTGCCTTGAGTTGAGTCTCAAGGAAGCTGATCTTCACCGTCAATGCCCAGGATTTGTCACATGCATTCTTTCAAAGTTCGGCTAGCTTCCTCTCGAAGCTCCCCTTCCAAATACTAAAACTAGCGGAGTCTTTCATGTGCATGTTCCGAAGGCGAGTGACCTCTTTGGTCACCTTCGAAGCATTCTTTTGCGAAGCTTGAAGATCATCCTCTGTCTTCTTTAACTTCTTCTTCAGTAGACGGACTTCCTTCTTTAGGCCTTTTATTAAGGGTTTCAGGGGAACCCCTTAAGGCAGCGGGTCAGCATCAATGGGAGACTGCATTCGGGGTATGAAAAATGCTCAAAGGTAGATAAAAAGAAATTCAAAAATAAACTTTCATTTAATCAAGAATTTTGAGTATAAAGCAAAATAGAAAAAGAGAAAAAGCAAAATGTACAACTACTCGAGGATTTCAACCTTGAAAAGGGCAGCGGAAGGTGGGACAAGAGCACTCTCGATTGCCTCGAATGCCCAAACTAGCTTAGGTGCTTTTGTGGCAAGTTCAGATGTACCAGATGTGAGCTCGATAAAGGAAGGATCAACCACAGCATCGGATGGTCCCGCTTCTACATCATCCTCCTCCTCTAGAAATCTAAGGTCGAGTTTGGGGAATCTTCGAGCCATCCTACCTTTATAGAGCTCAAAATCCTTGATGAATGCCTCCTGGTCGAATTCGACGTTCAAGTTCCTCATCTGAGAAGAGGCCTTGAACTCCTCCATGGCCTGGGTCATCACCTCCAAGATCGACCCTGCCATTCAGACCTCCAGTTCGGTGACGTTATTCTTGGCTTCCTTCTTTCTCTCCTCCTATAGGGCTAGTGTGGCCTT
>QRFJ01000209.1:570620-610503 GCA_006176705.1 Cocos nucifera | reverse complement strand
GTAGGTCATATAAACAAGAATAGGATAAACAAGTTGACTCAAGAAGGAATCCTTGAAGTCAGTGATTATGAATCACTTCCAACCTGTAAGTTTCATCTTCTTGGTAAAATGACAAAGTCACTTTTCACAAAAAAAGGTAAGAGAAACACTGTGCTAGTGGCTCTCTTAAGTCTAGTACATAATGATGTATGTGGACCAATGAGCACAAGTGCCAGATTGGATATTTCTACTTTATCACTTTTACAGATTATCTATGCAGATATGGATATGTTTATCTAATGAATTAACACAAGTCAGATTCATTTGAAATGTTTAAATGATTCTGAAGTGAAGTACAAAAATAAACAAAAAAGAGTATTAAAACTCTTCGATCTAATCAAGGAGAAAAATATCTTTCTAGTGAGTTTCTCATATATCTAGGAGAGAATGAGATTCTTTCCTAATGGATTCCTCCAGGAATACCACAGCATAATGTTGTGTCTGAAAGAACAAATCAATTTCTATTAGACATGGTCTGATCCATGATGGGTTTTGCCAGCTTGCCGATATCCTTTTGGGGATATGCACTCAAATCGGCTTGCTATCTATTAAATAGGATTCCAAGTAAGCCTGTAGTTAAGACTCCATATAAGATATGGATAGGACGTAAGCCAGCACTTTCACACCTTAGCATATAGGGCTAGCCAACTTATGTCAAATGATTAGTTACAGATAAACTTGAACCTAGGTCTAACAAGTCCACATTTATAGGATACCCAAAAGAGACCAAAGGATAGTATTTCTATCATACTGATGAACAATAGGTGTTTGTCAGCCTTAAGGCAACCTTTTTGAAAAAGGAGTTCCTTAGTGAAGGAACTGTTGCCTCTAAGGTTGAACTTGATGAAGTTCAATAGATAGAAAAATCGACACCTATAGCTAAACCTGAGTCGAATTTGATTAGATTAGATTCGAAGCCTAGTGTACTTACACCATTAAGGTGATCCGATAGAGCACTACGTCATCTAAACAGATACTATGATTTCTTAGTCTGGGATGGTGATCTTATTGAAATCGATGAGAATGATGAGGATCCGATCACTTATATGGATGCTATGCAGATATCCGATTCTGAGAAATGGCATGAGGCCATGAAATTCGAAATAGAGTCCATGAAGGTCAACGATGTGTGGATATTGATTGACCCACCCGAAGAAGTTAAATCCACTAGATGTAAATGGATCTTCAAAAGAAAAAGGAGCACAGATAGAAAGGTGGAGACCTATGAAGTCCGTCTGATTGCCAAGGGGTATCGTCAATGTTATGGTATTTGAAGGAACTAGATCTAGAATTTCATGGATAAATCTCAAAACTTTTTTAAGATCATGCAGTGAAAGACTTAAATAAATTAAATATTTATTTAAATAAATATAAGAATACTCTAGATTTAAGATTTATTATATGATCAGGATATGATATTAAATTAAAAATTAAAAATACAAAGGAAAGATTAATATTTTGATCTCATTAACATGCTACAATACTACATCTAATGTAGCTATAGAATAATAGATT
This sequence comes from Cocos nucifera, assembly GCA_006176705.1. NCBI lineage: Eukaryota > Viridiplantae > Streptophyta > Magnoliopsida > Arecales > Arecaceae > Cocos > Cocos nucifera. The sequence goes on along the minus strand of QRFJ01000209.1, from coordinate 608,949 downwards.
AGATCTGATACCTGAGCAAGTTAGACATTCTAACTTACTGATTTAGGCTTGAGGATGAAGTCATGAGCCAAACACGTGTCCAGTCTCTAGGAGTCATCCACACGAGCCCACGAACATGATTTGAAATCCTGATGTAGGAAATCAGCACAGTATGCTAGTACTGTGCCGATCTCTCTTCGATGATCGAATCGATGCTTTCTTCTTTGAGACATGGACTCTCCAAAATATTAGAAGAAAGATAAGAGATTTTAGATCTAAGACTCCCTAAAAAAAATTTCAAAAGGAGGAGGTGAAGAGAAAATCAAAACAGCCCTAGAAGAAGACCCTCTTCTTCTTCTCTTTTCTCTCACCTAGACACCTAGTTTGGTGTCTATGGAACCCCATGCCCAAGGGCCCTCTCCCTCTGATTTTTGCACATCCTAAAAATCTCCTAAAGGTTTATGTTTCATGAAAATTTTAGGCCAAAATTCATCCAAAATATATAGGAAAAGAAGGGTCCTTGTCTAGGTCAAATACTAGACAAGGAAAGATCAAATAGGGCAAGTCAAGGGGCACCCAAGAATTGGTTACCCCTCTCCTAGGCGCCCCTCTCCAATAATTTTGGCAGGTACCAGAAAGGAGGGGTGCACAAAAAAGGGCCATTCTCACATGGAATAAGAGAGAAAATACTAGGAAGAGGGGGCGGAACCTATTGGAAAGAGTTTAGGTTTGTTAGGATTCTATCTCATAGAATCCAAAATCAAAACAAACTCTCTCATAGACTTAATCTTCCACCCAATTACCATATGAGAAAGAGAGAGAGAGGGGGGGCATGCATGAAGACCAGGGAGAAAGTGATTTGTCATATAAAATAAGAGAAGAAATAGGTTCTAACCCAATTAAATATTTAATTAAATTTGATTAAATTTGATTTAATTTTAATTTAATTTTCTAATCAAATTAAAAAGTTGGGTTGACCCAAGTCCTAATTAAGCTAGGACTAGTTTTTTTCCTTGCACTTTGCTAATCATATAAGCCAATTGAACTTGATCCAATCAAGCCCAAACAAAATCTAATTAAATTATATTTAATTCAACCTAGTCTCAGTCCTTTGGCTTAATCAAATTAAGTTAATTAGCAATCTAATTGCTAATCGATCCTCCTGCAATGCTTGTACTAGGTTAAGCATCAATCGTATTGATTGTTTAACCCTAGAATGAGTCAACCATCCAATCAGATCATGAGCTCTAATGTGTGTGACCTCATAGGTCCGAACGTAAGTCGATAGCATAGAAATAGATTTCTATACCAATTAAAGTAACCATCTAGCAATGGTACCCAAAGACTGGATAGGTCGAATATGTGGAACAACATCCTTAGAACCCATGCGAATATAGTTTCTATATAATTCATCCCCTTGATTAAAATGCTCATAGGATACCTTAGAGTTCAACTGTCAACTCTGATCAGGTTGTCCATATTGTATTTCAAAATATCAAATCCATCTGATGGATTATGCTGGCCAAGGTTTTGCTATATTAAATATAGTGATACATTCTTCTCCAACTCTTGGAGTGGTAAATTCCATCTTGATCACACACCAACTTCACAAGTACTTGACTGCCTAGAAGCCTTTCATTACTAAATTAGAAATTTAGTTAGTCTAGTACCAAAGCACAGTGAGTTGCTTGTAAGTCACTGAGGTGATCTCAGCTCTAAGGGATACTTATACCTATATCTCATCAAAGACATTCTCGATGGTAGAATGCTCTGGAGTTGGTCATGTTCAATGATGATGTACCCATACATCTCATCTGTATGCCATACCAATGTCTCCATACTTTTTTGTTAAGAGGACAACCAACCCATATGGCATATAGCAACCTATGCTTGATAAATGCTGTCGTCTTAATTAACAGCCTAGCATTTGATCATGAACAAATTTAAGGACTAATCGAAAAATTTTTCTTTTATCAAAGCTAAATGTCCTAAGGACTTTATCACAATAATGAAGTTTGTTAGAAGATAAATACTTTATGATGAAAAAGTTAAAAATATATTTTATTTATTAATAAATTAATTATAGATATAGTGTAGCTCAACCGTCAATAGGCTGATGATTGACTTTGAAACACATTTTTCAATAACTCCCACTTATCCTAAAGGCACTCAGCACAGTATCTAATATCCATCTTCGACTTATGATTATCGAACTTCTTAATCACCAAGGCTTTAGTGAAGGGGTCGGCCAGGTTCTCCTTTCCGTCGATCTTCTGAAGATCGACATCACCTCTATCCACGATCTTCCAAACCAAGTGGAAGTGGTGTGGAATGTACTTTATTCATCGGAGTGCCTTCAATTCTTTCGTCTGATGAATCGCATCAGTGCTATTGCAGTGGAGTAGGATCGAACCATCAAGAAAGGGTGCTACTCCCAGCTCGATGATAAACTTGCTCAACCACATAGCTTTCTTTACAGCATCTGATGCTGCAATGTACTTTACTTCACAAATAGAGTCTGCCACAGTATTCTGCTTGAAACTCTTCCAGCAGATGGCTCTACAATTTAGAGTAAAAATATATCTCGACATACTTTTGCTGTCATCATGGTCAGATTGAAAGCTGGAGTCAGTAAAGCCCATAAGTTTTAGATCTGACTCGCCATAAACTAACCATTGATCCTAAGTATTTTTCAAATACTTAAGGATGGTTTTAACCACTTTTTAGTGATTTTCTCTTTAGTCAAACTGGTATCTACTCAATACTCTGAATGAGTATGCCACATCTGATCTCTTACATGTTATGGCATACATGATAGATTCCACTATCGAAGCATATGAGACTCTACTCCTATGCTCTCTCTTTTCGAGAGTTGTCGGACAATCCTTCTTAGAGAGAAATTTTATGGCGTATCGGGAGATAGCCCTTTTTGGAATTCTCCATACTAAACTTTTTTAGCATAATATCTATGTACGTGGACTAGGATAACCCAAGCATCCTTTTTGATCTATTCTTATAGATCTCATCCCTAGGATGTAGGATGCTTCACCCAAGTCATTCATGGAGAACTATGATGACAACCAGATTTTTATTTCCTGCAGTGCGGGAATGTCATTCTCGATTAAGAGAATATCATCCACGTACAAGATAAGGAATACTACTACTAAACCATTTGCCCATTTGTGAATGCAGGGTTCTTCCCCATTCTTAATAAAGCTATACGTTTTGATGACTTTATCAAAATGCATGTTCCAACTCCAAGATGTTTGCTTCAGTCCATAAATGGATCTCTGAAGCCTGCACACCTTGGACTCATCTATGGATGTGAATCCCTCAGGTTGTATCATATACACCTCTTCATTCAATTCTCCATTCAGGAAAGCTGTCTTCACATCCATCTGCCAGATCTCATAGCCTAGATGGGCAGTAATCGCAAGCATATCTAAATGAATTTAAGCATTGCCACAGAAGAAAATATCTCATCATAGTCAATACTATAATATTGACGATATACCTTGACAACCGATAGGCTTTATAGGTCTCCACCTTTTCATCTGCGCTCCTTTTCCTTTTAAAGATCCATTTACACCCAATGGATTTAATCCCTTTAGGTGGGTCAACCAATATCCATACATCATTGACCTTCATGGACTCCATTTTAGATTTCATCGCCTCAACCAATTTCTTAGAATCAGGTCTTTGCATAGCATCCATATAGGTGATCAGATCCTTATTGTTCTCATAGAGTTTAATGGGATCACCATCTTGGACCAAGAAATTATAGTATCTATTTAGATGATGGGGTACTCTATTGGATCGCCTTAATGGTATAGGTACACTGGGCTCTGAATCTGATCTAATCAAATCCGACTCAGATTCAACTACAGGTGTTAGTTTTTCTACCTATTGAACATCATCAAGTTTTATCTTAGAGGCAATAGTTCCTTTACCAAGAACTTCTTTTCTAAAAAGATTGCCTTAAAGCTGACGAACACCTTTTGTTCTTCAGCATAGTAGAAATAGTAATCCTTACTTTCTTTGGGATATCCTATAAATACACACTTATCAAACTAGATTCCAAGCTTATCTATATGCAAACATTTGACATAGGCCAGACAACCCTAAACCTGCAAGTAAGAGAGTGTAGGCCTACGCTCAATCCATATCTCATATGGAGTTTTTGCGATAAATTTACTTAGTGTTAGATATGTGTGTCCTAGAAGCCAGAATTGGCTGACACTTCTTATACATTTCTAAGGACAAAATTATAATTTTAACTATAAATAATAAAATATATTATTTTCTATCATAATATGTATTTAGTGTCTGTGATACATCTTTTAAGTTAATGGCAATGATAGTTCTTATTTTCAAGAGTTAAAAATTTGAGACATGAATTTTCATTGTTAACTTATAAAATGCTCCTAACCGTAGGATCATCATGAGGATGGTGATTGATCTGAAAGGTTGGTGTACAATTGCTTCTTTATAGTAGATGAGTCTTGAGTCTACGGTGTAGAGACATCAGAACGAGAGTACAGGTACTTGTTAGAGAACGAGGGTACTAAGCATGACCACCTCGAGCAGTTATTAGAAAGTCTACCTTCTCATCAATGACTGACTCGAAGCTATAGTTATGTGTCTGGTTCTTTGATCTGTGATGCATCGATAGTTCACCTTGAGGGTGTTATAGTTTGACTACACCATGACTCGATCTCCTAGCCATTCAAAATCTAGACGTGTATGTTGGCTATAGCATGTTCATTGTAGGAATTGGATTATACCAATAGAGAATCTATCTACCTCGGTAGATAAGGAGAAGCCCTATGATGATCATGAGAATCAAGTCCATAAGCCCATGGCCATGATAGAGTAAAATAATAGAAAGGATTTCTATTAAGGTTTTCACATTGGACTTGAATCGAATGATTAATTATATGATGGATATTAGGGTTTGACGAGATTACCATAACCCTAATCCAATCGAAGCTCAAGATAAAAGAACTTAATCATACAAGTAACTACACCGAGAGGTTCATTTTTAGTTTTGATGGGTTGCCACCATATGCCGCTAGGTGTCACTGGTGGATTTTAAGAGCAATTAGAATGATTTAGATGATCAATCATACTAGTTATTTGAATCAAAAAAGTTTTGATTCATCGAAAGGTATTTCGATAATATCGATGATAGAGATTGTGATATATCTCATTACCAAACAGAACTGAATCTAATTAGACCACACAAATAAGAGTTTTGATTTGGATATCATCAATTGGACTAACCTAGTTCAATTGATTTAAATTAGATTCAATTAGGTTCAAGAAAATCATGCTAGCACATGATTGAGCCTAATGTTCTCTTTTAATTATTATTAAAAGTTATCTCGACTGGGCTAAATATATTTGAGCTAACTCAAGTATCTTTACTTGGTCTGGCTGGAGCTTGTCCAGGTTAAAAAAGGGTTATCTTAATTTATGAGATAAATTTGAGATAGCACCTGCCATTTTCCATCATCTGCTAAATCCTATTTCGAACATTTGGTCAAACGTTGACCTTTGACACTTAGATATCCGCCCATGTGTCAAACCATCATAGGAGAGAATATTTGGATCTGTCCACCTACTAAAAAGTAGATGGAAAAGGGGCACATGCCTAGGGAGGCGTATGCCCATGGATAGAGCATTTGGAGTCCCATACAGATGGGACTCAAGTTACTTCGGGATTTCTACCTAGGTGGCACCAAAGACTTATCCTCAACCAATCTTGGCACCATCTGAGGATGATTCAGAGGGGCTCTCATCTGATTGGATCAGATGATGTCATCCCACCAATCAAATTTAGATCTGATTGCATAAAAGGTCATGATTGGCTGAGATGATGTGGCATTGCATGGCCCAATAGGGTCTATAAAAATCCTATCTTTGCCAAGGTCTATGAAGATTGATCCATTGCCCATGCCACAAGGCTGCCCCTCTTCCTCCTTCATGCCATCTTTAGGTCTTCTCTCTCCTACCCATGCCCAAGAATTTTTGGGCTTCAGTTTGGTGCAGTCTAAGCAAGAGAAAGACGATAGAAAAAAATGAAGAAGGCAGCACTGCTGCTAGAGACAACTCACATCTTTGAAAGAAGTTTTGAAGATCTTCAAAATTAGATCCAGATCTGATTTTTGGAGAGATGATAAAGAAGGAGAAGATCTCCAAATTCTACCTGAGTGGATGTCGGTAGAGACCAGGCACTTGCGTGGCTAGATCCAGAACCTTTGGCAGACATCAGGATCATCATAGTATAATCAGATTACCGTCAACAAGATAAATTAAGTTAGATTTAATTTATTTTTTATTTTATTTTATTAGATTAATAATATCAAATTTGGAAAGTCTCAGATCTAATCTGAATCTAAGAGAAAAATTTTTGAAATATCTCTCTTGATCCAATCAGATCTGAACGAATCTGACTCAAAAAACTAGGTTTTTCCTTCAACTGATATCAGAGCCAGATTGCATTTTTTATTATATCTAATTTTATTTTAATTTTAATCTAATAATAAGATGATTTTAAATATCACATGAGATGTGATTAGATCTAAAATTAAAAAAAATTAAAAATTAAATAATTTAGATCTAAGTTGTACAAGATGAATGACTAGTTGTAGAATAGAATTGTTCTATTTATAGTCTTGCATGATCATAATTTAATTTAATTAGATATAATTTTTAGATCTTTTTATTTACTATTTTTTTGATATTATAAATATTATAATAAGATCTGAAAAGTAAAAAATAAAGTTATTTAATTTTTGTTCATATAAGATATGATGAATGAATGTTTAGACTAGTTGTAGAATAGTTCTACATAATTATCTAGAATAAATTTTAATTTGATATGATCAATTTAAATTTAATTTTTTAGATGATAATGATATAATTTAGATTTGAAAATATGCATGATATGATACATGAAGATGTATGCAAAACATGTTTATAGTTAGATCAACTTTTATATATGAGATATATGATGTACATCTAACTATTTTTATAATTTTCATATTTTTGATTAAGGCTTTCTTCTTGGTCGTCCGATCATAAGAACAAAGTAGGATTTAAATACCCTCTCCTCCCATTCGATGGGGTGTTCTTATGATGTGTAGGGGTGCTGTGCATTCGTCCTTAATAAAAAACCTAAAACTTATTTTCTACAAAACCCTAGATTCTGAAATCCTAGGATTTTATTGACATATTTTGTTTGTGAACCCTAAACTTAATTAAGAATTAAGATTATGAAATATGTTAAATCTAAAAATTAAAAATTTTTAGATTTAAGACATATTCATAAAATTGGGTTCGAGCTTGGGTAGCTCAATTAGGTCTAGCAGTTGATCAAACCAAATCAAGAGTTGGTTAGATGGGATCAAGAGTGCTTAAATTGACCAGCCTAATAGAATTAATTCTGGGTCAAGATTGAATCACATGAGTGATCGATCAAGCTAAGACCTAATTAGGCTCAGTGGTTAGAGTCTAGATTGTAGGCTAACCTGATTGATTCTGACTCAATAATTTGGTATCTAAGGTAAGTCTAGCAGATATGATCGACTGATTTTTAATTGAAAGCTATTCGACTCGAATGCATTCTTGTCAAGTTAATGGCATATCCCTTCCATCGATCTCATTTACCTGGCCATATTTGTCAACTCAGTCCTGATCTAAAGATGGTTAACAATCCAAGCTAACCCATGCCACTAGGTTAGTCATAATTGTTATGGCTATTATAAGTCAAGTTTAAAGAGACCAAAATCAAATCTTTCTAAGAAAAGATTAAGTCTAAGGTCTTCCACCATTATAGATATACAGGCCCTTTCTAGGGTTGATTATTCTCGACTGATCACAGTGGTTCAGTTGCACCAAGAAGATGCAACCATGTCTATTTGGCATTAGATGCTACAGACTGGAGGATAAATTGGGGTCAAATTTTGGATATGGTGAGAGACCTAATTAAAAATCCAATCTATGCAAATGGTGGGTCTGACTTATCTAATAAGTGGATCAATATTCCAAGCACAATGAGATTCATGAATTAGAGACCAAGTTTGGGTGCACCATGATTAGAGAATCATTAGACAAGAGTTTTTCACTCATTGGCTAACCCATCATCAATAACTGTTAGGTGAGGTGATGAGTCAATTGGTGGGATTGCACCACCCATTAGAAATCTATAATCGCAGAGACTTTCACATCTCTATAGAGGAAATGTAAGGATTCGACAAAATAGTGGAAACTAATTTATTTAAAAATTAAACCCCTACATAAATTAGTCAAGTCTTAATTAAAATATCTAACTAAAAACTTTGACTCTCTACAGGAAAAGCAAAATATTTGCATCCAACCCATTAGCATGTATTCTGGACACCCATACACTGACCAGATCCAATTACAAGGATTGATTCTAGAACTTCAAAATTATTTTGGATTTTGAGAAGTTAACTCATGTATTAGATCAGGATCCCCCATCTAACCAGCTCGTCCATCCGTTGAATAGAGAGCATCTCTTGATAAGTGGATGGACGAAGATTACAAGACTAGATACTATATATTGGACTTGATGTCTGATGAGCTTCAGTGCCAACATGAAGATATCAAGACTGCCCACCAAATGTTGGCTCACCTGCAAGAGATGTTTGGTGAACAGAGTCGTACAGCCAAATATCAGATCACTAAATGACTATTCAAGGCTAGAATACTTGATGGATAGTCAGTTCAAGATCATTGTGTAATGATGATTAAAGACTTGGAAGAGCTTGAAAAGCTCGAAGTGAAGTTGGACATGGATCTGTAGAATGATATAATTCTGCAATTCTTGATTGATGCATATGGGCAATTCATCATGAACTATCATATGCACAAACTTCAAAATACTCTAGCTGAGCTTATGAACATGCTGGTTATTGTTGAGCTTTCAATGAAAGATTCTAAAGATTCAGTACTTGCTATGGAACGGACTTCTTCCAAGAGAGTCTTTTGAAAAGAAGAAGAAGTTTGTGAAAAGGCAGAAGGTGGAAGGAGGAAAGAAAAAGAAGGCAGAGCCGAAGAAAAAGGCCATTGATAAAGAAAAATATTTCTATTGGAACACTGATGGCCATTGAAAGCGGAACGGCCCTACATACCTAGCTGCCCTGAAGAATAAGAAGGAGATAGATCCTTTTGAAGGTATGCTCATTATTGAATCTAACCTTACGATTTCTTCTACATCCAGTTGGACACTGGACTCTGGTTCTAGTGCTCATTTATGCACTTTCATGCAGGGTCTTGAGGATAGCAGGAGGCTGAGGGATGGTGGGATGATCCTACACGTTGAAAATAGAGCAAGGGTTGCTACTGTGGCCGTAGGAACCTACCCTCTTCGACTACCATCTAGTTTAGATTTAGTACTCAGGGATTGTTATTATGTGCCTGCAGCAAATAGGAATTTGATTTCTATTTCATGTTTAGCACAAGAAGGCTCTGTAATTAGTTTTCTTAAGGACCATTGTAACATTCTTTATGAAAGAAATAAAATTGCAAGTGGTTTCCTTATTAACAATCTTTACCAGTTATATATTGATGTATCTATTTTTAATATCGAGCAAAATATAAATACCATGAAATCAAAATGACCTAGGAATAGTCCAAACGATAGTTATCTATGTCACCTTAGACTAGGTCATATAGCAGAATATAGGATTAATAAATTAAAGAAAATTGGGCTACTGAGTCCGTTGACTTTCAAGTCATATCCAATTTGTGAATCATATCTTCATGGCAAAATGACTAAACTCCCTTTTGTGAGACATGGGGAAAGGGACATGGATTTACTTGCCCTAATACATACTGATGTGTGTGGCTCATTTGATGTGTCTGCTAGAGGCAATTTTGTCTACTTTATAACCTTCACCGATGATTTATCTCGATATGGGTATGTGTATCTTATGAGATACAAGTCTGAAGTCTTTGAAAAGTTTAAAGAGTTCAAACATGAAGTAAAAAAGAAAATTGAAAAACTCATTAAGATTCTTTGATCAGATTGAGGAGGTGAATACCTTAGTCGAAAATTTCTAGACTATTACAAGCAGAATGGTATAGTCTCTCAATGGACTCTACTTAGAAAACCTCAACTCAGTAAAATTTTAGAATTAAAAAATCAAATCCTATTAGATATAGTCCGATCCATGATGAGTTTCACAGACCTTCCTGATTTTCTTTGGGGACACAGTTTGTTAATTGCTATATATTTACTAAATAAGGTTTCTTCTAAAATCATTCCTACCACACTGTATGAGATATGGCATGGTAAGAAACTAAGTCTAAGTCATCTCAGAATTTGGGGTTGTCTAGCTCATGTTAAAAGACAACAAGCAGACAAGTTAGACTATAGGTCCTTTAGAGCTCGATTCATAGAATATCCTAAAGAGTCATTAGAAAATTATTTCAACATTCTAGAAGATCATAATGTGATTATAAGTCGACATGCCATCTTTCTTGAAAAATAGTTTATTCAAGATTGAGGCATTGGAAAACAGTCAAGTTAGAGGAGAAAGTCTCCCAAGAGTAAAGAGCTAAATACCCTTTGGAACCAAATCAGGTTGAGCCAATACAATCACTACCTCCTCCACCTCGAAGATTGAAAAGGGTTTTCCATCCTCCTGAGAGGTACTTAGGTACTATTTCAGAAAAAGTAGAGAAAATGTTCCTCGTAGGTAATGGAGTTCATGGTGATGATCTCAAAACCTATAATGAGACGATATCAAATATCGACTCTGAGAAATGGTTAGAGGCAATGAAGTCAGAAATTGACTCGATGCCCTTAAACCAAGTTTAGACATTGGTAGATCCACCAGAAGGTATAGTACCTATTGAGTGTAAATGGATCTACAAGAGAAAGATTGATGCAGACAAAAATGTAGAGACATTCAAAGCTACATTAGTGGCAAAAGGTTATAGTCAGCATGAAGGCATTGATTATCAGGATACCTTTTCGTCAGTAGCCATGCTTAAATTCATTCGCATATTGCTTGTTATTGCAGCCTATTTTGATTATGAAATATGGCAAATGGATGTGAAAACGACATTCTTAAATGAAAATCTTGAGGAAGATATATATATGGAACAGCCGCTGGGTTTCATATCCAGTGATACTGATCAAAAAGTATGCAAGCTACAAAGGTCCATATATGGACTTAAGCAAGCATCTCGGAGCTAGAATACTCATTTTAATGATGTGATCAAATTATTTGATTTCATCAAGAATGAGGAGGAATCATGTATTTTCAGAAAGGTCAGTTGGAGCACTATTATCTTACATGTACTGTACGTGAATGATATCCTTCTTATTGAGAATGATATTCCCACATTGACTATAGTTAAAATGTGGTTATCTAACAAATTCTCCATGAAATACCTAAGAGAAACATTCTTCATTCTAGGAATTAAAGTCTATAGATATAGACCGATTAGCATGCTTGGTCTTTCATAGATGATGTACATAGAGGAAGTGCTAAAGAGGTTTAGCATGAAAAACTCCAAGAGGGGTTTGGTACCCTTTAGACATGGCATTCATCTCCCCAAAAAAATGTGTCCCAACACACCAGAAGAGATTGAACACATGAGCAAGTTATCTTATACTTCCGCAATAGGGAGCCTCATGTATGTCATGTTATCTACATGACCTAATATAGCTCATGCTGTGAGTGTTACAAGCAGATATCAGTCAAATCCAGGAGAAGAACACTGGACTTCTATGAAATGTATCCTCAAATACTTAAGAAGAACTAAGAATATGTTCTTGGTTTTTGGTAATGGAGAACTCAAAGTCTAAGGGTATAGTGACTAGAATTTTATGTCCAATATAGATGATCGAAAGTCGATATTTAAAAATGTATTTGTGTGTAATGGTGGTGTTGTCAGTTGGAAGAGTTCCAAATAGATAGTAATAGCAGATTCCACCATGGAAGTAGAATACATCGCTGCATTAGAAGCTGCGAAGGAGGCATTCTAGTACAAAAAATTTGCCACAGAGATCAGAGTGATGCCATCAGATGCCATTCCTCTGTATTGCGATAATAATGGCACCATAGCCCTTGCTAAGAAGTCAAGATCTCACCAAAAATTCAAACACATCGAACGACGATACCACCTCATTTGTGATTACCTCGAGAAAGGATACGTCAAGGTCAAGGGAGTCAACTCCGTAGAAAATGTGGCAGATCCACTTACAAAGTTGTTGGGACAATAGAAGATCAAAACCCATCTTGAGAAGATGGGACTTAGATTTGTAGCCAATTGACTTTAGATCAAGTGGGAGTTTGTTAGATATGTGTGCCCTAGAAGCCAGAATTGGCTGACACTTGTTATACACTTCTAAGGACAAAATTATAATTTTAACTATAAATAATAAAATAGATTATTTTCTATCATAATGTGTATTTAGTGTTTGTGATACATTCCTTGAGTTAATGGTAATGATAGTTCTTATTTTCAAGAGTTGAAAATTTAAGACATGAATTTTCATTATTAACTCATAAAATGCTCCTGATCGTAGGATCATCATAAGGATGGTGATTGATCCAGAAGGTTGGTGTACAATCGCTTCTTTATAGTAGATGAGTCTTGAGTCTATGGTGTAGAGATACCAAAGCAAAAGTACAGATACTTGTTAGAGAATGAGGGCATTGAGCGTGACCACCTCGAGCAGTTATTAGAAAGTTTACCTTCTCATCAATGATTGGCTCGAAGCTGCAGTTGTGTGTCTGATTCTCTAAACTGAGGTGCATCGGTAGTTTACCTTGAGGGTATTATAGTTTGACCACACCATGACTCGATCTCCTAGCCATTCGAAATCTTAAGGTGTATGTTGGCTATAGCATGTTCATTACAGGAATTGGATTACACCAATAGAGAATCTATCTACCTCGATAGATGAGGAGAAGTCCTATGACAATCATGAGAATCAAGTTCATAAGCCCATGGCCATGGTAGAGTGAAATAATAGAAAGAGTTTCTATTAAGGTTGTCACATTGGACTTGAATCGAATTATTAATCATATGACGGATATTAGGGTTTGATGAGATTACCATAACCCTAATCCAATCGATGCTCAAGATAGAAAAACTTAATCACACAAGTAACTACATCGAGAGGTTCATTTTCTGTTCTGATGGGTTGCCACCATATGCTGGTCGGTATCATTGATGGTTTTTAAGAGCAATTAGAATGATTTAGATGATCAATCATACTAATTGTTTGAATCAGAAAAGTTCTGATCCATCGGAAGGTATTTCGATGACATCGATGATAGAGATCGCGACATATCTCATTACCATATGGAACTGAACCTAATTGGATCACACAAATAAGAATTTTGATTTGGATATAATCAATTGGACTAACTCAGTTCAATTGATTTGAATTAGATTCAATTAGGTTCAAGAAAATCATGCTAGCACACGATTGAGCCTAATATTCTTATTTAATTATCATTAAAAGTTATCTCGACTAAGCCAAATATGTTTGGGCTCACTCAGGTATCTTTACTTGGTCTGACTGGAGCTTGTCCAGGTCAGAAAAGGGTTGTCTTAATTTTTTAGATGAATTTGAGATAACACCTACCATTTTTCATCACCTGCTAAATCCTATTTCGATCATTTGGTCAAATGTTGACCTTTGAGACCTAGACATCTGCCCATGTGTCAAACCATCATAGGAGAGAATATTTGGAACAGTCTACCTACTAAAAAGCAGATGGATAAGGGGCGCATGGGCGCATGCCTAGGGAGGCATGCGCCCATGGATAGAGCATTCGAAGTCCCATACAGATGAAACTCCCGTTGCTCCAGGGTTTCTACTTAGGTGGCGCCAAAGATTTATCTTTGACCAGTCATGGCACCATCTAAGGATGATTCATAGGGGCTTTCATATGATTGGATCAGATGAGGTAATCCCATCAATCAGATTTAGATCTGATGGCACAAAGGGTTGTGCTTGGTTAGGATGATGTGGCACTGCATGGCGCAATAGGGTCTATAAAAGTCCTGTCTGTGCCAAGATCTAAAAAGATTGATCCATTGCCCATGCCACAAGGTTGCCCCTCTTCCTCCTCCATGCCATCTTCAGGCCTTCTCTCTCCTACCTATGTCCAAGAATTTTTGGGCTTTAGTTTGGTGCGATCCAAGCAAGAGAAAGGTGATAGGAAAAGAAAAAAGGCAGCACTGTTGCTAGAGACAACTCACATCTTCAAAAGGAGTTTTGAAGATCTTCAAAATTAGATTCTGATAGGGACACGATGTTGTCGTTAAGACACCGTGTTTATCAGTTTAATCCGACTTCTTAAAATCATTAAAAATGCGTAGATAGTAGTGAGTCGGGTCGAATCCACAGGGAAGGTAGTATTTTTAGATTTGAAATCTTTGATTTTTGAAAAGAGAAGAAGAATTTGAGTTTTTGGAATTAGGATTGAAGTCGGAAAATTAAAAATAAAAATTAAAAGATGTAGGAATTTAAACTTGGTACTAAGATCTATTAGTTAGATCTTAGCATCTACTTGCAAAGCAATAATTTAAAGTGCAGAAATTAAATTACAATAAAAATAAAAAGCAAGAAATTAAAATGCAAAAATAAAATTTTTATTAATTAAAATTTTAAAATTTAAATACATAAAATTTAAAAAGAAATAAAATAAAATAGCCTGATCTCTGATCTTGGATCGGCATTGGCAGAAAGATGGTGTAGAAGCTCGGCTCTTCTTCTCGGCACCCGTTGCTTCGAAGCAGCCTTTAACCCATAGCCTGGCTTCGCCCTGTACCAAAGCTTCACCTTGATCGGAGATGTTGATTTCTGATGGCCTGGGGTCCTTTTTATAGAGCTAGGAGGGCTGGATATTTTTTCTAAAGGCAATATGGGACTAATAGCCTTTGTAATCGTAAAAATATAAAGAAATTTGGATAAAATTTGAATCAAAATAGCTCTGATATGACTCTGGTAAATCTGATAAAATCCAGCCGTTCAACAGAAATCCAACGGTCCAAAAATCATCAAAATCGGATGCAGATAAGCTCAGATCGGGTCGGATTAAATTCTGGCCGTTGGATCGCGCTTGATCGAGGAAATCTGGCCGCAAATCGCGCTTCGGGAGTCTTGATCACCGCCGGCAGCATTCTGGACCGTCGGATCATCGCCTGGATCGAGCGCTGCCATCCGATGGTGATCCGCGTGATGTTTGTATCTGAATAAAATTCGGAAGCAACCACAGCCGTCCGATCCTGACCGCAAACAACCACATCCGTCCGATCGCGCAATAACTGTTCCCATGGACCGCGTGGACCGGCCGCACCGCACACCGCAACCAATCAGCGCCGCTGTTGTCGAACGAAAAGACTAAATTACCCTTGTGAGCCGCGATAAATTTCTGTAGACCCTTAAGGGGTCTAGGTCCACCACGTGGCAATCTCTGATTCGCCGGAATTTGCTGAGCTGGCGGTCCACGCCTAGATCGTGGACCGGCTGATGGCTTCAACGGCTGAGTCGGCTTGATGGCTTGGCTTGGCTTGGTGGCTCGGCTTACGGAGCCGGCTGAGCCATTTTCTTTTTTTTATTTAATTTTTATTTATTTTATATCTTTCAAAATTCATATCTTTTCCATTTTAGCTCCGTTTTACTTGAAATTTATTTCGTTGTGATCAAAAAAATGAGCTCTTTCTATTGATAATAAAATTTTATTTTTTAATTTTTATTATTTTTTATTATTTTTTAATTAATTTTTTAATTAATAAAAATATGAATTTTTCAAAAATTATATATAAATTGATTATTAATTCTTAAAAATTAATATAAATTAATTAATAAATTAATACTTTTATTGATGAATTTATTATACTTATCACACCCCCCAACTTAAGCTTTGCTCGTCCTCGAGTAAAGAAAGAATTTAGTTTTAAATACCTTTTAACTTTAGAGTTTCGAATTTTACCTAAGCAATTTTCAAAATGGCCATTGATATTCAGTAGAGCTTAAATGAGATATATCATTGGGGTATTAATACTTATCAATAGAAAAATTAAGTAAAGAACATTAAATTTTTTAGAACTTTTTCTAAATTATTCCACTTTTATCTCTGATTTGTCTAAACTTTCATATAGGCAGGTGTATTGCTACTTCCATCCTTCATTTATTAATTTTTATTTTCACATTGCCCACTTTTTGATGCGAATATCATTGCTTACTTAGGCAACGGGACCCGGTTACTCGGTGGGAAACCAATGTTTCTTTTTTTTTTTTTTTTTTTTTTTTTTTAACGTTGTACCACTATTGAGTGTCTTAACTCCTTAAGCTTTCTATTTGATCCATGTAGCGAGTCTTGGGCCAATGACTCCCAAACCAGTTGGCTTTAGGGCACTAGGTATAGAATACCCCTCGGGCTTACTAGCTCGAATCAAATAGGCTACGAGTTAAGACTAGCTTTACAACGAGCTTCTTTGCCCTTCCCACCTTTTGACGCGAAACTCAATGCTTGCTTAGGCAAAGAGGCCCGGTTACTCAGTGAGAAGTACTTGAAAACTATTTTATTAAAATAAATTTTTATATGAAGAAACGTATAGTTACCCTACACAAGCCTATAAAAAGTAGACTTTTCTTTGATGCTAGTAGAAAATAATTAGAAATGCTCCAAGAAAAATTTTTTTTTATGTTCTAGACTTAACTCTTTATTGAATTTTCTTAATACTTGATTCCTCAATATCTCACAGATTCTCTGATCTGTGTATCAATTTTCTTTTAAAAATGCTTAGTTTTATTCGATTCTTAAGCATAATCAAGTATCTAAATACTAAATACTAACTTTTTCGAGGACTTAAAATTTTAAAATTTTTATTTTTCTCTCCCCCCAACTTAATCGACATTGTCCTCAATGGAGAAGAAAAAAAATAAAGGATGTAATAAAAAAAACATGAAAGAATACACCTAACTCAGTATATATATATATATATATATATATATATATATATATATATATATATATATATATATATTTTGGTCCAGCACATGCCTTTGAAAATTTGAGCTCTCCCTCCAACTTATTCAAATTATCCTAAAAAAAATAAACTAAAATATAAATTAGATAAAAACTAAATATTGGGTTGCCTCCCAACAAGCGCTAAGTTTACCGTCTTCAGCCAGACACAATGTAGCTCACTATCCTGTGTCGAATATTGGATTGACAAATTCCAATGGTTTTGGATTGCCAATCTCAGAAAGTTGATTTTGATTTTTAATCCCATTATTGATATATTCACTGTTAATTTTTGGGATATATTTTATGATTCCATTCTCAGACCCATGTTTATTAAGAATTACTCCTATTTGTTCTTCTAAAATGCTCATGAATGGAGTTTTAGGAGTTAAGTTTGATTCAATGGGTGCTGGAATGGTGACTAAAGGCGGTTTTAATTCTGGAGGTAAATTAATGTGATCCTGCTTAAACAACTCCATTGATATTTCATTACATGCCTTTTGATTTTTATAAGAAGAACCAGCTTCTAGGGTTGAAGGGAATAGGACATTAGGTTTATAAGTCTCGGGTAAATCATCTATTCTCTTTTCCCTTATTTCTATCTCATTTAAACTGGAACTAGCATCAGTACTAATTCCTGGCTTGGGTTCTTCTATGTGGTTAGTCTCAGTACTAACCAGTTTCCTCTAAATTTTTATTTTGGCTAGCATCAGTACTAGCCTCTCTCACCTGGTCTTGGTATGGGTCCATAAGAATCCTATAGCTTTTAAGTTCAGGAATTACTTTGGTATTCTCAAATTGGAGATTCTTAGATGAAACATTAGATTGATAATTTAATCCAGGTGGTTGGTAGGTCATTAGGTGGGTTATTTGAAATTGGTAGGTTCGGTAGTTGATCTAGTTCTCTCCTCATGTTAGACTCAACTAATTATCCTATTTGAGCTTCTAGTCTGGCGATAGATTGCTGTTGAGTTAGAATTAATTGTTGAAGTTGGTTAAATCTATCATCAGCTAGATTGGTCTGTTGAGGAGGTGGGTATGAAGGCTGATTATAATATGATGGCTGGTTAAACTGACTAGGCTGACCATTATTATAGGCATAATTTTGATAATTTTGCTCAAGTGAAATTTGGGTCTGAGCCTGAGTCTGTTGGGATGTCCAAGAAAAATTAAAGTTACTCCAATCTGAATTATATGAATTTGAAAATGGGTCATTAATCAATTTGGAGTATCCTTGAGTAGCTTGAACTTGTTCTTGGATAAAATATGGAAACTGTGCAGTCATAGGATATTCACTTACATGATGGGTTGGACTAGCACAGATTGAATAATTCTCCTGATAATTAGAAGATTGTTGACCTAGGGTTAGGAGTTGATCTATTTTCTGATCAAGAAGGTCAACTTTATCTAATTTTTGGACTATTAGATTTATATTAGCCATTTGATTATTATGTTTAATGTGAATCAACCATTCAATTAAGTTCAACTAAATCAGAAAAAGCGATTTCCTACCATGCATGTATTAGTGTAACCCTAATGTATGGTTCAAAAAAAAAAAAATTTTAGAATATTTTTTTTTATTATTATTTTATTATTATTATATTAAAAATTAATTTTTTTTTATTTATTTAATTTTAATTTAATTTAATTTAATTTAATTATTATTTTTAATATTTTTTTTAGTTAGTTTAATTTAATTTTTATTTTATTTTATTTTATTTTATTTTTAGAAGAAAGAAAAAAGAGTTCTAAAGAAGAGGTCCTAAGGAGTCCTAGAACTAAGAAGAAAGAGAAGAATTAGGTTTAATTAGATTTGAATGTTGGTTAGCAATCAAGTTGGTCAATCAATCCTGACTAAGGGTTATCCTAGATCTAGACAGCTCCTAACTGCCAAGGTCACCTTCAAGCCCTCCAAGTGTAGGATTAGCCAATCAACTGGCCAGGTAAGTGTAAGGTCGGTGGGAGTCCCCCCGTTGCTTGCCTTAGACACCAATTATGCTTGGCCAGGTAAGCGAACGGAACCAATTAGAAACCACCTTCCTTCGGGCCCAATCGTCCCTGAACCACTTTCCTAGACACCAGTCAAATTGACTTATCCTAACCCGGTTCAACTCTTAGGATTCCTTATCCTATTGAGCTCGAGTTCCTAGGGTTGATGTCTAATTGATTTTAAAATTAAAGGCTTAGGTCAATGCAGGATGCTGGTTGGTTGTTTGTGGGCTAAGGAAGGGTGATCAAATCCCCACCTTATCTTGTTTAATTGGGTTGTGCCCTTAATTTGATTTAATATGAATATGCACGAAAAAAAAAAAAATTCAATCAAAGGATTTTATGCAATTTAAACTAGATGCATGCAACTAATTGAATTCTGAAAGGCTTACCTTGCCTTCCAGCAATCACCAAAAAAAATAAAAATAAAAATAAAAATAAAACTAATATGATGCATGCTCTAAACAGTTAGGGTTTCTAATCTTATCATGAGGCTTTTAATTAGGTTTAAATGAATATTTTTTTAAATTAATTTAAAAATAAAATAAATAAATAAATAAAATAAAAAGAAAAGAGGACTAGGGTTAGGATTGATCTCACCAGGCAAAACTTCTGATGCTTTTTTTCGTTTTTTTTTTTTTTTCTACAAAATAAATAAAAAAAATTAGTAAGCAATAATAAAAATTTTATTTATAATTTAATTTATAAAAAAATCAAAGAGAATCAAAAATTTAAAAATATCCGTGCCTTCCCCGGCAACGGCGCCAAAAACTTGATAGGGAACGCGATGTTGTCGTTAAGACACCGTGTTTATCAGTTTAATCCGACTTCTTAAAATCATTGAAAATGCGTAGATAGTAGTGAGTCGGGTCGAATCCACAGGGAAGGTAGTATTTTTAGATTTGAAATCTTTGATTTTTGAAAAAGAAAGAAGAAGAATTTGAGTTTTTGGAATCAAAAGTGAAGTCGGAAAATTAAAAAATAAAAAAATTAAAAGATGCAGGAATTTAAACTTGGTACTAAGATCTACTAGTTAGATCTTAGCATCTACTTGCAAAGCAATAATTTAAAGTGCAGAAATTAAATTACAATAAAAATAAAAAGCAAGAAATTAAAATGCAAAAATAAAATTTTTATTAATTAAAATTTTAGAATTTAAATACATAAAATTTAAAAAAAAAGAAATAAAATAAAATAGCCTGATCTCTGATCTTGGATCGGCATTGGCAGAAAGATGGTGTAGAAGCTCGGCTCTTCTTCTCGGCACCCGTTGCTTCGAAGCAGCCTTTAACCCATAGCCTGGCTTCGCCCTGTACCAAAGCTTCACCTTGATCGGAGATGTTGAATTTCTGATGGCCTGGGGTCCTTTTTATAGAGCTAGGAGGGCTGGATATTTTTTCTAAAGGCAATATGGGACTAATAGCCTTTGTAATCATCAAAAATACAAAGAAATTTGGATAAAATTTGAATCAAAATAGCTCTGATATGACTCTGATAAATCTGATAAAATCCAGCCATTCAATAGGAATCCAACGGTCCAAAAATCATCAAAATCGGATGCAGATAAGCTCAGATCGGGTCGGATTAAATTCTGGCCGTTGGATCGCGCTTGATCGAGGAAATCTGGCCGCAAATCATGCTTCGGGAGTCTTGATCACCGCCGGCAGCATTCTGGACCGTCGGATCATCGCCTGGATCGAGCGCTGCCGTCCGATGGTGATCCGCGTGATGTTTGTATCTGAATAAAATTCGGAAGCAACCACAGCCGTCCGATCCTGACCGCAAACAACCACATCCGTCCGATCGCGCAATAACTGTTCCCATGGACCGCGTGGACCGGCCGCACCGCACACCGCAACCAATCAGCGCCGCTGTTGTCGAACGAAAAGACTAAATTACCCTTGTGAGCCGCGATAAATTTCTGTAGACCCTTAAGGGGTCTAGGTCCACCACGTGGCAATCTCTGATTCGCCGGAATTTGCTGAGCTGGCGGTCCACGCCTAGATCGTGGACCGGCTGATGGCTTCAACGGCTGAGTCGGCTTGATGGCTTGGCTTGGCTTGGTGGCTCGGCTTACGGAGCCGGCTGAGCCGTTTTCTTTTTTTATTTAATTTTTATTTATTTTATATCTTTCAAAATTCATATCTTTTCCATTTTAGCTCCATTTTACTTGAAATTTATTTCATTGTGATCAAAAAAATGAGCTCTTTCATTGATTATAAAATTTTATTTTTTTAATTTTTATTATTTTTTTATTATTTTTTAATTAATTTTTTAATT
Source organism: Cocos nucifera (assembly GCA_006176705.1). Lineage (NCBI taxonomy): Eukaryota > Viridiplantae > Streptophyta > Magnoliopsida > Arecales > Arecaceae > Cocos > Cocos nucifera. The sequence goes on along the minus strand of QRFJ01000209.1, from coordinate 587,671 downwards.
AATAAAAATATAAATTTTTCAAAAATTATATATAAATTAATTATTAATCTTTAAAAATTAATATTAATTAATTGATAAATTAATACTTTTATTGATGAATTTATTATACTTATCAGATTCAAATCTAATTTTTGGAGAGATGATAAAGGAGAAGATCTCCAGATCCTACCTGAGTGGATATCGATAGAGGCTAGGCACTTGTGTGGCTAGATCCAGAACCTCAGGCAGACATCAGGATCATCATAGGATAATCAGATTACTCTCAACAAGGTAAATTAAATTAGAGTTAATTTATTCTTTATTTTTTTTTATTTTTTTATTAAATCAATAATATCAAATCTAAAAAATCTTAGATCTGATCTGGATCTAAGAGAAAAATTTTTGAAATATCTCACTTGATCCAATTAGATCTGATTGAACCTGACCCAAAAAACTAGGTTTTTTCTTCACTCGGTACATTGTTGAATATATAACATACAGTCTCAAGAGCATAATCCCAAAATAAAATAGGCAGACTAGCAAATCCCATCTTGGATCGAACCATATCCAACAAGGTTTGATTTCTCCTTTCTGAAACACCATTATGTTGTGGTTTGCCAAGCAGAGTCCACTATGAGAGAATCCCATTCTCTCCTAGATATGTCAAGAATTCACTAGATAGATATTCACCTCCTCGATTTGATCAAAGAGTTTTAATACTCTTTCTAGTTTATTTTTTTACTTCACTTCGAAATCTATTGAACATTTTAAATGAATCTGAGTAATGTTTCATCAGATAAACATATTCATACCTGGATAGATCATCTGTGAAAGTGATGAAGTAGAAATATCTACCTCTGCTGCCAGTGCTCATTGATCTACATACATCAGTATGTACTAGATCTAAAAGCTCAGTAGCTCTTTCACCTTTTTTAGTAAAAGATGACTTGGTCATTTTACCAAGAAGGCAAGATTCATAGATTAAAAGTAATTCATCATCACTGACTTCAAGGATTCTCTCTTGAGTCAATCTATTTATCCTGTTCTTGTTTATATGACCTAGCCTACAGTGCCATATGTAGATATCAGAGACATTATCTAATCTAGGGTATTTTCTAGAAGTATACATTACACCCACAGGTTGTGATAAGTTGTAAAAACCATTTCTCCATTATCCTTGCATCATTATAATATTATTCATAATAATGTCACAATAATCTCCTTTTATTGACAAATGATAACAATCTTTGACCAAAAGACCAATAGAGATTATATTCATCAGAAAGAAAGGACAATAATGACATTCTTAGGATCTTCAATTTACAATCCCAAGTCCTAATCAAATAACTTCTTAATTCTTAATTAAGTTTTGGGCGGAGGGTTGGGGTTCGGCTTTTCAAAAATGATTTTCATATTTGTAAAATATTTTTACAACATGGTTCTACCAACCAAGTTGCATGTTTGATTCATAATCAAAATACAAGTAACATAAACATGAATCTACTTTAGATCTAATCTAAATAGATTCATGTAATTGAAATAGTTTCAACACCAATCAATCATAAATCAACTTATATCAAATCTAACATATTTATGATGATTAAAATTAGATTAAAATATTTTTAATCAAATTATAAAATTTTTTAGATCTAATCTAAAATTTTATGATCAATGTTTTAGATCAGCACGTACTAGGACAACCTTTTCACTGTAAGGGATAAATCTTATAGCAGAATAACTTTATAGTAGTCTGTGCAGTCTAAAAACTTTATTTTTAGATTTAAAACTATTTTAAATATATTAAATTATAAATAAAATTAGATCAAATCTAATAAATTTATGATTAGGAGCAGATCATCATGAACTAGGATAACCTTTTAACTGTAAGGGGTAAACCTTACAGCAGGACAACCTTATGGCTGTTAGTGAGATCTAAATTTTTAATTTTAGATTTAATAATTAGATTATAAATTAGATCTAATATAATAAATAATCTAAATATGCTCATGAAAATCATGTAATAAGAACCTAGTTTTGATACCAATTGAAGGAATCAGATCCAAGATTTCACGGATAGATCTTGAAATTTTTTTAAGATCATGTAGCGAAAGATTTAAATAAATTAAATATTTATTTAAATAAATATAAAAATATTCTAGATTTAAGATTTATTACATGATCAAGATAAGATATTAAATTAAAAATTAAAAACATAAAGAAATGATCAACATGTTGATCTCATCAACATGCTATTATACTACATCTAATGTAGCTATAGAATAATAGATTAGATCTGCTACCTGAGTAAGTTAGATGTTCTAAGTTGCTGATACAAGCTTGAGGATGAAGTCATAAGCTACACACGCATCCGGCCTCTAGGATTCATCTACACGAATCCATGAATACGATCTGAGATCCTGATGCAGGAAATCAGCACAATATGCTAGTACTGCACTGATTTCTCTTCGATGGTCAATTCGATGCTTTCTTCTTTGAGACTTGAACTCTCCAAAATATCAAAATAAAGAGGAGATATTTTAGATCTAAGACTCTCTAAAAAAAAACTCAAAAGGAGGAGAAGAGAAAATCAAAATAGCCCTAGAAGAAGATCCTCTTCTTCTTCTCTTTTCTCTCACCTAGACACCTAGTTTGGTGTCTATGGAACCGCAATGCCCAAGGATCCTCTTTCTCTAATTTTTGCACACCCAAAAAATCTCCTAAGGTTATGTGTTTCATGAAAATTTTAAGCCAAAATTCATTCAAAGTATATAGAAAAAGAAGAGTCCTTGTCTAGGTCAAATATTAGATAAGGAAAAGTCAAACAAGGCAAGTCAAGGGTTTGGATGCCCCTCTTCAATAATTTTGGCATGTTCTGGCAAGGAGGGGCACACAAAAATGAGCCTTTCTCATGTGGAATGAGAGAGAAAATAATAGGGAGGGGGTGGCACCTATTGGGAAGAGTTTAGGTTTGTTAGGATTCTATCTCATAGAATCTAAAATCAAAACAAACTCTCTCTTAGACTTGGTCCTCCACCCAATTACCATATGAGAAGGAGAGAGAGAGGGGGGGCATGCATGAAGACCAAGAAGAAAGGGATTTATCACACAAAATAAGGGAAGAAATAGGGCATGGGGTGCGGAGGGCTAAGGTGGCGCAAGGTGGAATCCTAGTCTTACTAGGATTCTATCTATGACTTAGTCAAACATGGTTTCTCAAACCAAATTAAATCAAAATTTAATCAACCAAATTAAATTAGATTTAAATTCAATTAAAAATTTAATTAAATAAGATTAAATTATATTTAATTTTGATTTAATTTTTTAATCAAATTAGGAAATTGGGTTGACCCAAGTCCTAGTTGAACTAGGACTAGTTTTTTTTCTTGCACTTGGCTTATCTAATAAGCTAATTGAACTTGATCCAATCAAGTTCAAACTAAATTTAATTAAATTATATTTAATTAAACTTAATCTCAATCCTCTGACTTAATCAAATTAAGTTAATTAATAATCTAATTGCTAATCGATCCTCCTGTAATGCTTGCACTAGGTTAAACATCTATCGTATTGATTGTTTAACCCAAGAATGATTCTCAATCATTGATCAACCATCTCATCAGATTGTAAGCTCTAATGTGTGTGATCTCATAGGTTCAAACATAAGTCGGTAACATAGAAATAGATTTTTATATCAATCGAAGTAATGATCGAGCAATGGTACCCGACAGTCGGATAGGTTGAATGTGTAGAACAACATCTTTAGAATCCATGCAGATATAGTTTTCATATAATTCATCCTCTCGACCAAAATACTTGTAGGACATCTTAGAGTTCAACTATCAACTCTGATAAAGTTATCCACATTGTATTTTAGAATATCAAATCCATCTGATGGATTATCCTAGCCAAGATTTTGCTATAATGAAATACAGTGATACATTCTTCTCTAACTCTTAGAGTGGTCAATTCCATCTTGATCACACATCGACTTCGTAAGTACTTGACTATGCCTAGAAGCCTTCCGTTACTAAATGAAAAATTCAGTTAGTTTGGTACCAAAGCATAGTGAGTTGCTTGCAAGTCACTGAGGTGATCTCAGGTCTAAGGGATACTTATACGTATATCTCATCAGAGATATTCTTGACAGCAGAATGCTTTGAAGTTGGTCATGTTCAATGATGACGTATCCATACATCTCACCTATATGCCATACCAGTGTCTCCATACTTTTTAGTTAAAAGGACAACCAACCGATATGGCATACAGTGATCTATGCTCGATAGATGCTGTCATCCTAATTAATAGCCTATCATTTAGTCATGAACAAATTTAAGAACTAATCGATAAATTCTCTCTTTATTGAAGCTAAATAGTCCTAAGAACTTCATCATAATAATGAAGTTCGTTAGAAGATGAATACTTTATGATGACAAATATCAAAAATATATTTTATTTATTAATGAATCAATTATAGATATAATGTAGCTCAACCATCAAAAGGCTGATGATTGACTTTAGAACATATTTTTTAATAGTATTGACTATGATGAGATGTTCTCTTCTGTGGCAATGCTCAAATTCATTTGGATAATGCTAGAGATAGTTGTCCATCTGGACTATGAGATCTGGCAGACAGATGTAAAGATAGCTTTCCTAAATGGAGAGCTGACTGAAGAGGTGTATATGATACAACTTGAGAAATTCACATCCACAGAAAAGTTCAAGGTGTGCAAGCTTTAGAGATCCATTTATGGATTGAAGTAGGCATCTCAGAGTTGGAACATGCATTTTGATAAGGTGATCACAACGTATGGCTTCATTAAGAACAGAAAAGAGCACAGCATTTACAGATGGGCAAATGGTCCAGCAGTGGTATTTCTTATCTTGTACGTAGATGACATTCTCTTAATCGAGAATGGCATCTCCGCACTATAGAAAATACAAATCTGATTGTCATCATAGTTCTCCATGAAGGACTTGGGTGAAGCATCCTATATCTTAGGGATGAAGATCTCTAGGGATAGATCTAAGAGGATGCTTGAGTTATCCCAGTCAACGTTCATAGATACTATATTGAAGAGGTTCAGCATGGAGAATTTCAAAAAAAACTATCTCCCGATAGGCAATAAAATTTCTCTCTAAGAAAAATTGTTCGACAACTCCTGAAGAAAGAGGCATATGAGTAGAGTCCCATATGCTTCGACAGTGGAATCTATCATATACGTCATGACATGTACGAGACCAGACATGGCATACTCACTAGAAGTAGTGAGTAGATATTAGTCTGACCCTAAAGAAAACCACTGAAAAGTGGTTAAAGCCATCCTTAAGTATTTGAAAAATACTAAGGACCAATGATTGGTTTATGATGAGTCAAATCTGAAACTTATAGGATTTACAATCTCCAGCTTTCAATCTGACCATGATGACAGTAGAAGCATGTCGGGATATATCTTTACTCTGAATGGTAGAACCATCTACTGCAAGAGTTTCAAGCAGCATATAATAGCAGACTTAATTTGCAAAGTATAGTACATTGTAGCATCAGATGCCATGAAGAAAGTTGTGTGGTTAAGAAAATTTATCACCGAGCTCGATGTAGCACCCTCCCTAGATTGTCCGATTCTGCTCTTCTGCGATAGCACTGGTGCCATAGCTCAAGCAAAGAAATCAAAGGCACATAAATGGATGAAGCATATCCTGCACTGCTTTCACCTGGTCTGGGAGATCATGGATCGAGGTGACATCGACCTTTAGAAGATCGATAGAAAGACGAACCTGGCCAACCCCTTCACTAAAGTCCTGGCAATAAAGGAGTTCAACAACTACAAGTCGAAGATTGATATTAGATACTATGCTGAGTGGCTTTAGAATAAGTGAAAGTTGTTGGAAAATATGTTCCAAAGCCAATCATCAGCCTGTTGATGGTCGAGCTATATTATATCTATAATTAATTTATTAATAAATAAAATATATTTTTGATATTTTTTATCATAAAATATTCATCTTCTAATGAACTTCATTATCATGATGAAGTCCTTAGGACTATTTAGCTTCGATAAAAGAAGGATTTATCGATTAGTCCTTAAAATAGTTCACAACCAAATGATAGGTTGTTAATTAGGACGACAGCTTCTATCGAGCATAGGTTGTTGTATGCTATATAAATTAATTATCCTCTTAACTAAGGAGTGTGGAGATACTAGTATAGCATACAGGTGAGATAGTACATCATCATCGAACATGACCAACTCTAGAGCATTCTATTGTCGAGAATGTCTCTGATGGGATATAGGTATAAGTATCCCTTAGACTTGAGATCACCTTAGTGTCTTGCAAGCAACTCACTATGCTTTGGTACTGGACTAACTAAATTTTTAATTCAGTAACAGAAGGCTTCTAAGCACAGTCAAGTACTTGAGATGTTAGAGTATGATTAAGATGGAATTGACCACTCCAAGAGTTGGAGAAGAATGTTTCACTGTATTTCAATATAGTAAAATCTTGGCTAGGACAATCCATCATATGGATTTGATATTTTAAAATATAATGTGAGCATCCTGATTAGAGTTGATAGTTGAACTCTGAGGTATCCTATGAGCATTTTGATCAAGGAGAAATTATATGAAAACTATATCCACATGGATTCTAAGGATATTATTCTACACATTCGACCTATCCAGTCATCGAGTACCATTGCTAGATGATTACTTCGATTGGTATAAAAATCTATTTCTATCCTATTGGCTCAGGTTTAGACCTATGAGATCGTACACAATAAAGCTCATGATCTGATCGGATGGTTGATCAACGATTAATAATCGTTCTAGGATTAAACGATCAATACGATTGATGTTTAACCTAGTGCATGTATTGTAGGAGGATTGATTAGCAATTGGATTACTAATTGATTTAATTTGATTAAGCTAGAGGATTAAGATTAAGTCTAATTAAATATAATTTAGTTAGATTTAGTTTGGACTTGATTGGTTCAGATTCAATTGGCTTATTGAATAAGCCAAGTGCAAAGAAGAACTTATCTTAGTTCAACTAGGACTTTGGTCAATCCAATTTTCTAATTTAGTTAGAAAATTAAATCAAAATTAAATCTAATTTAATTATATTATTAATTGGGTTAGGGCCTAATTTAATTTGGTTGACTTGGTTTTGATTTAATTGTTAGATATATGTGCCTTAGAAGCCAGAATTGGCTGACACTTGTAATACACTTCTAGGGGCAAAATTATAATTTTGACTAAAATCAATAAATGGGTTATTTTCTATCACATATGTGTATTTAGTGTCTGTGATACATCCTTTGAGTTAATGGTAATGATAATTCATATTTTCAAGAGTTGAAAATTTAAGACATGAATAATCATTATTAACTCATAAATTGCTCCTGACCATAGGATCATCACGAGGATGGTGATTGATCCGGAAGGTTGGTGTACAATCGCTTCTCTTTAGTAGATGAGTCTTGAGTCTACGGTGTGGAGACACCAGAGCGAGAGTACAGGTACTCGTTAGAGAACGAGGGCACTGAGCGTGACCACCTCGAGTAGTCATTAGGGAGTCTACCTTCTCGTCAATGACTGACTCGATGCTGCAGTAGTGTGTCTGGTTCTTTGACCTGAGATGCATCGGCAGTTCACCTTGAGGGTGTTATAGTTTGACTACACCATTACTCGGTCTCCTAGCCATATGGAACCCTGAGGTGTATGTTGGCTATGACATGTTCATTGTAGGAACTGGATTGCATCAAGATGGAATCTATCTACCTCGGTGGTAGAGGAGTAGCCCTATGATGATCATGAGAATCAAGTCCAGAAATCCATGGCCATGGTAGAGTGAAATAATAGAAAGAGTTTCTATTTAGATTTTCACATTGGACTCGAATCGAATGATTACATCATATGACAGAGACTAGGGTTTGACGAGTTCACCTTAACCCTAATCTGATCGGGGCTCAAGATAGAAGAACTGAATCACACAGGTAGCTGCACCAAGAGGTTCGCATTCAGCTCTGATGGGTTGCCACCATATACTGCTAGGTGTCACTGGTGGATTTTGGGAGCAATTAGAATGATTTAGATGATCGATCATTCTAGCTGTTCGAATCAGAAGAGTTCTGATCCATCGAAAGGAGTTTCGATGATGTCGATGATAGAGATCATGACATATCCCATTACCATACAGAACTGAACCTAACTGGGTCACACAAACAAGGGTTTGAATCTGGTGATCATCAATTGAACTGATCTAGTTCAATTGATCTGAATGAGATTCAATTAGGTTCAAGGAAATCGTGCTAGCACTCGATTGAACCTAACGTTCTTCTTTTGCTATCATAAATAAGTTGTCCTGTCTGAGCCAAAGGAGTTTGTGCTCAAACAGAGGCCTTCATATGGTCTGACAGGAGGTTGTCCAAGTCAGAAAAGGTTGTCTTATTTGTAAGACACTACCTGCCATTTTTGGTCACCTGCCATTTCTTGTTCTTTGACTTTGGTCAAAAGTCTACCTTTGACTGGTCAAACGTTGACCATTGACACTTTGACTTTTGACCACATGTCATGCACCTATTGGAGAGCTGGTGGGGGCCTGTCCCCCTGCCAGAACCTGGCAAGGAGAAGGGCGCACGCCACCCTAGGCGTGTGCCCAAGTTGGAGGCGCCTAGGAGTCCTTGTTGGACAAGGACTCCATCTCCTTTTTGGATTCCAATTAGAGTTCTTCTAAGAACCAACTTTGACTGGTCTTAGGCGCCCTCTAAGGAGGAATCCAGGGGTCTCTATTCCCACCAATCAGATTTAGATCTGATTTCACAAAGGGTTGTGATTGGTTGGGAAGGAAGAGGAGTTGGATCACAGCTTAGTCTATAAATAAGACCCTGCGCCCAACTCAGATTATAGATATGATGAATTCAATTGAGAAACCCCACGCCCCAAGGCTGCCTCTCCCCTCCTTCTCCATGCCATAGTCTCTTCTCCCCTTGCTCTCCACGTCCAAAAGGAGTTTTGGACCTTGGTTGGTGCGATTCAGATCAAAGAAAGGCGATCAAAAACAAGAAGGCTGCGCTGCTGCAAAGGACGACTGCTCATCTTCAAAAGAGTTTTGAAGATCCTCCAGATCAGATCCAGATCTGATTTTTGGAGGTGTGATAGAGAAGAAGAGGATCTCCAGATCCAACCCGAGTGGATACCGGTAGAGGCCAGGCGCTTGCGTGGCTAAGATCCAGAACCTTCCGCTGCAAACAGGATCATCAACAGGGTAATAGGATTACCCAGATCAGGTAAATTAAATTTGATTTAATTTATCTTTTAATTTTATTTTATTAAAATAATAAGAATCAGATCTGAAAACATATCAAGATCTGATTGGAATCAAGAGAAAAATTTTTGAAATATATCTCTTGATCTGATCAGATCTGAACGAACCTGGACCGGGAAATCAGGATTTCCCTTCAACTGGTATCAGAGCCATGGTTCTAAATTATTTAGATCTGATTTTAAATTTATTTTAATTAGAAAATAATTGATTTCAGATGTCACATGAGATGTGATCAGATCTGAAATCAGAAAAAATTAAAATTAAATAATTTGGATCTAAGATTAGAAGATATGCATGACTAGTTCTAGAATAGAATAGTTCTATAGAATAGTCTTGCATGTTTTTGATTTAATCTGATTAAATCATGTTTTAGATCTTTTTATTTACTATTTTTTGATATTATAAGTGTTATAATAACATCTAAAAAATAGCAAATAAAAATTATTTAATTTTTGAATATCATATGAGATATGATTGATGCATGTCTAGACTAGTTGTAGAATAGTTCTACATAATTATCTAGATTAGAATTTATTTTGATTAGATCAATTTAAATCTAATTTTTTAGATTATTATGAGATAATTTAGATCTGAAAACATGCATGATTATGATACATGAGATGTATGCAAAATATGCCATGATTAGATCTACTTTATATATGAGATATATGATATAGATCTGATATTGTTTTGTAGTATTGAATGTTCCTGATTAAGGCGTTCCTCTTGGCCGTCCGGTCATAAGAACGAAGAAGGGTTTAAAGGCCCTCTCTTCCCATTCGATGGGGTGTTCTTATGATGTGTAGGGGTGCTGCGTGTTCGTCCTTAATCAGAAACCCAAAACTTACTTTCTGCAAAACCCTAGATCCTGAAACCCTAGGATTTATTGTGCATATTTTGTTTATGAACCCTACTTAATTAAGAATTAAGTTTATGGAATATTAATTAGGTCTAAAATTGAGAATTTCAGATCTAAGACATATTCATAATACTGGGTTCGGGCTTGGGTAGCTCAATTAGGTCTAAGCGGTTGATCAAACCGAATCAAGAGTTGGTTAGATGGGATCAACAATGCTTAAATTGACCAGCCTAATAGGATTAAGTCTGGGTCAAGATCGAGTCACGATCAAGCAAGACCTAATTAGGCTCAGAGGTTAGAGTCTGGATTGTAGGCTAACCCAATTGGTTCTGACTCAACAATTTGGTGTCTAAGGTAAGTTTGGCATAGACGACCGACTGGTTTTTAATTGGAAGCTACTCGACCTGAATGCGTTCTTGTACGAGTTAATGGCATATTCCTTCCACCGGTCTCACTTACCTGGCCATATCTGTTGACACAGTTCTGATCTGAGGTGGTCAATAATCCGAGCTAACCCATGCCACTAGGTTAGTCATAATTGTTATGACTAAGACAAGTCTAGTTTAATGAGACCTGAATCAATTCTCCCTAAGAAAAGATTAAGTCTGAGGTCTTCCACCATTGTAGATGTGCGGGCCCTTCCCGGGGTTGATTGTTCTCGGCTGGATACAGTGGCTCAGTTGCACCGGGAAGATGCAACCATGTCTATTAGGCATTGGATGCTATGGGCTGGAGGATGAGTTGGGCTCAATATTTCGGATACGGTGAGAGACTCAATTAGGAACCCAGTCTATGCAAATGGTGGGTCTGACTTAACTAAGGAGTGGATCAATATTCCGGATACGGTGAGATTCATGAATTAGAGACCAAGTTTGGGTGCACCATGATTAGAGAATCATTGAACAAGAGTTGTTCACTCATTGGCTAACCCATCACCAATAACTGTTAGGTGAGGTGATGAGTCAGTTGGTGAGACCGCACCACCCACTAGAAATCATTAATCGTGGAGATTTTCGCATCTCTACAGAGGGAGTGTAGGGATCCGAGAAAATAGTGGGAGCTAATTTGTTTAAAAATAAAATCCCTAAACAAATTGGTCAAGTCAAAATTACAGTATCTAACTAGAATCTTTGACTCTCTACAGGAATATGTCTGCGTCAAACCCATTGGCACGTATCCTGGACACACATAGACTGACTGGACCCAATTATAAAGATTGGCTCAGGAACTACAAAATTATTTTGGGTTCCGAGAAGTTAACCCATGTTTTGGACCAGGACCCTCCCACATTACCAGCCCGTCCATCTGTTGAACAGAGAGCGTCTCTGGAAAAATGGATTGACGAAGATAATAAGGCCAGATATTACATGTTGGGCTCGATGTCTGATGAGCTCCAGCGCCAACATGAGGATATCGGGACTGCTCGCCAAATGTTGGCTCACCTGCAGGAGATGTTTGGTGAACAGAGTCGCGCAGCCAAATATCAAGTCACAAAATGACTTTTTAAGGCTAAGATGCGTGATGGGCAGTCAGTCCAAGATCACTGTCTGACAATGATCAAGGACATGGAAGAGCTTGAGAAGCTCGGTGTGAAGTTGGACTTGGACCTGCAGAACGATATCATTCTGCAATCCTTGACTGATGCATATGGGCAATTCATCATGAATTACCACATGCATAAACTTCAGAATTCCTTGGCCGAGTTAATGAATATGCTGGTTACCGCTGAGCTTTCTATGAAAGGTTCTAAAGGCTCAGTTCTTGCTATGGAACGGACTTCTTCCAAAAGAAAGTCTTATGGAAAGAAAAAGAAGTCTGTGAAAAAGCAAAAGGTGGAAGGATCAAAGAAGAAGAAGGCAGAATCGAAGAAAAAGGCCGATGGCAAAGGAAAGTGTTTCCATTGCAACAGCGACGGCCATTGGAAGCGGAACTGCCCTACTTACCTGGCCACCCTGAAGAACAAGAAGGAAGGTCCTTCTGGAGGTATGCTCGTTATTGAGTCTAACCTTACGGTTTCTTCTGCATCCAGTTGGGTGCTTGACTCTGGTTCTAGTGCTCATCTGTGCACTTCTATGCAGGGTCTTGAGGATAGCAGGAGGCTGAGGGATGGAGACATGATCCTACGCGTTGGTAATGGAGCAAGAGTTGCTGCAGTAGCCGTGGGAACATACCCTCTTCGATTACCATCTGGTTTAGACTTAGTTTTGCAAGACTGTTATTTTGTGCCTGCAGCCAGCAGGAATTTGATTTCTGTTTCATGCTTAGCACAAGAAGGTTATGTGATCACCTTCTTTAAGGACCATTGTAACATTCTTTATGAAAGAAATAAAATTGCAAATGGTTTCCTTATTAATGGTCTTTATCAGCTACATATTGATGTACCTGTTCTAACTATCGAGCAAAACGTGAATGCCAAACGACCTAGGGATAGTCCAAACGACAGATATCTATGGCACCTGAGATTAGGTCATATAGCAGAAGATAGGATCAACAAATTGGAGAAAAATGGGCTATTGAGTCCATTGACTTCCGAGTCATATCCAACTTGTGAATCCTGTCTTCAAGGCAAAATGACTAAACTCCCTTTTGTTGGACATGGGGAGAGGGCCACAGATCTCCTTGCCCTAGTACATACTGATGTGTGCGGCCCATTTGATGTGCCGGCTAGAGGCAATTTTGTCTACTTCATTACCTTTACCGATGATCTGTCTAGGTATGGGTATGTGTATCTTATGAGACACAAGTCTGAAGCCTTTGAAAAGTTCAAAGAATTCAGACATGAAGTAGAAAAACAAACAGGAAAACCCATTAAGGTTCTTCGATCAGATCGAGGAGGTGAATACCTTAGCAGGGAATTCCTAGACTATCTCAAGGATAATGGCATAGTCTCTCAATGGACTCCACCAGGAACACCTCAACTCAACGGGGTTTCAGAATGGAGAAATCGGACTCTATTAGATATGGTTCGATCCATGATGAGCTTCACAGACCTCCCTGATTTTCTTTGGGGACACTCATTGTTAACTTCAATCTATTTACTGAATAGGGTTCCCTCTAAAACCGTTCCTACCACACCGTATGAGATATGGCACGGTAAGAAACCAAGTCTGAGTCATCTCAGAATTTGGGGTTGTCCGGCTCATGTCAAAAGACAACAAGCGGACAAGTTAGAGTTTAGGTCCTTTAGAGCTCGATTCATAGGATATCCTAAAGAGTCATTAGGATACTATTTCTACATTCCAGAAGACCACAATGTGATTGTGAGTCGACATGCCATCTTTCTTGAAAAATAGTTTATTCAAGATAGCGGCATTGGAAAATAGATCAAGCTTGATGAGAAAGTCTCACAAGCAGAACGAGCTAAGGACCAAGTGGAACCAAATCAGGTTGAGCCAATAAGAACACTACCTCCTCCACCTCGTAGATCGGAAAGAGTTTCCCGTCCCCCTGAAAGATACTTAGGTATTATTTCAGAGGATGTAGAGGAAATGTTCCTCGTAGGTAATGGTGCTCATGGTGATGATCCCAAAACCTACAACGAGGCGATATCAGATATCGACTCCGAGAAATGGCTAGAGGCAATGCAGTCAGAAATTGACTCGATGCACTCAAACCAAGTCTGGACCTTGGTAGATCCACCAGAAGGTATAGTACCTATTGGATGTAAATGGATCTTCAAGAGAAAGATTGGTGCAGATGGGAATGTGGAGACATTCAAGGCTAGATTGGTGGCAAAAGGTTATAGTCAACGCGAAGGCATAGACTATCAGGATACCTTTTCCCCAGTAGCTATGCTAAAATCCATCCGCACATTGCTTGCTGTTGCAGCCTATTTCGATTATGAAATATGGCAAATGGACGTGAAAACGGCATTCTTGAAATGGATATCTTGAGGAAGATATCTATATGGAACAGCCGCTAGGTTTCACATCCAGTGATACTGATCACAAGGTTTGCAAGCTGCAAAGGTCCATATATGGACTTAAGCAAGCATCTCGGAGCTGGAACACTCGTTTCAATGATGTGATCAAAAAGTTTGGTTTCATCAAAAATGAAGAGGAACCATGTGTTTTCAAAAGGGTCAGTGGGAGCGCTGTTGTCTTCCTCGTATTGTACGTGGATGACATCCTCCTTATTGGGAATGATATTCCCATGTTGACATCAGTCAAGATGTGGTTGTCCAAGGAATTCTCCATGAAAGACCTAGGTGAAGCATCCTTTATTCTAGGAATTAAGGTCTATAGGGATAGACCGAATAGGATGCTAGGACTTTCACAGAAGATGTACATAGAGAAAGTACTAAAGAGGTTTAGTATGGAAAACTCTAAGAGGGGATTAATACCCTTCAGACATGGTATTCATCTTTCCAAGAAGATGTGCCCCAGCACACCTGAGGAAATAGAACGCATGAGCAAGATCCCTTATGCTTCTGCAATAGGGAGCCTCATGTATGCCATGCTATGTACACGACCTGATATAGCCCATGCTGTGAGTGTCACAAGCAGATATCAGTCAAATCCAGGTGAAGAACACTGGACTTCTGTGAAATGTATCCTTAAGTACTTGAGAAGAACTAAGGATATGATGCTTGGTCTTTGGTAACGGAGAACTCCTGGTCCAGGGATACACAGACTCGGACTTCATGTCCGATATAGATGATCGAAAGTCGACATCTGGAAGTCTGTTTGTGTGCAATGGTGGAGCTATCAGCTGGAAGAGTTCCAAGCAAACGGTGATACCACCTCATCCACGATTACCTCGAAAAGGGTTACGTCGAGGTCAAGAGAGTCAACTCCGCAGATAATGTGGCAGACCCACTTACAAAGCCGTTGGGCCAGCAGAAGATCGAAGCCCACCTTGAGAAGATGGGACTTAGACTTGTAGCCAATTGGCTTTAGGACAAGTGGGAGATTGTTAGATATATGTGCCCTAGAAGCCAGAATTGGCTGACACTTGTAATACACTTCTAGGGGCAAAATTATAATTTTGACTAAAATCAATAAATGGGTTATTTTCTATCACATATGTGTATTTAGTGTCTGTGATACATCCTTTGAGTTAATGGTAATGATAATTCATATTTTCAAGAGTTGAAAATTTAAGACATGAATAATCATTATTAACTCATAAATTGCTCCTGACCATAGGATCATCACGAGGATGGTGATTGATCCGGAAGGTTGGTGTACAATCGCTTCTCTTTAGTAGATGAGTCTTGAGTCTACGGTGTGGAGACACCGGAGCGAGAGTACAGGTACTCGTTAGAGAACGAGGGCACTGAGCGTGACCACCTCGAGTAGTCATTAGGGAGTCTACCTTCTCGTCAATGACTGACTCGATGCTGCAGTAGTGTGTCTGGTTCTTTGACCTGAGATGCATCGGCAGTTCACCTTGAGGGTGTTATAGTTTGACTACACCATTACTCGGTCTCCTAGCCATATGGAACCCTGAGGTGTATGTTGGCTATGACATGTTCATTGTAGGAACTGGATTGCATCAAGATGGAATCTATCTACCTCGGTGGTAGAGGAGTAGCCCTATGATGATCATGAGAATCAAGTCCAGAAATCCATGGCCATGGTAGAGTGAAATAATAGAAAGAGTTTCTATTTAGATTTTCACATTGGACTCGAATCGAATGATTACATCATATGACAGAGACTAGGGTTTGACGAGTTCACCTTAACCCTAATCTGATCGGGGCTCAAGATAGAAGAACTGAATCACACAGGTAGCTGCACCAAGAGGTTCGCATTCAGCTCTGATGGGTTGCCACCATATACTGCTAGGTGTCACTGGTGGATTTTGGGAGCAATTAGAATGATTTAGATGATCGATCATTCTAGCTGTTCGAATCAGAAGAGTTCTGATCCATCGAAAGGAGTTTCGATGATGTCGATGATAGAGATCATGACATATCCCATTACCATACAGAACTGAACCTAACTGGGTCACACAAACAAGGGTTTGAATCTGGTGATCATCAATTGAACTGATCTAGTTCAATTGATCTGAATGAGATTCAATTAGGTTCAAGGAAATCGTGCTAGCACTCGATTGAACCTAACGTTCTTCTTTTGCTATCATAAATAAGTTGTCCTGTCTGAGCCAAAGGAGTTTGTGCTCAAACAGAGGCCTTCATATGGTCTGACAGGAGGTTGTCCAAGTCAGAAAAGGTTGTCTTATTTGTAAGACACTTACCTGCCATTTTTGGTCACCTGCCATTTCTTGTTCTTTGACTTTGGTCAAAAGTCTACCTTTGACTGGTCAAACGTTGACCATTGACACTTTGACTTTTGACCACATGTCATGCACCTATTGGAGAGCTGGTGGGGGCCTGTCCCCCTGCCAGAACCTGGCAAGGAGAAGGGCGCACGCCACCCTAGGCGTGTGCCCAAGTTGGAGGCGCCTAGGAGTCCTTGTTGGACAAGGACTCCATCTCCTTTTTGGATTCCAATTAGAGTTCTTCTAAGAACCAACTTTGACTGGTCTTAGGCACCCTCTAAGGAGGAATCCAGGGGACTCTATTCCCACCAATCAGATTTAGATCTGATTTCACAAAGGGTTGTGATTGGTTGGGAAGGAAGAGGAGTTGGATCACAGCTTAGTCTATAAATAAGACCCTGCGCCCAACTCAGATTAGAGATATGATGAATTCAATTGAGAAACCCCACGCCCCAAGGCTGCCTCTCCCCTCCTTCTCCATGCCATAGTCTCTTCTCCCCTTGCTCTCCACGTCCAAAAGGAGTTTTGGACCTTGGTTGGTGCGATTCAGATCAAAGAAAGGCGATCAAAAATAAGAAGGCTGCGCTGCTGCAAAGGACGACTGCTCATCTTCAAAAGAGTTTTGAAGATCCTCCAGATCAGATTCCAGATCTGATTTTTG
>QRFJ01000209.1:468403-569620 GCA_006176705.1 Cocos nucifera | reverse complement strand
TCTGCTTCCATGATGGAATCTGCTATCACTGTCTGCTTAGAACTCTTCTAACTGATAGAATCACCATTACACACAAATAGACTCTCAGATGTCGACTTTCGATCACCTATATTGGACATAAAATTCGAGTCTATATATCCCTAGACTTGGAGTTCTTCATTACCAAAAATCAATAACATATCCTTAGTTCTTCTTAAGTACTTAAGGATATATTTCGCAAAAGTCCAGTGTTCTTCATCTGAATTCGATTGATATCTACTCGTGACACTCATAGCATGGGCTATATCAGGTTGTGTACATAACATGGCATACATGAGGCTCCCTATTGTTGAAGCATAAGGGATCTTGCTCATGCGTTCAATCTTCTCTGGTGTGTTGGGACACATTTTCTTGGAGAGATGAATGCCATGTCTTAAGGATACTAATTCCCTCTTACAGTTTTTCATGCTAAACCTCCTTAACACTTTTTCTATGTACATCTTCTGTGAAAGACCTAGCATCATATTCGATCTATCTCTATAGACTTTGATTCCTAGAATAAAGGATGCTTCTCCTAGGTCTTTCATGGAGAATTCTTTAGATAACCACATTTTAACTATGGTCAACATGGGAATATCATTTTCAATAAGAAGGATATCATCCACGTACAGTACGAGGAAGATAATAGCGCTCCCATTGACCTTTTTGAAAATACACGGTTTCTCCTCATTTTTGGTAAAACCAAATAATTTGATCACATCATTAAAATGAGTATTCCAGCTCCAAGATACTTGTTTAAGTCCATATATGGATCTTTGCAGCTTGCATACTTTGTGATCAGCATCACTAGATGTAAAACCGAGCGGCTGTTCCATATAGATATCTTTCTCAAGGTATCAATTTAAGAATGCCATTTTCATGTCTATTTATTATTTTCATAATCGAAATAGGCTGCAACAGCAAGCAATGTGCGGATGGATTTTAGCATAGCTACTGATGAAAAGGTATCCTGATAGTCAATGCTTTCATGCTGACTATAACCTTTTGCCACTAATCTAGCTTTGAATGTCTCTACATTTTCATCTGCACCAATCTTTCTCTTGTAGATCTATTTATACCCAATAGGTATTATTCCTTCTGGTAGATCTACCAAGGTCCATACTTGGTTTAAGTGCATCGAGTCAATTTCTGACTTCATTGCCTCTAACTATTTCTCAGAGTCGATATCTGATATCACCTCGTCATAGGTTTTGGGATCACCATGAACTCCATTACCTACGAGGAACATTATTTCTACTTCCTCTGAAATAGTACCTAAGTACCTCTCATGGGGACAAAAAATTCTTTCAAATCTATGAGGTGGAGGAGGTAGTGATTGTATTGGCTCAACCTAATTTTGTTCCATGGGGTCCTTAGCTCGTTGCTCTTGGGAGATTTTTTCCTCTAGCTTGATCTGCTTTCCAATGTCGCTATCTTGAATAAACATTTTTCAAGAAAAATGGTATGCCGACTCATAATCACATTGTGGTCTTCTAGAATATAGAAATAATATCCTAATGACTCTTTAGGATATCCTATGAATCAAGCTCTAAAGGACCCTATAGTCTAACTTATCCACTTGTCGTCTTTTGACATGAGCCGGACAACCCCAAATTTTAAGATGACTCAGACTTAGTTCTTATTATCCCATATCTCATATGGTGTGGTAGGAATGGTTTTAAAGAAAACCCTATTCAGTAAATATATTATAGTTAATAGACTATGTTCCCAAAGAAAATCAAGAAGGTCTGTGAAGCTCATCATGGATCGGACCATATCTAATAGGATTTGATTTCTCCATTCTAAAACTTCATTGAGTTGAGGTGTTCCACATGGAGTCCATTGAGAGACTATGCCATTTTGCTTCAGATAGTTCAAAAATTTCCAACTAAGGTATTCACCTCCTCGATCTGATTGAAGAATCTTAATGGATTTTTTAGTTTGCTTTTCGACTTCATGTTTGAATTTCTTGAACTTTTCAAAAGCTTCAGACTTGTGTCTCATAAAATACACGTACCCATATCGAGATAAATCATCGATAAAGATTATGAAGTAATCAAAGTTACCTCTAACCGGCACATCAAATGGGCCACATACATCATTATGTACTAGGGCAAGTAGATCCATGGCCCTTTCCCCATGTCCCACAAAAGAGAGCTTAGTCATTTTGCCATGAAGACATGATTCATAAATTGGATATGACTCAAAAGTCAATGGACTCAATAGCCCAATTTTCTCTAATTTGTTAACCCTATCTTCTGCTATATGACCTAGCCTTAGGTGCCATAGATACCTATCATTTGGACTATCCTTGGATCATTTTACGACATTCACATTTTGCTCGATATTAAAGATAGATACATCAATATATAATTGATAGAGATTGTTAATGAGGAAACCACTTGCAATTTTATTTTTTTCATAAAGAATATTACAATGATCCTTAAGAAAATTAATTACATAGCCTTCTTGTGCTAAATATGAAATAGAAATCAAATTTCTGCTCGTGGCAGGCACATAATAACAATCCCTAAGTACTAAATCTAAGCCAGACGGTAGTCGAAGAGGATAGATTTTCACGGCCACAGTAGCAACCCTTGCACCATTTTCGATACGTAGGATCATCTCACCATCCCTTAGCCTCCTGGTATCCTCAAGATCCTACATGAAAGTGCATAAATGAGCACTAGAATCAGAGTCAAGCATCCAATTGGATGCAGAAGAAATCATAAGGTTAGATTCAATAACGAGCATACCTTCAGAAGGACCTGTCTCCTTCTTATTCTTCAGGGTTGCCAGGTAAGTAGGGTAGTTGTACTTTCAATGGCCGTCAATATTATAAAGAAAATACTTTTCTTTATCTGCGGCCTTCTTCTTCAGTTCTATCTTCTTTTTCTTTCCACCTTCCACCTTCTGCCTTTTCATAGACTTCTTCTTCTTTTCAAAAGCCTTTTTCTTAGAAGAAGTCTGTTCCATAGCAAGTACTAAATCTTTAGAATCTTTTATAGAAAGCTCAGTAGTAACCAGCATATTCATAAGTTTGACCAGAATATTCTAAAGTTTATGGATATGGTAGTTCATGATGAACTACCCATATGCATCAGTCAAGGATTGCAGAATTATATCATTTTATAGATCCTGGTCTAACTTCACTCTGAGCTTCTCAAGCTCTTTCAAGTCCTTGATCATCATCAGACAATGATCTTGGACTGACTGTCCATCATGCATTTTAGCATTAAATAGTCATTTAGTGACCTGATATTTGGCTGTGTGACTCTGTTCACCAAACAACTCTATAGGTGAGCTGAATTTTGATGGGCAATCTTGGTATCTTCATGTTGGCATTGAAGCTCATCAAACATTGAGCCCAACATGTAGTATCTAACCTTATATCTTCATCCATCCATTTGTCAAGAGATACTCTCTATTCAACGAACGGATGGGCTAGTAAGGTGGAGAGATCCTAATCTAATTCATGAGTTAACTTCTCAAAATCCAAAATGATTTTAAAGTTTCAAAGTCAATCCTTGTAATTGGATTCGGTCAGTCTATGGATGTCCAGGATATGAGCTAGTGGGTTGGATGCAGACATTTTTCTTTTTCCTGTAGAGAGTCAAAGTTTCTAGTAAGATTTTGTAATTAAGACTTGACCAATTTTTTTAGAAATTTAATTTTTAAGCAAATTAGCTCCCACTATTTTCTTCAGATTCCTACACTCCCTCTGTAGAGATGCAAAAATCTTCTCGATTAATGATTTTTAGTGGATGGTGCAGTCCCACCAACTGACTCATCACCTTATCTAACAGTTCTTGGTGATGAGTTAGCCAATTAGTGAACAACTCTTGTCCAATGATTTTCTAATCATGGTGCACCCAGGCTTGGTCTCTAATTCATGAATCTCACCATGCTCGAAATATTGATCCACTCCTTAATTAAGTCAGATCCACCATTTGTATAGATTGGATTTCTAATTAGATCTCTCACCGTATCTAAAATATTGAGCCCAATTCATCCTCCAGTCTGTAGTATCCAATGCCTAACAGATATGGTTGCATCTTTCCGATGCAACTAAACCACTGTGACCAGCCGAGAACAATCAACCCCAGGAAGGGCTCGCATATCTACAATGATGGAAGATCTTAGACTTAATCTTTTCTTAGGAAGATTTGATATAGGTCTCTTTAAACTTGACTTGACATAGTCATAACCATTATGACTAACCTAGTGGCATGGGTTAGCTCAGATTATTGGCCACTTTAGATCAGGACTGAGTCGACAGATATGGCCAGGTAAGTGAGACCGGTGGAAGAGATATACCGTTAACTCAACAAGAATGTATTCGAGTCGAGTAGCTTCCAATTAAAAATTAATTGATCGTATCTGCCAAACTTATCTTAGACACCAAATTATTAAGCCAGAACCAATCGGGTTAGCCTACAACCCAGACTCTAACCACTGAGCCTAATTAGGTTTTGACTAGATCGATCACTCATGTGACTCAATCTTGATCCAAAGTTAATCCTATTAGGCTGGTCAATTTAAGCACTCTTGATCCCATCTAATCGATTCTTGATTCGATTTGATCAACCGCTAGACCTATTTGAGCTATCGAAGCCCGAACCCAATTTTATGAATATGTCTTAGATCTGAAAATTCTTAATTTTAGACATAATATATTTCATAATCTTAATTCTTAATCAAGTTTAGGATTCATAAATAAAATCTGTAAATAAAATCTTAGGGTTTCAGGATCTAGGATTTTGCAGAAAATAAGTTTTTACTATCTAATTAAGGACGAACATGCAGCACCCCTATACATCATAAGAATACCTCATTAAATGGGAGGAGAGGGCCTTTAAATCCTTCTTTATTCTTATGACCGGACGACCAAGGGGAACGTCTTAATAAAAAACATGATGAATCTATAAAACTAGTTACATCTACATCAAATATCACATATAAAAAATTGATCTAACATAAAAATATGTTTTGTGTATATCTCATGTATCGTATGATGCATGTTTTCAGATCTAAATTATCTCATAAATATCTAAAAATTAAAATTTAAATTTGATCATATCAAATTAAATTTATTCAAGACCACTTTATAGATCTATTCTACAACTAGTCTAAACATGCATCAATCATATCTCATATGAATTAAATAAATTTATTTTTTAATTTTTAGATTTAATTATAATATTTATAATATCAAAAAATAATAAATAAATAGATTTAAAAATTATAACTAATCAAATTAAAATTATGATTATGCTAGACTACACATAGAATAATTCTATTCCTAGTCTAGTCATGCATCTCATACATCTTAGATCTAGAATATTTAATTTTTTTAATTTCTAATTTTAGATCTAATCACATCTAATGTGAAATCTAAAATCATCTAATTATTAAATCAAAAATACATTAAAATTAGATCTAATTAATTATAAAAATCTGGCTCTGATACTAGTTGAAGGGATAAAATCTCTTTTCCGAATGAGGTTCATTCAGATCTGATTGGATCAAGAGGGACAATTTAAAAAAAAAAATTTCTTAGATCCAAATTAGATTTGAAACTCTTTAGATCTAATTTTATTAATCTAATAAAATAAAATAAAATAATTAAATTAAATCAAATTAAATTATACCTTATTATTGGTAATCCTATTATCCTATGATGATCTCGATGTTTGCCTGAGGTTCCGGATGTAGCCACACAAGTGCTTGGCCTCTATCGATATTCACTTGGGTAGATCTAGAGATCTTCTCCTTCTCAATTTCTTCTCCAAAAATTAAATCTAGATCTGATCTTGAAGATCTTCAAAATGACTTTTGAAGATCAGCCATTGTCTCTTGTAGCAGTGCTACCTTCTTCCCTTCCTGTCGTCTTTCTCTTGCTCGAATCGCACCAAACATGCACCCAAAAACTCTTGGATGTGGATAGGAGAAAGAGGATCTAAAGGTGGCATGGAGAGAGAGGGAGAGAAGCCTTGTGGCATGGGCAAAGGATAGAACCTATCAGTCCTAGGCGTGGACTGGGTTTATATAGACCATGCTGCGCCATGCAGCACCACATCATCCCAACCAATCATGGCTTTTTATGCAATCAGATCTAAATCTGATTGATGTAATGATATCATCTGATCCAATCAGATTAGAGTCCCTCACAAACCTCTTTAGGTGGTGCCAAGACTAGTCAAAGAGGACTCTTTGGCACCACCCAAGTTGAAAGCATGAAGCAACCTGGAGTCCCTTCTGTTTGGGACTCCAGGCATGATCCTCATGGGGTGCACACCTCCCTGGGCATGTGCCCCTTCCCTTTCTACTTTTTTGCAAGGAGACAAAGCCCCATGTTCTCTTCTATGGGTACATGATACATAGGCAGATGTCTAAGTATAAAAGGTCAATGTTTGACTAAAGTCAAAGGATAAGATTTAGCAGGTGATGAAAAATGGCAGGTGTTGTCTCAAATTTATCTCATAAATTAAGATAACCCTTTTTTGATCTGAACAAGCTCTAGTCAGACCAAGTAATGATTTTTGAATGAGCTCAAACATATTTGGCTCAGTCAAGATAAGCTTTAATGATTGTTGAAGGAGAATATTAGGCTCAATCATGTGCTAGCACGATTTTCTTGAACCTAATTGAATCTTATTCAAATCAATTGAACTAGGTTAGTCCAATTGATGATATCAAGATCCAAACATTTATTTGTGTGATCCAATTAGGTTCAATTCTATATAGTAATGGGATACATCACGATCTCTATCATCGACGTCATTGAAACACCTTCCGATGGATCAAAACTTTTTTGATTCAGACAATTAGTATGATCGATCATCCAAATCATTCTAATTGCTTCCAAAATCCACCAGTGACACTTAGCAGCGTATGGTGGCAACCCATCAAAACTAAAAATGAACCTTTCGATGTAGTTACTTGTGTGATTAAGTTCCTCTATCTTGAGCCCTGATCGGATTAGGGTTAAGGTGATCTCATCAAATCCTAATTTTCGTCATATGAATTAATCATTCGATTCAAGTCCAATGTGAAAATCCTAATAGAAACTCTTTCTATTATTTTACTCTACCAAAGCCATGGGCTTATGGACTTGATTCTCATGATCATCATAGGGCTGTTCCTCATCTACCGAGGTAGTTAGATCCCCTATTGGTGCTATCCAATTCCTACAATGAACATGCTATAGCCAACATACACCTCAGGATTCCAAATGACTAGGAGATCGAGTTATGCCGTAGTCAAACTATAACACCCTCAAGATGAACTGTCGATGTACCTTAGGTCAAAGAACCAGATATGCCACTACAGCTTCGAGCCAGTCATCAACGAGAAGATAGATTTTCTCATGACTGCTCGAGGTGGTCGATAGATTTTCTCATGACTGCTCGAGGTGGTCACGCTCAGTGCCCTCGTTCTCTAATGAGTACCTATACTCTCGCTCTGATGACTCTACACCATAGATTCAAGACTCATCTATCCTAAAAAAGTGATCATACACCAACCTTCTGGATTAATCATCATCCTTATGATGATCCTATGGTCGGGAGCATTTTATGAGTTAATAATGAAAATTCATATCTTAAATTTTCAACTGTTAAAAATATGAACTATCATTACCATTATCTTAAGAGATGTATCACAGACACTTTCAAATACATATTATGAGAGAAAAAAACCAATTTTATTATTTATAATCAAAATTACAACTTTGTCCTTAGATGTGTATTACAAGTGTCAGCCAATTCTGGCTTCTAGGGCACACATATCTAATAGGATTATCCTAACCAAGGTTTTGCTATATTTAAATACAATAATACATTCTTCTCTAACTCTAGAGTGGTCAATTCCATCTTGATCACACTCTGACTTTGCAAGTACTTGACTATGCCCAGAAGCCTTTCGTTACTGAATTATAAATTCAGTTAGTCCAGTACCAAAGCATAGTGAGTTGCTTGCAAGTCACTGAGGTGATCTCAGATCTAAGAGATATTTATACCTATATCACATCAAAGACATTCTCGACAGTAGAATGCTCTGGAGTTGGTCACGTTCAATGATGATGTACCCATACATCTCACCTATATCCCATACAAGTGTCTCCACACTCTTTGGTTAAGAGGACAACCAACCTATATGGCACACAGCAACCTATGCTCGATAGAAGCCATCGTTCTAATTAACAGCCTATCATTTGGTCATAAACTATTTTAAAGACTAATTGATAAATTCTCTCTTTATCGAAGCTAAATAGTCCTAAGGACTTCATCACAATAATGGAGTTCATTAGAAGATGAATACTTTATGACAAAAAATATCAAAAATATATTTTATTTATTAATAAATTAATTATAGATACAATATAGTTCAACCATCAATAGGCTGACGATTGACTTTGGAACATATTTTTCAACAAGGACAACTCCTGTCCTAGCCCTAAAACCACACCTATCCTAGTGTCCCAGAGTCAACACCCTGACTTCTCTCATAGCCTTCCAAAGCTTGGGAGCACCACCAATCCTTACACTAGTGAGTATGCTACATCTAGTCTCATGCATATCATGGTATACATTATAGAATCCACCGCCGAAGCATATGAAATCATACTCATACACTCTCTCTTGAGGAGTTGTTGGACAATCCTTATTTGAGAAAGATTTCATGGCCTATCGAGAGATAGCCTTTCTTAAAATTCTCCATATTGAATTACTTTAGCATAGTATCAATGTACATGGACTGGGATAACCCAAGCAGCCTCTTCGATCTATCCCTATAGATCTTCATCCCTAGGATGTAGGATGCTTCTCCCAAGTACTTCATGGAGAACTATGATGATAACCATACCTTTATTCTTTATAATATAGGAATGTCATTCTCGATTAAGAGAATATCATCCACATATAGAATAAGAAATATAACCACTAAACTATTTACTCACTTGTAGATATAAGGTTTTGCTTCATTCTTAACAAAGCCATACATTCTGATCATCTTATCAAAGAGCATGTTCCAACTTCAAGATGCTTACTTCAATCCATAAATGGATCTCTGAAGCTTGCATATCTTAAACTCATCTATGGATGTGAAACCTTTAGATTGTATCATATATACCTCTTCTTCTAGCTCACCATTTAGGAAAGCTATTTTTACATCCATCTGCCATATCTCATAGTCTAGATATGCAACTATTGCAAGCATGATCCAAATGGATTTTAGCATTGCTATAGAAGAAAATATCTCATCATATTCAATATCATAAGATTGATGATATCCCTTGGCAACTAGATGGGCTTTATAGGTCTCCGCCTTGCCGTCTGTGCCTTTCCTTTTTTGAAGATCCATAATTACACCTTATGGATTTTATCCCTTTAGGTGGATCAGCTAATGTCCATACATTATTAACCTTCATGGACTCCATTTCAGATCTTATGGCCCCCAACCATTTCTCAGAATCAGACATCTGCATTGCATCCATATAGATGATCGGATCCTTATTATTTTCATCAAACTCAATAGGATCACCAACCTGGAATAAGAAACTATAGTATTTATCCAGCTGATGCAGTATCCTATCTGATTGTCTTAATGATGGCTCTATTTGGGTTCTAGATTTGATCTTATCAAATCCGATTCGGATTTAGTCACTAGTGTTAGTTTTTCTACCTATCAAACTTCCTCAAGTTTAATTTTTGAAGCACTAGTTCCTTCTCTGAGGAACTTCTTTTTCAAAGAGGTTGCTCTATTGCTGATGAACAACTTTTGTTCTTTAGCATGATAGAAATAATACCCTTTTGTCTCTTTTAGATATTCAATGAATAGACATCTGTCAGACCTTGATCCAAGCTTGTCTTTTTTCAAATGCTTGACATAAGCTGGACAATCCCACACCCTTAGGTGTAGGAGGACTGGCTTATGACTATAAGAAATAAGGAATTTGTCAACGCAAAATTTATCTTTGCAAAATTTTGCATAGGTAAAGAGGATAATTAGCTACGCAAAAAAATAAACATCGATAAAATTGGCATAATTAGCTATGCTATAGACTAAATGTCATCAAATATAATTAGCCACGTAAACATAGCATCGGCATTTAAACCAAAGCATCGATAATGGATTGTTTTAATTTTTTAATATTTGATAAATATTTATTGATGCTAAATTTGTGTAGGTAATAAGAATAACTACCTATGCTTAAAGGTTGTGTAGGTAATTGGCCTTATTGCCTACATTTATTTAGCATCTGTAAAGATTTTTTTATTAATTTTTTTACTTTTATAAATAATTTATCGATGCTAAACTAACGTAGGTAATAAAATCAATTGCCTATGGTTACATCTTACGTAGGTAATTAGCCTTATTTTCTTTACTAAATTTACATCGGCAAATATTTTTTTATTAATTTTCTTATTTTTATAAATAATTTGCTAATGATAAATTGGCATAGGTAATAAGACTAATTACCCATACTTAAGTCTTGCATAGGTAATTAGGCTTATTGCCTATGTTTATTTAACATCAAAAAATATTTTTTTATTATTATAAATAATTTACCAATGCAAAATTAGCATAGGCAATAAGAAGAATTGCCTACGCATAATAGTTATGTTGGTAATTAGTCTTATTCCTATGCTAAATTGACATCGATAAATATTTTTTTATTAATTTTTTTATTTTTATAAATAATTTATCGATTCTAGTTTAGCATAGGTAATAAGATAATTACCTATGCATAATTCTTACGTCGATAATTAGGCTTATTGATTATGTTTATTTGACGTCAGAAAATATATTTTTTTATTAATTTTTTTTGTTTTTATAAATAATTATTGATGATAAATTACGTAGGTACTAAGTTTAATTACTTATGATTCAATTTTTCATAGATAATTATCTATTACCTACGATTAGTTATCGTCGGTAAATATTTTTTTATTTTATTTATTTTTTATTTTATTTGTTTGAAAGATTTATCGATGATAACTTAGCATAAGAAATTAGTTTAATTGCCTACATTTATTTTTTTATAGGAAATTAAGATCATTACCTATGATTCTTTATGTTGAAAAAAGTTTTAGCAAAATAAAAAAATAAATAAAAAAATAATTAAAAGTAAAACCATTTGCCAACGTTAAGTAGCATACGTAAAGATACTTATTACCTACGTATATTTTTACCGTAGGCAAATAAACTTATTACCTATGCAATTAAGAATGTAGGTAAATATTAAGTCATTTTAATAATTTTTTTTATAAATTGTTGGTGCAAAATCTTGTTGCTGCTGGAGAAATACTAGAGTCGGAGAAGATGAGGTTGCTATCGATGATCTGCAAAATAAGTCTCGACCAAAGCCTATGGTGGTGGCTCCGACAAGATCCTCCGATGATCAAATCAACTTTTTTGGCCAACAGAAATGAAGTACTTAGTAAAGAAAGTTACTGTGTATTAAAAGAAAGAAGAGAGCTTAAAGAAAATGTATCTGGTGGATCCCTTTTATAGACCTAGATCTTGTAACAAACTGATAGCAACAGCCATAACCATCTAATAGTGGGCTGCTAGGGACCACGTGGAGTTTGTTACGGAGGGTAGTGTTTGTTGTCGCAACATGCCAGTCTATTGAACATTTAATAGTCAAAGTTCAGAGGAGTAGATGTCAGCTAGTTATGAACTTTGTGTTATATCTATTTTAGAGAAGTTCAGACTCTTTCAAGGTAGTCTGTATGTGGGTTGGTTCATGCCATGTACATGATCGAATTCATGTAAACGAGGAGACCTTTCTAGGCGATTATCGAAAGTTCAGCCAGAAGGGGTTCAGAAGTTCTGCAATCGAAGAAACCTTAAAAAAAGTCTATCGGAGATGTCTAAAAATGGATTTGCTGGGGGAATCTGAAAGTAGGTCAGTTGGAGAAATCTATATGTAGATCTACTTGGAGAGAGACCCAAGGGAAAATTCGTCTAATGAAAGTGAAGGGAAATCCTGATTTCCCGATCTAGACTCGTTCAGATCTGATCAGATCAAGAGATATATTTCAAAAAAATTTTTCTTTGATATATATCAGATCTGGGATGTTTCAGATCTGATTCTTATTATTTTAATAAATAAAATAAAATAAAGATAAATTAAATTAAATTTAATTTACCTGATTTGGGTAATCCAATTACCCGTTGATGATCCTGTATGCAGCGAAAGGTTCTGGATCTAGCCACGCAAGCGCCTGGCCTCTACCGGTATCCACTCAGGCTGGATCTAGAGATCCTCTTCTTCTCTATCACGTCTCCAAAAATTAGATCTGGATCTGATCTGGAGGATCTTCAAAACTCCTTTTGAAGATCAGCAGTCATCCTTTGCAGCAGCGCAGCCTTCTAGCTTTCAGTCGCCTTTCTTTGATCTGGATTGCACCAACCAAGGTCCAAAACTCCTTTTGGACGTGGAGAGGAGAGGGAGAAGGTGAGTTTGGCATGGAGGAAGAAGGGAGAGGCAGCCTTGGGGTGTGGGGTTTCTCAAACTTTTTTCTGAGTTGGGCGTAGGGTCTTATTTATAGACTGTCTGTGATCCAACTTCTCTTCTTCCCAACCAATCACAACTCTTTGTGAAATCAGATCTAAATCTGATTGGTGGGAATAGAGTCCCCTGGATTCCTCCTTAGAGGGCACCTAAGACCAGTCAAAGTTGGTTCTTAGGAGAACTCTAATTGGAATCCAAAAAGGAGATGGAGTCCTTGTCCAACAAGGACTCCTAGGCGCCTCCAACTTGGGCACACGCCTAGGGTGGCATGCGCCCTCTCCTTGCCAGGTTCTGGCAGGGGGACAAGCCCCCACCAGCTCTCCAATAGGTGCGTGACATGTGGTCAAAAGTCAAAGTGTCAATGGTCAACATTTGACCAGTCAAAGGTAGACTTTTGACCAAAGTCAAAGAACAAGAAATGGCAGGTGACCAAAAATGGCAGGTAATGTCTTACAAAATAAGACAACCTTTTCTGACTTGGACAACCTCCAGTCAGACCATATGAAGGCCTCTGATTGAGCACAAACTCCTTTGGCTCAGACAGGACAACTTATTTATGATAGCAAAAGAAGAACGTTAGGTTCAATCGAGTGCTAGCACGATTTCCTTGAACCTAATTGAATCTCATTCAGATCAATTGAACTGGATCAGTTCAATTGATGATCACCAGATTCAAACCCTTGTTTGTGTGACCCAGTTAGGTTCAGTTCTGTATGGTAATGGGATATGTCATGATCTCTATCATCGACATCATCGAAACTCCTTTCGATGGATCAGAACTCTTCTGATTCGAACAGCTAGAATGATCGATCATCTAAATCATTCTAATTGCTCCCAAAATCCACCAGTGACACCTAGCAGTATATGGTGGCAACCCATCAGAGCTGAATGCGAACCTCTTGGTGCAGCTACCTGTGTGATTAAGTTCTTCTATCTTGAGCCCCGATCAGATTAGGGTTAAGGTGAACTCGTCAAACCCTAGTTTCTGTCATATGATGTAATCATTCGATTCAAGTCCGATGTGAAAATCTAAATAGAAACTCTTTCTATTATTTCACTCTGCCATGGCCATGGACTTCTGGACTTGATTCTCATGATCATCATAGGGCTGCTCCTCTACCACCGAGGTAGATAGATTCCATCTTGATGCCATCCAGTTCCTACAATGAACATGCTATAGCCAACATACACCTCAGGGATTCCATATGGCTAGGAGACCGAGTAATGGTGTAGTCAAACTATAACACCCTCAAGGTGAACTGCCGATGCACCTCAGGTCAAAGAACCAGACACACTACTGCAGCATCGAGTCAGTCATTGACGAGAAGGTAGACTCCCTAATGACTACTCGAGGTGGTCACGCTCAGTGCCCTCATTCTCTAACGAGTACCTGTACTCTCGCTCCGGTGTCTCCACACCATAGACTCAAGACTCATCTACTAAAGAGAAGCGATTGTACACCAACCTTCCGGATCAATCACCATCCTCGTGATGATCCTATGGTCGGGAGCATTTTATGAGTTAATAATGATTATTCATGTCTTAAATTTTCAACTCTTGAAAATATGAATTATCATTACCATTAACTCAAAGGATGTATCACAGACACTAAATACACATATGTGATAGAAAATAACCCATTTTATTGATTATTAGTCAAAATTATAATTTTGCCCCTAGAAGTGTATTACAAGTGTCAGCCAATTCTGGCTTCTAGGGCACATATATCTAACAATCTCCCACTTGTCCTAAAGCCAATTGGCTACAAGTCTAAGTCCCATCTTCTCAAGGTGGGCTTCGATCTTCTGCTGGCCCAACGGCTTTGTAAGTGGGTCTGCCACATTATCTGTGGAGTTGACTCTCTTGACCTCGACATAACCCTTCTCGAGGTAATCGTGGATGAGGTGGTATCGCCGCTCAATATGCTTGGATTTTCTGGTGAGACCTTGGCTCCTTAGCAAGGGCTATGGCGCCATTGTTGTCGCAGTATAGAGGAATGGCATCTGATGGCATTACTCCGATTTCTGCAGCAAACTTCTTGTACCAGAATGCTTCCTTCGCAGCCTCTGATGCAGCGATATATTCTGCTTCCATGGTGGAATCTGCTATCACCGTTTGCTTGGAACTCTTCCAGCTGACAGCACCACCATTGCACACAAACAGACTCCCAGATGTCGACTTTCGATCATCTATATCGGACATGAAATCCGAGTCTGTGTATCCCTGGACTTGGAGTTCTCCATTACCAAAGACCAACATCATATCCTTAGTTCTTCTTCAAGTACTTAAGGATACATTTCACAGAAGTCCAGTGTTCTTCACCTGGATTTGACTGATATCTGCTTGTGACACTCACAGCATGGGCTATATCAGGTCGTGTACATAGCATGGCATACATGAGGCTCCCTATTGCAGAAGCATAAGGGATCTTGCTCATGCGTTCTATTTCCTCAGGTGTGCTAGGGCACATCTTCTTGGAAAGATGAATACCATGTCTGAAGGGTATTAATCCCCTCTTAGAGTTTTCCATACTAAACCTCTTTAGTACTTTCTCTATGTACATCTTCTGTGAAAGTCCTAGCATCCTATTCGGTCTATCCCTATAGACCTTAATTCCTAGAATAAAGGATGCTTCACCTAGGTCTTTCATGGAGAATTCCTTGGACAACCATAATTTGACTGTTGTCATCATGGGAATATCATTCCCAATAAGGAGGATGTCATCCACGTACAATACGAGGAAGACAACAGCGCTCCCACTGACCTTTTTGAAAACACATGGTTCCTCTTCATTTTTGATGAAACCAAACATTTTGATCACATCATTGAAACGAGTGTTCCAGCTCCGAGATGCTTGCTTAAGTCCATATATGGACCTTTGCAGCTTGCAAACCTTGTGATCAGTATCACTGGATGTGAAACCTAGCGGCTGTTCCATATAGATATCTTCCTCAAGATATCCATTTAAGAATGCCATTTTTACGTCCATTTGCCATATTTCATAATCGAAATAGGCTGCAACGGCAAGCAATGTGCGGATGGATTTTAGCATAGCCACTGGGGAAAAGGCATCCTGATAGTCAATGCCTTCGCATTGACTATAAGCCTTTTGCCACTAGTCTAGCCTTGAATGTCTCCACATTTCCATCTGCACCAATCTTTTTCTTGAAGATCCATTTACATCCAATAGGTACTATACCTTCTGGTGGATCTACCAAGGTCCAGACTTGGTTTGAGTGCATCGAGTCAATTTCTGACTGCATTGCCTCTAGCTATTTCTCGGAGTCGATATCTGATATCGCCTCGTTGTAGGTTTTGGGATCATCACCAAGAGCACCATGGCCTACGAGGAACATTTCCTCTATGTCCTTTAAAATAATACCTAAGTATCTCTCAGGGGGACGGAAAACTCTTTTAGATCTACGAGGTGGAGGAGGTAGTGTTCTTATTGGCTCAACCTGATTTGGTTCCAATGTGAAAATCTAAATAGAAACTCTTTCTATTATTTCACTTTGCCATGGCCATGGACTTCTGGACTTGACTCTCATGATTATCATAGGGCTGCTCCTCTACCACCGAGGTAGATAGATTCCATCTTGATGCCATCCAGTTCCTACAATGAACATGCTATAGCCAACATACACCTCAGGGTTCCATATGGCTAGGAGACCGAGTAATGGTGTAGTCAAACTATAACACCCTCAAGGTGAACTATCGATGCACCTCAGGTCAAAGAACCAGACACACTACTGCAGCATCGAGTCAGTCATTGACGAGAAGGTAGACTTCCTAATGACTACTCGAGGTGGTCACGCTCAGTGCCCTCGTTCTCTAACGAGTACCTGTACTCTCGCTTCGGTGTCTCCACACCGTAGACTCAAGACTCATCTACTAAAGAGAAGCGATTGTACACCAACCTTCCGGATCAATCACCATCCTCGTGATGATCCTATGGTCGGGAGCATTTTATGAGTTAACAATGATTATTCATGTCTTAAATTTTCAACTCTTGAAAATATGAATTATCATTACCATTAACTCAAAGGATGTATCACAGACACTAAATACACATATGTGATAGAAAATAACCCATTTTATTGATTATAGTCAAAATTATAATTTTGCCCCTAGAAGTGTATTACAAGTGTCAGCCAATTCTGGCTTCTAGGGCACATATATCTAACAATCTTCCACTTGTCCTAAAGCCAATTGGCTACAAGTCTAAGTCCCATCTTCTCAAGGTGGGCTTCGATCTTCTGCTGGCCCAACGGCTTTGTAAGTGGGTCTGCCACATTATCTATGGAGTTGACTCTCTTGACCTCGACATAACCTTTTCGAGGTAATCGTGGATGAGGTGGTATCACCATTTGCTTGGAACTCTTCCAGCTGACAGCACCACCATTGCACACAAACAGACTCCCAGATGTCGACTTTCGATCATCTATATCGGACATGAAATCCGAGTCTGTGTATCCCTGGACTTGGAGTTCTCCGTTACCAAAGACCAACATCATATCCTTAGTTCTTCTTCAAGTACTTAAGGATACATTTCACAGAAGTCCAGTGTTCTTCACCTGGATTTGACTGATATCTGCTTGTGACACTCACAGCATGGGCTATATCAGGTCGTGTACATAGCATGGCATACATGAGGCTCCCTATTGCAGAAGCATAAGGGATCTTGCTCATGCGTTCTATTTCCTCAGGTGTGCTAGGGCACATCTTCTTGGAAAGATGAATACCATGTCTGAAGGGTATTAATCCCCTCTTAGAGTTTTCCATACTAAACCTCTTTAGTACTTTCTCTATGTACATCTTCTGTGAAAGTCCTAGCATCCTATTCGGTCTATCCCTATAGACCTTAATTCCTAGAATAAAGGATGCTTCACCTAGGTCTTTCATGGAGAATTCCTTGGACAACCATAATTTTGACTGTTGTCAACATGGGAATATCATTCCCAATAAGGAGGATGTCATCCACGTACAATACGAGGAAGACAACAGCGCTCCCACTGACCCTTTTTGAAAACACACGGTTCCTCTTCATTTTTGATGAAACCAAACATTTTGATCACATCATTGAAATGAGTGTTCCAGCTCCGAGATGCTTGCTTAAGTCCATATATGGACCTTTGCAGCTTGCAAACCTTGTGATCAGTATCACTGGATGTGAAACCTAGCGGCTGTTCCATATAGATATCTTCCTCAAGATATCCATTTAAGAATGCCATTTTCACGTCCATTTGCCATATTTCATAATCGAAATAGGCTGCAACGGCAAGCAATGTGCGGATGGATTTTAGCATAGCCACTGGGGAAAAGGTATCCTGATAGTCAATGCCTTCGCGTTGACTATAACCTTTTGCCACTAGTCTAGCCTTGAATGTCTCCACATTTCCCATCTGCACCAATCTTTCTCTTGAAGATCCATTTACACCCAATAGGTACTATACCTTCTGGTGGATCTACCAAGGTCCAGACTTGGTTTGAGTGCATCGAGTCAATTTCTGACTGCATTGCCTCTAGCCATTTCTCGGAGTCGATATCTGATATCGCCTCGTTGTAGGTTTTGGGATCATCACCATGAGCACCATTACCTACGAGGAACATTTTCTCTACTTTCCTCTGAAATAATACCTAAGTATCTTTCAGGGGGATGGAAAACTCTTTCCGATCTACGAGGTGGAGGAGGTAGTGTTCTTATTGGCTCAACCTGATTTGGTTCCAATTGGTCCTTAGCTCGTTGTACTTGTGAGACTTTCTCATCAAGCTTAATCTGCTTTCCAATGCCGCTATCTTGAATAAACTATTTTTCAAGAAAGATGGCATGTCGACTCACAATCACATTGTGGTCTTCTGGAATGTAGAAATAGTATCCTAATGACTCTTTAGGATATCCTATGAATCGAGCTCTAAAGGACCTAAACTCTAACTTGTCCGCTTGTTGTCTTTTGACATGAGCCGGACAACCCCAAATTCTGAGATGACTCAGACTTGGTTTCTTACCGTGCCATATCTCATACGGTGTGGTAGGAACGGTTTTAGAGGGAACCCTATTCAGTAGATAAATTGAAGTTAACAATGAGTGTCCCCAAAGAAAATCAGGGAGGTCTGTGAAGCTCATCATGGATCGAACCATATCCAATAGAGTCCGATTTCTCCATTCTGAAACCCCGTTGAGTTGAGGTGTTCCTGGTGGAGTCCATTGAGAGACTATGCCATTTTCCTTGAGATAGTCTAGGAATTCTCGGCTAAGGTATTCACCTCCTCGATCTGATCGAAGAACCTTAATGGGTTTTCTCAGTTTGTTTTTCTACTTCATGTCTGAATTCTTTGAACTTTTCAAAAGCTTCAGACTTGTGTCTCATAAGATACACATACCCATACCTAGACAGATCATCGGTAAAGGTAATGAAGTAGACAAAATTGCCTCTAGCCGGCACATCAAATGGGCCGCACACATCAGTATGTACTAGGGCAAGGAGATCTGTGGCCCTCTCCCCATGTCCAACAAAAGGGAGTTTAGTCATTTTGCCTTGAAGACAAGATTCACAAGTTGGATATGACTCGAAAGTCAATGGACTCAATAGCCCATTTTTCTCCAATTTGTTGATCCTATCTTCTGCTATATGACCTAATCTCAGGTGCCATAGATATCTATCGTTTGGACTATCCCTAGGTCGTTTGGCATTCACGTTTTGCTCGATAGTTAGAACAATAGGTACATCAATATGTAGCTGATAAAGATCATTAATAAGGAAACCATTTGCAATTTTATTTCTTTCATAAAGAATGTTACAATGGTCCTTAAAGAAGGTAATCACATAGCCTTCTTGTGCTAAGCATGAAACAGAAATCAAATTCCTGCTAGCTGCAGGCACATAATAACAGTCTTTCAAAACTAAGTCTAAACCAGATGGTAATCGAAGAGGGTATGTTCCCACGGCTACTGCAGCAACTCTTGCTCCATTACCGATACGTAGGATCATGTCTCCATCCCTCAGCCTCCTGCTATCCTCAAGACCCTGCATGGAAGTGCACAGATGAGCACTAGAACCAGAGTCAAGCACCCAACTGGATGCAGAAGAAATCGTAAGGTTAGACTCAATAACGAGCATACCTCCAGAAGGACCTTCCTTCTTGTTCTTCAGGGTGGCCAGGTAAGTAGGGCAGTTCCGCTTCCAATGGCCGTCGCTGTTGCAATGGAAACACTTTCCTTTGACATCGGCCTTTTTCTTCGGCTCTGCCTTCTTCTTCTTTGTTCCTTCCACCTTCTGCTTTTTCACAGACTTCTTTTTCTTTCCATAAGACTTTCTTTTGGAAGAAGTCCATTCCATAGCAAGAACTGAGCCTTTAGAACCTTTCATAGAAAGCTCAGCGGTAACCAGCATATTCATTAATTCGGCCAAGGAAATTTTGAAGTTTATGCATGTGGTAATTCATGATGAATTGCCCATATGCATCAGTCAAGGATTGCAGAATAATATCGTTCTGCAGGTCCAAGTCTAACTTCACACCGAGCTTCTCAAGCTCTTCCATGTCCTTGATCATTGTCAGACAGTGATCTTGGACTGACTGCCCATCACGCATCTTAGCCTTAAAAAGTCATTTCGTGACTTGATATTTGGCTGCGCGACTCTGTTCACCAAACATCTCCTGCAGGTGAGCCAACATTTGGCGAGCAGTCCCGATATCTTCATGTTGGCGCTGGAGCTCATCAGACATCGAGCCCAACATGTAATATCTGGCCTTATTATCTTCGTCTATCCATTTTTTCAGAGACGCTCTCTGTTCAATGGATGGAT
Source organism: Cocos nucifera (assembly GCA_006176705.1). NCBI lineage: Eukaryota > Viridiplantae > Streptophyta > Magnoliopsida > Arecales > Arecaceae > Cocos > Cocos nucifera. The sequence goes on along the minus strand of QRFJ01000209.1, from coordinate 549,274 downwards.
GGGCTGGTAAGGTGGGAGGGTCCTGGTCCAATACATGGGTTAACTTCTCGAAACCCAAAACTATTTTGTAGTTTCTGAGCCAATCTTTATAATTGGGTCCAGTCAGTCTATGTGTGTCCAGGATACGTGCCAATGGGTTGGACGCAGACATTTTTCTGTAGAGAGTCAAAGATTCTAGTTAGATACTGTAATTATGACTTGACCAATTTATTTAGAAATTTTATTTTTAAATAAATTAGCTCCCACTATTTTCTCGGATCCCTACACTCCCTCTGTAGAGATGCAAAAATCTCCATGATTAATGATTTCTAGTGGGTGGTGCGGTCTCACCAACTGACTCATCACCTCACCTAACAGTTATTGGTGATGGGTTAGCCAATGAGTGAACAACTCTTGTTCAATGATTCTCTAATCATGGTGCACCCAAACTTGGTCTCTAATTCATGAATCTCACCGTATCCGAAATATTGATCCACTCCTTAGTTAAGTCAGACCCACCATTTGCATAGACTGGGTTCCTAATTGAGTCTCTCACCGTATCCGAAATATTGAGCCCAACTCATCCTCCAGCCCATAGCATCCAATGCCTAATAGACATGGTTGCATCTTTTCGGTGCAACTGAGCCACTGTATCCAGCCGAGAACAATCAACCCCGGGAAGGGCCCGCACATCTACAATGGTGGAAGACCTCAGACTTAATCTTTTCTTAGGGAGAATTGATTCAGGTCTCATTAAACTAGACTTATCATAGTCATAACAATTATGACTAACCTAGTGGCATGGGTTAGCTCGGATTATTGACCACCTCAGATCAGAACTGTGTCAACAGATATGGCCAGGTAAGTGAGACCGGTGGAAGGAATATGCCATTAACTCGTACAAGAATGCATTCAGGTCGAGTAGCTTCCAATTAAAAACCAGTCGGTCGTATGTGCCAAACTTACCTTAGACACCAAATTGTTGAGCCAGAACCAATTGGGTTAGCCTACAATCCAGACTCTAACCTCTGAGCCTAATTAGGTCTTGCTTGATCGTGACTCGATCTTGACCCAGACTTAATCCTATTAGGCTGGTCAATTTAAGCATTGTTGATCCCATCTAACCAACTCTTGATTCGGTTTGATCAACCGCTTAGACCTAATTGAGCTACCCAAGCCCGAACCCAGTATTATGAATATGTCTTAGATCTAAAATTCTCAATTTTAGACCTAATTAATATTTCATAATCTTAATTTTTAATTAAGTAGGGTTCATAAACAAAATATGCACAATAAATCCTAGGGTTTCAGGATCTAGGGTTTTGCAGAAAGTAAGTTTTGGGTTTCTGATTAAGGACGAACATGCAGCACCCCTACACATCATAAGAACACCCCATCGAATGGAAAGAGAGGGCCTTTAAACCCTTCTTCATTCTTATGATCGGACGGCCAAGAGGAACGCCTTAATCAGGAACATGCAATACTACAAAATAGTTTTAGATCTATATCATATATCTCATATACAAATTAGATCTAATCATGGCATATTTTGCATACATCTCATGTATCGAATCATGCATATTTTCAGATCTAAATTATCTCATAATAATCTAAAAAATTAGATTTAAATTGATCTAATCAAAATAAATTCTAATCTAGATAATTATGTAGAACTATTCTACAACTAGTCTAGACATGCATCAATCATATCTCATATGATATTTAAAATTAAATAATTTTTATTTACTATTTTTTAGATGTTATTATAACCATTATAATATCAAAAAATAGTAAATAAATAGATCTAAAATATGATTTAATCAGATTAAATCAAAAACATGCAAGACTATTCTATAGAACTATTCTATTTTAGAACTAGTCATGCATATTTTCTAATCTTAGATCCAAATCATTTAATTTTAATTTTTTCTGATTTCAGATCTGATCACATCTCATGTGACATCTAAAATTACTTATTTTTCTAATTAAAATAAATTTAAAATTAGATCTAAATACTTTTAGAACCTTGGCTCTGATACCAGTTGAAGGAAAATCCTGATTTTTCGGATCCAGGTTCGTTCAGATCTGATCAGATCAAGAGATATATTTCAAAATTTTTTTCTTTGATCTAGATCAGATCTAAGATATTTTAGATCTAATTATTATTATTTTAAAAATTAAAATAAAATTAGATAAATTAAATCAAATTTAATTTACCTTGAAGTGGGTAATCCTATTACCCGTTGATGATCCTGTATGCAGCGGAAGGTTCTGGATCTAGCCATGCAAGTGCCTGGCCTCTACCGGTATCCACTCAGGCTGGATCTGGAGATCCTCTTCTTCTCTATCACATCTCCAAAAATTAGATCTGGATCTGATCTGGAGGATCTTCAAAACTCCTTTTGAAGATCAGCAGTCGTCCTTTGCAGCAGTGCAGCCTTCTAGCTTTTGATCGCCTTTCTCTTGATCTGGATCGCACCAACCAAGGTCCAAAACTCCTTTTGGACGTAGAGAGGAAGGGGAGAAGGTGGTTTGGCATGGAGGAAGAGGGGAGAGGCAGCCTTGGGGCATGGGGAATTATGATTCAATCTTAATTGAGTTGGGCGCAGGGTCTTATTTATAGACTAACTGTGATCCAACTTCTCTTCTTCCCAACCAATCACAACTCTTTGTGAAATCAGATCTAAATCTGATTGGTGGGAATAGAGTCCCCTGGATTCCTCCTTAGAGGGTGCCTAAGATCAGTCAAAGTTGGTTCTTAGGAGAACTCTAATTGGAATCCAAAAAGGAGATGGAGTCCTTGTCCAACAAGGACTCCTAGGCGCCTCCAACTTGGGCACACGCCAAGGGTGGCGTGCGCCCTCCTCCTTGCCAGGTTCTGGTAGGGGGATAGGCCCCCACCAGCTCTCCAATAGGTGCATGACATGTGGTCAAAAGTCAAAGTGTCAATGGTCAACATTTGACCAGTCAAAGGTAGACTTTTGACCAAAGTCAAAGAACAAGAAATGGCAGGTGACCAAAAATGGCAGGTAATGTCTTACAAAATAAGACAACCTTTTTCTGACTTGGACAACCTCCAGTCAGACCATATGAAGGCCTCTGATTGAGCACAAACTCCTTTGGCTCAGATCAGGACAACTTATTTATGATAGTAAAAGAAGAACGTTAGGTTCAATCGAGTGCTAGCACGATTTTCTTGAACCTAATTGAATCTCATTCAGATCAATTGAACTAGATCAGTTCAATTGATGATCACCAGATTCAAACCCTTGTTTGTGTGACCCAGTTAGGTTCAGTTCTGTATGGTAATGGGATATGTCATGATCTCTATCATCGACATCATCGAAACTCCTTTCGATGGATCAGAACTCTTCTGATTCGAACAGCTAGAATGATCGATCATCTAAATCATTCTAATTGCTCCCAAAATCCACCAGTGACACCTAGCAGTATATGGTGGCAACCCATCAGAGCTGAATGCGAACCTCTTGGTGCAGCTACCTGTGTGATTAAGTTCTTCTATCTTGAGCCCCGATCAGATTAGGGTTAAGGTGAACTCGTCAAACCCTAGTTCTCTGTCATATGATGTAATCATTCGATTCAAGTCCAATGTGAAAATCTAAATAGAAACTCTTTCTATTATTTCACTCTACCATGGCCATGGACTTCTGGACTTGATTCTCATGATCATCATAGGGCTGCTCCTCTACCACCGAGGTAGATAGATTCCATCTTGATGCCATCCAGTTCCTACAATGAACATGCTATAGCCAACATACACCTCAGGGTTCCATATGGCTAGGAGATCGAGTAATGGTGTAGTCAAACTATAACACCCTCAAGGTGAACTGCCGATGCACCTCAGGTCAAAGAACCAGACACACTACTGCAGCATCGAGTCAGTCATTGACGAGAAGGTAGACTCCCTAATGACTACTCGAGGTGGTCACGCTCAGTGCCCTCATTCTCTAACGAGTACCTGTACTCTCGCTCCGGTGTCTCCACACCATAGACTCAAGACTCATCTACTAAAGAGAAGCGATTGTACACCAACCTTCTGGATCAATCACCATCCTCGTGATGATCCTATGGTCGGGAGCATTTTATGAGTTAATAATGATTATTCATGTCTTAAATTTTCAACTCTTGAAAATATGAATTATCATTACCATTAACTCAAAGGATGTATCACAGACACTAAATACACATATGTGATAGAAAATAACCCATTTTATTGATTATAGTCAAAATTATAATTTTGCCCCTAGAAGTGTATTACAAGTGTCAGCCAATTCTGGCTTCTAGGGCACATATATCTAATAGCCGCACGTCTAAATGGTAAAGACCTTTATCTTTTCTTAGGGAGAATTGATTTCTCATTAAACTAGACTTGTAGTCATAACAATTATGACTAACCTAGTGGCATGGGTTAGCTCGGATTATTGACCACCTCAGATCAGAACTATGTCAACAGATATGGCCAGGTAAGTGAGACCGGTAGAAAGAATATGCCATTAACTCGTATAAGAACGCATTCAGGTCGAGTAGCTTCCAATTAAAAACCAGTCGGTCATATGTGCCAAACTTATCTTAGATACCAAATTATTAAGCCAGATCCAATTGGGTTAGCCTACAATGCAGACTCTAACCTCTGAGCCTAATTAGGTCTTGCTTGATCGTGACTCGATCTTGACCTAGACTTAATCCTATTAGGCCTGTCAATTTAAGCATTGTTGATCCCATCTAACCAACTCTTGATTCGGTTTGATCAACTGCTTAGACCTAATTGAGCTACCCAAGCTCGAACCCAGTATTATGAATATGTCTTAGATCTGAAATTCTCAATTTTAGACCTAATTGATATTCTATAATCTTAATTTTTAATTAAGTAGGGTTCATAAACAGAATATGCACAATAAATCCTAGGGTTTCAGGATCTAGGGTTTTGCAGAAAGTAAGTTTAGGGTTTCTGATTAAGGATGAATGCGCAGCACCCCTACACATCATAAGAACACCCCATCGAATGGGAAGAGAGGGCCTTTAAACCCTTTTTCATTCTTATGACCGGACGGCCAAGAGGAATGCCTTAATCAAGAACATGCAATACTATAAAATAGTTTTAAATCTATATCCATATATCTCATATACTTCAGATCTAATATGGCATATTTTGCATAACATCTCATGTATCGAATCATGCATATTTCAGATCTAAATTATCTCAATAATTAAAAAATGCTTAAATGATCTAATCAAAATAAATTCTAATCAGATAATTATGTAGAACTATTTTACAACTAGTCTAGACATACATCAATCATATCTCATATGATATTTAAAATTAAATAATTTTAATTTGCTATTTTTTAGATGTTATTATAACTTTATAATATCAAAAAATAGTAAATAAAAAGGATCTAAAATATATTTAACCAGATTAAATCAAAAACATGCAAACTATTCTATAGAACTATTCTATTTTAACTAGTCATGCATATTTTTAATCTTAGATTCAAATCATTTAATTTTAATTTTTTCTAATTTCAAATTCTGATCACATCTCATGTAATTAAAATTATTATTTCTAATTAAAATAAATTTAAAATCATATCTAATAATTTAGAATCTTGGCTCTGATACCAATTGAAGGGAAATCTTGATTTCCCGGTCAGGTTGTTTCAGATCTGATCAGATCAAGAGATATATTTCAAAAAAAAAATTCTTTGATCTATATTAGATTTAGAATATTTTAGATCTAATTTTATTATTTTAATAAATAAAATAAAATAAGAATAAATTAAATCAAATTTAATTTACCTGATTTGGGTAATCCAATTACCCGTTGATGATCCTGTATGCAGCGGAAGGTTCTGGATCTAGCCACGCAAGCGCCTGGCCTCTACCAGTATCCACTCAGGCTGAATCTAGAGATCCTCTTCTTCTCTATCATGTCTCCAGAAATCAAATCTGGATCTGATTTGGAACATCTTCAAAACTCCTTTTGAAGATCAGCAGTCGTCCTTTGTAGCAGCGCAGCCTTCTAGCTTTCAGTCGCCTTTCTTTGATCTGGATTGCACCAACCAAGATCCAAAACTCCTTTTGGACGTGGAGAGGAGAGCGAGAAGGTGAGTTTGGCATGGAGGAAGAAGGGAGAGGTAGCCTTGGGGCGTGGGGTTTCTCAAACTTTTTTTTCTGAGTTGAGCACAGGGTCTTATTTATAGACTATCTGTGATCCAACATCTTTTCTTCCCAATCAATCACAACTCTTTATGAAATCAGATCTAAATCTAATTGGTGGGAATAGAGTCCCCTGGATTCCTCCTTAGAGGGCGCCTAAGACCAGTCAAAGTTGGTTCTTAGGAGAACTCTAATTGGAATCCAAAAAGGAGATGGAGTCCTTGTCCAACAAGGACTCCTAGGCGCCTCCAACTTGGGCACATGCCTAGGGTGGCGTGCGCCCTCCTCCTTGCCAGGTTCTGGTAGGGGGACAAGCCCCCACCAGCTCTCCAATAGGTGCATGACATGTGGTCAAAAGTCAAAGTATCAATGGTCAACATTTGACCAGTCAAAGGTAGACTTTTGACCAAAGTCAAAGAACAAGAAATGGCAGGTGACCAAAAATGGTAGGTAATGTCTTACAAAATAAGACAATCTTTTCTGACTTGGACAACCTCCAGTCAGACCATATGAAGGCCTCTGATTGAGCACAAACTCCTTTGGCTCAGTCAGGACAACTTATTTATGATAGTAAAAGAAGAACGTTAGGTTCAATCGAGTGCTAGCACGATTTTCTTGAACCTAATTGAATCTCATTCAGATCAATTGAACTGATCAGTTCAATTGATGATCACCAGATTCAAACCCTTTTTTGTGTGACCCAGTTAGGTTCAGTTCTGTATGGTAATGGGATATGTCATGATCTCTATCATCGACATCATCGAAACTCCTTTCGATGGATCAAAACTCTTCTGATTCGAACAGCTAGAATGATCGATCATCTAAATCATTCTAATTGCTCCCAAAATCCACCAGTGACACCTAGCAGTATATGGTGGCAACCCATCAGAGCTGAATGCGAACCTCTTGGTGCAGCTACCTGTGTGATTAAGTTCTTCTATCTTGAGCCCCGATCAGATTAGGGTTAAGGTGAACTCGTCAAACCCTATTCTCTGTCATATGATGTAATCATTCGATTCGAGTCCGATGTGAAAATCTAAATAGAAACTCTTTCTATTATTTCACTCTACCATGGCCATGGACTTCTGGACTTGATTCTCATGATCATCATAGGGCTGCTCCTCTACCACCGAGGTAGATAGATTCCATCTTGATGCCATCCAGTTCCTACAATGAACATGCTCTAGCCAACATACACCTCAGGATTCCATATGGCTAAGAGACCGAGTAATTGTGTAGTCAAACTATAACACCCTCAAGATGAACTGCCGATGCACCTCAAATCAAAGAACCAGACACACTACTGCAGCATCGAGTCAGTCATTGACGAGAAGGTGGACTCCCTAATGACTACTCGAGGTGGTCACGCTCAGTGCCCTCGTTCTCTAACGAGTATCTATACTCTCACTTCGGTGTCTCCACACTATAGACTCAAATTCATCTACTAAAGAGAAGTAATTGTATATCAACCTTCTGGATCAATCACCATCCTCGTGATGGTCCTATGGTCGGGAGCATTTTATGAGTTAATAATGATTATTTATATCTTAAATTTTCAACTCTTGAAAATATGAATTATCATTACTATTAACTCAAAGGATGTATCACAGACACTTAATACACATATGTGATAGAAACTAATCTATTTTATTCATTATAGTCAAAATTATAATTTTACCCCTAGAAGTGTATTACAAGTGTCAGCCAATTCTGGCTTCTAGGGCACATATATCTAACAGAACACGCAGCACTCCTACACGTCATAAGAATGCTCCATCGGATGGGAGGAGAGGGCCTTTAAATCTTTCTTCATTCTTATGATCGGACAGCCAAGAGTAACGCCTTAATCAGAAACATACAATACTACAAAACAGTTTTAGATCTATATCATATATCTCATATACAAATTAGATCTAATCATGGCATATTTTGCATACATCTCATGTATTGAATCATGCAAATTTTTAGATCTAAATTATCTTATAATAATCTAAAAAATTAGATTTAAATTGATCTAATCAAAATAAATTCTAATCTAGATAGTCTAGACATGCATCAATCATATCTCATATGATATTTAAAATTAAATAATTTTTATTTATTATTTTTTAAATATTATTATAACCATTATAATATCAAAAAATAGTAAATAAATAGATCTAAAATATATTTTAATTAAATTAAATTAAAAATATACAAGACTGTTCTATAGAACTATTCTATTTTAAAACTAGTCATGCATATTTTCTAATCTTAGATCTAAATCATTTAATTTTAATTTTTTTCTAATTTTAGATCTGATCACATCTCATGTGATATCTGAAATCACTTATTTTTTAATTAAAATAAATTTAAAAATAGATCTAAATATTTTTTGAACCTTGGCTCTGATACCAGTTGAAGAAAAATCCTGATTTTTCGGATTAGGTTTGTTCAGATCTGGTCAGATCAAGAGATATATTTTAAATTCTTTTCTCTTTGATCTAGATCAGATCTAAGATATTTTAGATCTAATTTTTTATTATTTTAATAATTAAAATAAAATCAAATAAATTTAATCAAATTTAATTTATCTTGAAGTGGATAATCCTATTATCCGATGATGATCCTGTGAGCAGCAGAAGGTTCTGGATCTAGCCACGCAAGTGCCTGGCCTCTATCAGTATCCACTCAGGTTAGATCCAGAGATCCTCTTCTTTTCTATCATGTCTCCAAAAATCAAATCTGGATCTGATCTGGAGGATCTTCAAAACTCCTTTTAAAGATCAGCAGTTGTCCTTTGCAGCAGCTCAGCCTTCTAGCTTTCAGTCACCTTTCTCTCATCTGGATTGCACTAACCAAGGTCTAAAATACTTTTGGACGTGGAGAGGAGAGGGAGAAGGTGGGTTTGGCATGGAGGAAGAGGGGAGAGGCAGCCTTGGGGTGTGGGATTTCAATTTTCCAATTATAATTTGAGTTGGGTGTAGGGTCTTATTTATAGACTATCTATGATCCAACTCCTCTTCTTCCCAATCAATCATAACTTTTTGTGAAATTAGATCTAAATCTGATTGGTAGAAATAGAGTCCCCTGGATTCTGCCTTAGAGGGTGCCTAAGACCAGTCAAAGTTGGTTCTTAGGAGAACTCAAATCAAAATCCAAAAGGAGATGGAGTCCCTATCCAACAGAGACTCCTGGGCGCCTCCAACTTGGGCACACGCCAAGGGTGGCATGCACCCTCCTCCTTGCCAGATTCTGGCAGGAGGACAGGCCCCCCACCAGCTCTTCAATAGATGCATGACACGTGGACAAAAGTCAAAGTGTCAATGGTCAACGTTTGACCAGTCAAAGGTCAATTTTTGATCAAAGTCAAAGGACGAGAAATGATAGGTGATCAAAAATGGTAGGTATTATCTTACAAAATAAGACAACCTTTTTCGACTTGGACAAGCTCCAGTCAGATAAAGTGAAGGCCTCTAAATGAGCACAAACTCCTTTGGCTTAGTTAAGACAACTATTTATGATAGTAAAAGAAGAACGTTAGGTTCAATTGAGTGCTAGCACGATTTTCTTGAACCTAATTGAATCTCATTCAGATCAATTGAACTGGATCAGTTCAATTGATGATCACCAGATTCAAACCTTTGTTTGTGTGATCCAGTTAGGCTCAGTTCTGTATGGTAATAGGATATGTCATGATCTCTATCATCGACATCATCGAAACTCCTTTTGATGGATCAGAACTCTTCTTATTCGAACAGCTAGAATGATCGATCATCTAAATTATTCTAATTGCTCCCAAAATCCACCAGTGATTCCTAGCAGTATATGGTGGCAATCCATTAAAGCTGAATGTGAACCTCCTGGTGCAGCTACCCGTGTGATTAAGTTCTTCTATCTTGAGCCTCGATCAGATTAGGGTTAAGGTGAACTCGTCAAACCCTAGTCTCTGTCATATGATGTAATCATTTGATTCAAGTCCAATGTGAAAACCTAAATAGAAACTCTTTCTATTATTTCACTCTGCCATGGCCATGGACTTCTGGACTTGATTCTTATGATCATCATAGGGCTGCTCCTCTACCACCGAGGTAGATAGATTCCATCTTGATGCTTCTAGTTCCTACAATGAACATGCTATAGCCAACATACACCTCATGATTCCATATGGCTAGAAGACCGAGTAATGGTGTAGTCAAACTATAACACCCTCAAGGTGAACTGTCGATGCATCTCAGGTCAAAGATTCAGATACACTACTGTAGCATCGAGTTAGTTATTGACGAGAAGGTAGACTCCCTAATGACTAGTCGAGATGGTCACGCTCAGTGCCCTCATTCTCTAATGAGTACCTGTACTCTCGCTCTAGTATCTCCACACCGTAGACTCAAGACTCATCTACTAAAGAGAAATGATTGTACACCAACCTTCCGGATCAATCACCATCCTCGTGATGATCCTATGGTCGGGAGCATTTTATGAGTTAATAATGATTATTCATGTCTTAAATTTTCAACTCTTGAAAATATGAATTATCATTACCATTAACTCAAAGGATGTATCACAGACACTAAATACACATATGTGATAGAAAATAATCCATTTTATTGATATTAGTCAAAATTATAATTTTGCCCCTAGAGTGTATTACAAGTGTCAGTCAATTCTGGCTTCTAGAGCACATATATCTAACAACCTCGACCGTAGGAGATAAGATCTCTCACGAGGATCCGAGCTGACCTCGACTGCAAGAGATGAGATCTCTCTCGAGCGATCGAGACAACCTCGATCAGAGATAAGATTGAAGACAATCTCGGCTAGAGATAAGATCTCTCCCGAGCGACCGCGTCAACCTCGGCCAGAGATAAGATCTCTCCCGAGCGACCAAGATAACCTCGGTCAGAGACAAGATCGAAGACAACCTCGCCTAGAGATAAGATCTCTCCCGAGCGACCGCATCAACCTCGGCCAGAGATCAGATCTCTTCCGAGCGTCCGTATTAACCTCGGCTGCAGGAGAGGAGATCTCTTCCGAGTCAGTCTCGGCTGCAGGAGAGGAGATCACCTCCGAGGAGCTCAACCTCCAACCTCGACTGTAGAAGATGATATCTACTTCAACCTCGGTTGGAGATGAGATCTCCCCCGGGCTTCAACTTCAACATCAACTTTGGCTGGAGATGAGATCTCCCCTCCAAGCTTCAACCTGAACCAGCACGAAGCCCAGAAGAGAAATTCGGCAGTCATCTTTTCTGCACTCTCTTCCTTCGAGTTTCGAACTCAAAAGTGGAAGAGACTATTGTTGGGGATAAACCTCACTCCTATCGAAGTTCAGTTCGATGCTCAGCCTAATGCAACCGATAGCCATGGAAGAGCTTCAGCGGATGGGTCTTAGCCGAACTCCTTCAATCGGCCGAACTCCTCAACGATCGAGCTCCTTCCGAACTCCTCAGTGGCTGAGCTCCTTCCGAACTTCCCAGCGATTTAGCCTTAGCTGTACTCCTCCAGCCAGACGCCTACAAGAGTCAAACTTCCTCCGCACTCCTCCGGCCAAACTTCTTTCAAGCTTCCCCTCGTCCGAACTCCTCTGAAATTGATACATGCTAAAGTCCACCAATCAATATCTGCTTTCTCAGAGCCATGGCTATTAAATCTGAACAAACGATCACTATCAGTCCGCTGTAGGCGATAGCGATCTACTACCAGACGGTGATGGCTGTCACCATCAATCTATGGCAAGCGGCACTGCAGACAGCGCCTTCCTCCATGACTGACCTCATTGGACCGCGAGCGGCCTACTATCAGGCAGCTGCAGCTATCATCATTAAGCTCCGCCTATAAAAAGGATCCTTCAGATATGCTAACTCTAAGCTCTAAGCTCTCATCTCCTTTTCTAAACTCTGCCGAACTCATTCCAGAGCACTCCATTTCTGTTGGCCAGAAGAGTTGACTTGATCGTTGGAGGATCCTGCCGGAGCCATCCCCCACCGGCTCCGAATGAAATTTTGCTTTGTAGGTCTCTAACGGCGACCTCGTCCACCTCCACTCTAGCTGGATCCAGTGATGATCAAATTCTGCACCAATACCTCCAATGTATCCACTGAACATTTTTATGTTCACTTAGATAGATATTTACTCACATGCCTAATGTAACTAAAGGATAATTTTATATATAAATAAATAATAGAGGTTTTAGCTTCTTCTCATTTTAAAAAAAAAAAGAAAGATTGAAGAACCCTTCTCCAAAAGAAGAAATTTTACTCGGAATTATATATATTCAGGAGGTCACCTTCATAAAATGTGTTAGAAATATATATAGGATATAAATCTTAACCCTAATTTAGGCATTAAAGCCAGGGAACATGCTAGAATTATTCATCTATAAATATAGAAACTTGGCTAAAATTAACTACCATCTCAAATATAAATTTTATAAGAAAATCAAATATTTACTTGTTAAAATTATTTCCTTCGAGTTTGCTATCTCCTGCAGAACTTAGCGTAGTCCAACTGATTGCTGTACCTCCTTGCCACACCCTGTATTGTATCAGGAGGTACCATGCTCGCTTTCCCTTCTTGTGGCGCTAGTACATTTTTATTAGTTTGATACACTTGTTTTACCTTACCACATCTCACATAATGTCCACCAAGATTTTAAAATGCTGGTGGAATGGAGGGACATCCCACTATCCCAGAGGCACCGTTGCAAGTGTTGGTATGGGATGAGTTGGGAAACATATCGGGAAGGGACAAGACATCCACTGTTTCGAGTGTTGAGATGTGGGGCATTCTGTTCTACGTAGCGGCATCATCTACTAAGGGTTGATCTCTAGCATCAATGGCTTTTCCGACACCAGTGAAGGGTGATCCAAATGGTGTTTTTTTTTTTGGTAAAGATCCAAATGGTGTTTTGATGTTGTCATCGAAAACACTAGAGGGTTGCATCTTTGGGGCAGCACAAACATTGGTGATGATTATTTAGAAGCTCATATATGCTATACTCAATAAGATCATGACATGTAATGGGGTTTTAACTCAAACTTACAAGCACTTAATTACAAGGTTGATTTCATGTGAGGAAAGCAGAAAGTTGTATTGCCATATTAAAATTGATTGCTAGAATTTCAACTCGGAAAACCATGTAGCATGCCTGTATCTGAATCAACATTTGATTGGGTAATTGCTAGTTTAAGCATTTCCAAGACATCCAACGTAATCTCAACGAGGCATGCGTCTCACCCGTAAAACTTACATTTGGACAAGTAAGAAGCACAAAAGATTTGAGGAATATATAGATGACGCATAAAAGCATAAGTAATACTAAGATACTATAGATTGAACAAATACAAGCTTGCATAGGAAATTTAACCACTAAACATGCAGCTTGAAAAAAGGCATTTTATATGTGATTAATGGAGATTTAATTCAAGCTTTTTTACATTTAATTGATATGAATTGTGAGTAGTGATACGATGCTATGATTATTTATTGGAATATGTAAAAGCTTCAAAGAAAGGAGAAAAACCACCAACAACACATCCACATTTATTGTTCAACCAAAAAGTCACACTTAGCATTGATAACAGTAAATCTTGAATGGCAATCATATGGAAAAGTGATAGCATATGAATAGATAATGGGGACAAGTTTGATTGAAAATCTTAATTCGAAGGCAACAGTAAAGAATGTCATAATCATAGAAGAGGTGCCCACTTGTTGCAATCCTATTGTGATATCCAATCCAACCACACTAATCTTAAAGCACCAAAAAAAAGAAAAATAAATAAAAATAGAGAGAAGACTCCCATTATGAGCCTTCTCTCATTGGATTTCGAATCAAAGTCGATAAATAACATCGGGAAGAGTCTAACTCCTCCCTCCACCACTATTTGAAGGGACCAAGTCCTTTGTGTAATCCCCATCGCCTGCCACCAGATTATCATTGGAAAAAGGTTTATTTCCTTGGATATTTTCATTGAGTTTGTAAGAAATCATGGCTAAATACTGTCAAAAAATGAGGTAAAAATTTTTAAATTTGTTGATTTATCCTTCTCCACACGTTAACCCCTAAATCATGGATTCCAGTCGGCAACTGCCAGATTTTATCAAAATTAGGGCTCAGATTGATTTTCCCTTTTTTCTTCTTGGAATTCTGGTGCTTTCTCTCTTTTTCAACAATCCGCCATTAGTCGCTAGCCACCATCTGGAGGCCTTCCATCACTGGTCCTCCGACCATGGCCACCACCACCAGTGGAGTCTCCCTTCGTGTCAAGGAAAGAAGGGGAGGAATCCCCTATTTTAAGAAATCTAGGGAAAAAGAAAAAGAAGAGAGAAAAAAGAAAAAGACTAAGAAAAAAAAAAGAAGGGACAAAAAAATAAGAAGAAAAAAAGAAAAGAAGTGAAAGAAAAGAAGAGAGAGAGAGAGCCCTCTTCCTATCACCTCCCTCTCTTCCCACTTCCTCTATCCATCTTTTTTCTTTAGTTTCGATTTTGATTTAATTTTAATGAAAAGATTCTAATCCATAGTCGTCGAACAGAGTACTGGTATCCACCCTGATCAGATCAAGTATTATGATATTTCATCATTGATTGCATTATAGCATCCTACCTTGGTTCTTGATTTGTAGTTAACCAAATTAATGTCTTAGATTAAACTGACTAGATGTCAGGTACTATGCATAGCCAACCATTCCTACAAGGATTTAGAATTTTTATTTTAAAAATAATTATAATTAAAGTTTGATAAAAGCATGAATTTGGATATTAGATTTTGAAAGAAAAATTTTTGAAATTATGTAAATTCATTGGAGTGCATATAAGATAAGTAATCATCCACCTTCTCTAATTTTTTTATTATATAATATTATTTTGAATATCAAATAAATATTAATTAATTTATATGTGATTTATGAATCTTATAAAAATATATTTTGAATAGAAATTGATATGAGATTTTGAAATAATATTTCTTGGATTATTACTATAATTGTTTATTGATCTAAAATTATATATGCATATTTTGATTTGATTATGAAATATATATTATTCTATGAAAAGAATTTTAATATGAATTAGATTTGGACTCTCAGCCTAACTATGTTCTGAACCCTATAAATTGAGAGTTATGTATTAGCACTTTGAGCTCATGATTCTATTTTTGTTTTGTCCACAGGTTATAAGTATAGTATTCCAATCCGGCTATAGCATAAAAGTATAGTATTTTAGCCTCGCCATAGGATATAAGTGTGGTATTTTAGTCCGACCAAAAGAAATTTTTGAAATCATGTGGATTCATTGGAATGCATATGAGGTAAGTAATTATTCACCTTCTCTAAATTTTTATTTATATAATATTATTTTGAATATCAAATAAATTATTAATTGATTTATATATGATTTATGAATCTTATAAAAGTATGTTTTGAATTGAAATTGAAATAAAATTTTGAAGTAATATTTCTTGGATTATTATTATAATTATTTGTTGATATGAAATTATATATGCATATCTTAATTTGATTATGAAATATATATTGTTTTGTGAAAAGAATTTTAATATAAATTGAATTTAGACTCTCAACCTAACTGAATCCTACCAATTAAGGATTATGCATTGGTACTTTGAGCTTATGATTCTATTTTTGGTTTGACCATAGGATATAAGTATAGTATTTCAGTTCAGTAATAGTATATAGGTATAGTATTCTGGCCACACCATATGATATAAGTATAGTATTCTAGCCCAACTATAAGATATAAGTATGGTATTCTGACCCCATTATAGGATATAAGTATGATATTTTGGCCTGGATATAAGGTATATGTGTGGTCATAGTTAAAGGCTGATAAGTTCAGCGAAATTTAATTTGAATTAAATTTTTGAAAATGATTGATTTTAAAATTAGATATATAATTATGTATATAAATATTTGAAAGATATTTATATTTTTAAATTTATATTTTAAAAATAAATTTTTATTATATTTATACATTAATTAATGATAAATTTTATTTTGATATTTGTAATATATATTATCATATGAATTATGTAGTCAAAGTATTCATTGCTTATTCAGCTGTCTAGCTCATTACTCTATATTTTACTATTTTGATATATTCAGAGTTTTAGCTTGACTCAAGAATTTGATATGGAACAGTAAACTAGAGGTAGACTTTGATATTTTTATTTTATATTATAATTTATTAAAATTTGATATAAGACTATGAAATATTATTTTATAAGATATTTGATTTAGTTATTTGAAATAACATTAAATATTAATTATTTGAGTCTTGTTCTATTGTTGCTTTATGATATTATGATGAGATGCCTTATATGCTTGTGAAAAAAGTTGTCTATAAATATGTGGTGGTTGACATGACCCACCCCTGGCTTATAATCTTAGCTTAGGGGCATTGCACCTATCTAGCTTAAATTGCCTAGCTTTGATGTTCAGAAAAGCATATACCTTTTATTTCTTTTGAAAATTTGATTCTTTGAAAACTTTTAAATATGTTGCAAATTTCTAGCATTTATGCAGTGATGTGTATGTTAGTGAAAGAGAAGTTTCGTCAATGAATTTAAGGACAACTCCAAGATAGAATTCTCATGGATGAACAATGGAGTGGTTGGAGGGAGTTTCACCATCAGTCAACCTCACCATATTAGGCCCATTATGAAGGAACCAGATCTAGAATTTCACGGATAGATCTTAAAACTTTTTCAAAATCAGATAGCGAAAGACTTAAATAAATTAAATATTTATTTAAATAAATATGTAAATATCAAGATTTCAGATCTATTACATGATCAAGGCATGATATTAGATCAAAAATTAAAAATATAAAGCAGAAGAAAAGATTGGTCATATCAACTTAGATCTATACATCATCTAATGCAGCTATAAAATAAGAGATCGAATCTATTACCTGAGCAAGTTAGGCATTCTAACTTGTTGATCTAAACTTGAGTATGAAGTCATAAGCCACACACATATCCGATCTCTAGGAATCATCCACACGAGCCTACGAACATGATCAAGATCTTGATGTAGTAAATCAGCACAGTATGCTAGCATTGTACTGATCTCTCTTCGACGATCGATCCGATGCTTTCTTCTTCAAAACTTGAACACTCCAAAATACCAAAAGAAAAAAAAGAAGATTTGTGATGTCAAGACACCTCTTAAAAGCTTACAAAAAGGGAGGAAGATATCTGGAACAGAAACCCTAGAAGAAGACCCTCTTCTTCTTCTTTGTTCTTTTTCTAGATACTTTGATTTGTATTTTTAATATCTCGATGACCCAGATGAATTTTTTTTTGATTTTTTCATACCAAAGAGACCTCTCAAATGTCTACAATCCATAAAAAGTTCAGCCAAAAATTCTCTTTAAATAAAGAGATATATAGAGTCCAAGATTGATCAAAAATCTAGACCAGAAATGTTCAAACATGGAAAGTTGTTGGGGTGCCCAACTCTTAGGCATCCCCATCTTTTTTTTTCTGCCGTGGACTAGCAAAGGGGGTGCACAAAAAATCCCTCTTTTACCATAGAAGTCAGAGGAAATAAAGAAAGATGGGTCGGCACATAATGGGAAGAAGATTTGGTCAACAAAGATTCTATCTCATAGAATCCTTAAGCAAAACTAATTCCCCTTTTGACTTGGTCTTCCAACAAACTTCCATATGAGAAATAGAAGAGAGAAAGGGGGGCATGAGAAGCCTTTGGGCATGGAGAATTTTATGTAAAAACATAAAGAGAAAAGGGTGGAGCGTGAGGATTAGGTGGCGCAAGGAATAGGGAGTCCTAGTCACACTAGGACTCTTGTTTTGACTTGGTCAAACAAGATCTTTTAACCAAATAAAAATAAGAATAAATCAATCCAATTAAATAAGACCCTAATCTATTTAAGAACTTAATTAAATCAAATTTAATTTTAATTTAATTTTTTAATCAAATTAAAAAATTGGATTGACCCGAGTCCTAGTTAGACTAGGACTAGTTTTTCCTTGCACTTGGCTTATCCAATAAACCAATTGAACTTGATCCAATCAAGTTTAAATCAAATTTAATTAAATTATATTTAATTAGACTTAATCTCAGCCTACTAGCTTAATCAAATTAAGCTAATTAGCAATTGAATTGCTAATCGATCCTCCTTTAACACTTACACTAGGTCAAACATCAATCGTATTGATCATTTAACCCTAAAACGATTCTAAATCGCTGATCAACTATCTGATCAAAATATGAACTCTAATGTGTGTGACCTCATAGGTCCGAACCTAAGTCGGTAGTACAAAAATAAATTTTTATACCAATCGAAGTGACCATCTAGCAATAATATTCGATGGTCGGATAGGTCGAAAGGTGTAGAATACCATCCTTAAAATCGATGCAAATATATTTTCCATATAATTCATCCCTTTGACCATAATGCTCGTAGGACATCTCAAAGTTTAACTATCAACTCTGATCAGATTATCTACATTATATTTCAAAATATCAAATCCATCTGATGCATTACCTATTGAAAATATGCGCTCTTTCCAAACAGATCGACGTGGCCGTCGGTGATTAGCTAAGCAATAAGAAAGTATTTCTTAGAGATCTCTACGGAAGCATGATTAAATAAATCAAGAAATAGAGAAGAAGAGAAGAAGAGATTTTTGAAAGAAAAGAGCTTTTATTTAGTATATTTCAGCATAGTTACAACTTTGACCTATTTTCAGTATATATACTTTACAAAGGATCAAGTCCAAGCTCATAGAAAAACTTTCCAAACCCAAACAACCCACGTACACCAAATAATAACCTACAAAAATTGAGCCGACCTAGTTTTAGACTGAGTCGGCTAACTTACGACTAGGTCAGCTCAGTCCCAGACTGAGCCGACCCAGTTGTGTACCATACCAATAATCCAAAAATGTTGCTTTCTATCTGAATTTTTCCCTGAAATATAGCCGACCCAGTCCTAGACTGAGCCGACTCAATTTTCAACTAAGCCAGCTCAGTCTCAGAGTGAGCCGACTCAATTTCTGAACTTTACTATTGAGATTGATTCTTCTTCCAGCTCGCTTTCGTCTTTTCATGATCTATCTTTTCATATTTTTAAGACTTGAGAGTGCCACTTCTGAGCTCACATTCTCCACCTTGGTGCTTTCAAATTTTTGTGAACTCATCTCTTCTCAACAAACCCATCCATGCCATACATCTCTAAAAGCTATCTCTAGAAAGTACCTTCATAAGTGCATCAGATTGATTCTTCTTGGTATGGACTTTCATCAGTTTTACTTCACCTTCCTCCACCAGCTCTGATCTTGTGGTACCTCACGTCTATATGCTTTGTGCACGCATGATAGACTAGATTCTATGCTAACAACAGAGTACTCTGACTATCACTAAATAGTGTAACCTTGCTCTGCTCCACCCCTAACTCATCAATCAGTCTTCTAAGCCAAAGGGCTTCCTTTGCAGCCTCCGTTATCCCAATGTACTCAGCCTCTATGGTAAACAAGGCTGTGATTGGCTGAAGGGTTGATCTCCAAGACACCGATCCACCATATATATAGAAGAGGTATCCAGTAGTAAACATCATTGTACCAAGATCATCAGTATAATTTGCATCAACAAATCCTTCCAGAAGATCTGAACCTTCACGCATCTTCATAGATTGTTCTCCAAATCCTTCCGGCTGCCCATCAAACACCAAACCATAATCCCTCATTCCATACTGATATCTTAATATCCATTTCAATGCTTTTCAGTGTTCCTTCCCAGGGTTAGCCATGTATTTACTAACTGTGCTCACAGCATGTGCTATATCTGATCTATAGCACACCATAGTGTACATTACACTATCTACAGCATTTGCATAAGGGACTCGTTCGATGTACTCTCTCTTCTCTTCTGACTGGGGGCACTATAACTTGGAGAGAGACATATGGCTCGACAATGGCGTATCTGCAGTTTGACCTTCTCTATCCCAAACCTCTTCAGAACTTTCTGGACATACTTTTCTTATGACAAATGGAGCACTCCTTTGCACCTATCTCTGCAAATCTCCATTCCAAGAATTTTTTCAGCTGAATCCAAATCTTTCATCTCAAATTCAGATGATAATGCCTTTTTTAACCTTTTTGTAGCATCCATACTTCTACTAGCTATGAGCATATTATCTATATATAATAACAAGTATAGGGCATCCTCCTTACTACATCCTTGACGTAGACATAATAATCATGTTCATATCTGCTGAAATCCAGGCTCAAGACAAAGCTATCAAACCTTTGATACTACTAACAAGGGGATTATTTCAAGTCATATAAAGATTTCTTAAGTAAATACACCTTTTCTTCCTGTCCCATCTTTATGAAACTATCTGACTGCTTCATATAGATTCTTTCCTCCAAAGTTTCATGAAGGAAGACCGTCTTCATGTCCATCTATTCCAATTTCATGTTATGCTGTACCATCAGTGATAGCAAAATTCGAATAGATGTATGATGCACCACAGAAGAGAAAATTTTTATGTAGTCAATTTTTTCTCTTTTTGAGTATCTCTTTGCTATCAGTCTTGCTTTGAATCTGACTCCACCTTGTTCTGAAGGTGCTTCTTTCTTTGTGAACATCCACTTTGAGCCAATAGGTCGAGCGTCCTCTGGAAGATCCACCAGCTGCCATGTCTGATTCTTCTCAAACGATTTCATCTCCTCCATCATGGCCTGCATCCATGAATCATGATCCTCACTCTTCATGACCTTTGCATAATTCTCTGAATCTCCATTAGCAGTGATGAGTGCATAGAAAATAACCTCATCAATGCCATATCTGATCGATCTCTTAATAGTATGCTGGGGCTTGTGCAAAGCCACTCTCACTGACAAATCTCTGTCTAATGTCTGTGACTGCTCCTGCACACCTATCTAAATTGTCGGCTCTTCATGCTGATTTTCAATATGAGATAATACTTTTGTACCTAGCTTCATCTCAATAGGATCACTCTTGCAAGTGGATGTAACCTGCATGCCATCATTCTCTGACTGGCCACCGCTATTCATCTTTATTTTCTCAGTTTTATCTATCCCAGATCTCCTCAAGATGCTTTTCTCATCAAAGATAACATCCCTGCTGATCACTGACTTCTGTGCTTGAGAGTCCCACAGTAGGTATCCCTTGACTCCTTCTGGATATCCTATGAATATCATCTTTTGAGATTTTGGATCCAATTTGCTTCTCTCGATTGCCTCTACATATGCATAGACTGTGCAACCGAAGATTTTCAAGTGGCCAAGCTCCACCTTCTTTTCACTCTAGATCTCTTCTGGAATGCCTCTATTCAGCTTATAATGAGAGGATTTGTTCATAAGAAAATAAAAAAATATTAGAGCATCATCCCAAAAGGACTTTGGGAGTGATGTCTGTAGCCTCAAACTCCGCGCCTTCTCGATCAGTGTCCGATTCATCCTCTCCATGACACCATTTTGCTGGAGAGTCATCCTCACCGTTTAATGGCATTTGATGCCATTTTTCTCACAGTACCTCCTGAACTCCAAGCTAGTATACTTTCCTCCATTATTCAACCTCAGATACTTTACCTATTTTTTTGACTCCTTCTCTACTTCAGCTCTCCAGGCTCTGAACCGGCAAATACCTCTGATTTTTCTCTGATCAGATAAATCCACATCTTTCTTGAAAAATTATCAATGAAAGTAACAAAGTATTTTGCCCCATCTTAGCTGATACAGAAGCTAGTCCCCACATATCCGAGTGCACTAAATCCAGCACTCCCTTACTGTGTTTGGTACTTCTGGCAAACTTCATCCTATACTATTTGTCAAAGATACACGACTCACAAAATCTGTGCCCTCCTTCTTCAAGGCTGGGATCATACCTCTTCTACTTAGTTCTGTGAGCCCACGGTCACTCATATGATCCATTCGATAGTGCTACAGTTGATATAAAATCTGCTCCTCCTGTGCCACTGCTAGCACCTCTGTACTATCATTTACCACTGAGCCTTCCATTCTGCAAAGATTATTGCTCAGTCTTCTACCTTTCATTATCACCAAAGCTTTCTTAAAAATTTTTAGACATCCACTCCCAGCCTAGCTACTAAAAGCATAATCCTACTCCTCCAAGTAGTCCAAAAAAATTAAATTCTTTTTCAACTCTGGTACATGCTTGACATTTGATAATATACGAATGATCCTATCGTATATCCTCATCCTGATAGAGCCAATTCTAGCCACTTTGCACAGATGATTATCTCTAAGGTTGACACTTTCACTATCGACCTTCTAGTAGGTAGCAAACAACTCTCGATGAGAAGTATAGTGGTGCGAGCATGCTGAATCTAATATCCACATAGTATCGCACTCTATGGATCCATCTGATATAACTAGTAGATTTTCTCCATTGCTCATAGAAGCTGTATCATTTTTCTTATGGCCTTCCCTTTTTTTGATCTCAAAAGGGGATAATCTCTCTTCAGGTGTCCAGATTGATGACATTTATAACATTTTAATGTCATCTTTCTCTGATCGTGAGACTTTGATCTATCTTTGGATTTTTCTCTTATCTTCTTCTTTGATCTTTTCTATCTTTCATTCACAGCTAAGATCTCAGACTTAGGATCTTTCTTGCAGATCTTCTTTTTTTGCTCATTTGATTTGAGCACACCAACAACCTCTTCATAGTTTAGGGTCTCCTTCCCATAAACTAGAGTTGTTATGTGACCATTATACGAACTTGGAAGAGAACATAATAGCAGTAATGTCCGATCCTCCTCATCGATCTTCACATCTAAACTCATCACCTTAGAACACACCTGATTGAACCTTTGGATATGTGCAATATGATCTTCACCTTCGGGCATCCTTAGACTATATAGCTGTTTCTTCAACCACAGCTTGTTCGTCATACTCTTCCTCATGTATGTGTTCTTTAGTCTCTCCTAGAGCCTCTTTGCCGTAGTCTCTGTGCAAACCTCGGACAAGACCTGATCGATCAAGCACATCTAGATTGTGCTAAAAATAATTTCCTCCAGCTTTTCTCAATCCTCAGCACTGATCTTTTTTTGATCTTTTTTTTATCAAGATCTTATAGATCCTCTGCTGAACCAACAAGTCCTTTACTCTTTACTGCTATAGGATAAAGTTTTCCTTGCCATCAAATTTTTCAAAATTTACTTTGAATTCACTTGATCCCATGACTTCAAACAAGTCAAGAACAGATCCCTAACACCCTTCATGATCATACATCAGTAAAACTATCCTTCACAGAAGATCTAACTAGTCCTAGATCCTCTTTCTAAACTTTTATATCATCGTTCCTCCATGTAAACAATCTCCATCTTAATCTAGAGACAACCACGAAGCAAACTAGAAGTTTTAGAATAAAATCTGATGCAATAAATCCTAGATGTAGTAAATCCTAGGTGTCTTTCTTTTTTCTATGCAACACTGCTCTGATTCTAAATATTGAAAATATGTGCTCTTTTCACATGGATCGACGTGGTTGTCGGTGACTAGCCAAGCAATAAGAAAGTACTTCTTAGAGATCTTTGTGAAAGCATGATCAAATAAATTAAGAAATAGAGAAGAAGTGAAGAAGAGATTTCTAGAAGAAAAGAGCTTTTATTTAGTATATTTAAGCATACTTACAATCTTGACCTATTTTCAGTATATATACTTTACAAAGGATCAAGCCCAAGCTTATAGAAAAACTCTCCAAACCCAAATAACCCACGTACATAAAATAATAATTCATGAAAACTGAGCTGGCCCAGTTTCAGACAAGCCAGCTAACCTGCGATTGGGTCGGCTCAGTCTGGGACTAAGCCGATCCAGTTGTGTACCATGCCAACAGTCCAAAAATGTTGCTCTCTGTTTGAATTTTTCTCTGAGACTTAGCTAATCCAGTCTTAGACTGAGCCGACCTAGTTTTCAACTGAGCTAGCTCAGTCTTAGAGTGAGCCAGCCCAGTTTTTGAACTTTACTATTGAGACTGATTCTTCTTCTGACTTGCTTCCATCTTTCCATGACCTATCTTCTCATATTTTTAAGACTTGGGAGTGCCACTTCTGAGCTCATATTATCCTATTTTGATCACACTCCAATTTTGTAAGTACTTGATTATGCCTAAAAGTCTTCCGTTGCTGAATTAAAAATTTAGTTAATCTGGTACCAAAGCACAGTGACTTGCTTGCAAGTCACTGAGGTGATCTCAGGTCTAAGTAATACTTATACCTATATCCCATCAGAGATATTTTCGATAGCAGAATACTCTAGAGTTGATCACGTTTATTGATGATATACCCATACATCTTACCTATATGCCATACCAGTATCTCCACACTCTTTGGTTAAGAGGACAATCAACCTATATGGCATATAGCAACCTATGCTCGATAGATGCTATCATCCTAATTAACAGTCTATCATTTGATCGTGAATAAATTTAAGGACTAATCGATAAATCCTCTCTTTATGAAAACTAAATAGTCCTAAGAACTTTATCACAATAATGGAGTTCATTAGAAGATGTAAACTTATGATGAAAAAGATGCCAAAATTTTTTTATTAATTAATAAATTAATTATAATATCTCAACCATTAATAGACCGATGATTGACTTTGGAACATAATTTTCAACACATTATCCCCACAATCATAGTATCAGTTTAAGGAGATGTTGATCTAATCGGGAAGAAGGAAGATTTTCCTCAACCAAGTCAACTAGAATCTCGCAAAAATAAACTATAAGAAGAGAGAGAATCTTCAAAAGCAGGACTTAAGTTTCATTTTTTTGTTTGATTGATTAAAAAATGAGATACATAGTCTTGATTTATAATAGCAAGATCTGCCATTGCTTAATTTAGGTCAAATTTTTCTTTCTATCTTCTAGAAGTATTTTCTCTCTCATACAATTAGGTTGGATACATCTTAGTTCCATGACTCTTTTATCTAAAATAGATATCACTATAAGAAAAGTTACATATACCCATGCTTTTAGTGACGTAAAGTATATATGTGGATAAAAGATCAAATTTTGAAAAAAAAATATATACCCACATTTATCAAATGTAAAAATGCTATAATTAATTTTTAACTTATATTTCAATGATTAAACATGAGTAAATCAAATCTGCTAATGAATAAACATGGATAACTCAAATCTGCTAAAAAATATATGAAGTATTAGTGAAAAGTGACAGGTGCTAAGAGAGGAGCACCAAAAAAAAAAGCGTTGGCTCCATCTCCCATGATTAAGTAAAATAATAAAATTACTGCCTGTCCAACTAACAGGAACCCCGATGCCTTATCTCTTGGATTAGACTTCATGGAGGGAGAGCCCTCTCCACTACCTAGGATTTCTTTGCCGGCTATGGAGATTTCTCACCAGTGCCCCCATCGACTGCTGTGGAGCATAGCCTGATCCTACTGCTACCGCAATTTTCCTCCACCACTAGTAGAAATATGAGTTTCACAGATAGAATTTTCTGACGGACATGATTAGTCAAAAATTTCTGATGGATCACTGATTGATTACTATCAAAAAAAGGAGAAATAAAATAAATTAATATATCTCAAAATCTCTGATAAATTTTTGATGAATTATTTGTTTGAAATAAGTTCATCAAAAAATCTATCAAAAATATTTTTTAACAAAATAAAAAAATATATAAAAAATATGTATGATAGGTTTAGTGATAAATTATTTATCAGTAATGTTTTTGATGAAAATTTTTGTTAGAAGCATATTTTCAATAAGTTTTAAATTATTGGAATAGTTGTATTGATGGAAAGATAGTTAAAAAAATTTTAACAAATAGAAGTTGATTTTATGATGAATAATCTATCAAAAATTAATATTATAAATTTTTAAAAAAATAATTTATAATAGGTGGATAAAAAGATTTGAATTACAAATCCTTGAATAGCCCATCCACTACCTTAGCACTAAAGTCTAACCAAGCTTTAATTATCTTATCAATATTGATAAAATATTTATACCATTCAAACCTGTATATATAAATCCAACTCAAAACCCTTACCATCGACTAAGCTTTCCTATTTGGGTGCTGCACTGAGTGGAGGGTTAGGGACCTAGGGTTCATCGTCGAAGATGAACGACGGTATTGTCGAAAGTGAAGGGCAGTCTCCATTGCCACTCTTCAATTAAGAAGCATGAGGTTGTCAATTTATTAACCTAGATTTGAGTCTAGCCCGAACCTATTTGGACCAGCCTTAAAAGAATATAGAACAAAAAACTGAGAGAGAAAATTTTGCACTGGCCAAATAAGGAACGAGATGGGGTACTATCAACAGCAAGCACGTTGAAGCGCTTTTCGATATTGAGCCAATTGGTGGCCCATTGATCTTGGAAAGTAATAGTAGCCATTTCAGCTCCTGCAACAACCATCGGATTTGGGATGACGTGCTCCATAACATTGATGAGTGAACGATCCAATGGAGCCAGACTATTTTTTTAGCTTTCGAGCCAGTAGCTTCACCAAGTCCAGTGATCCTCCTAGATCATTAATCCATAGTAGCTAAAATAATCCATATTAAACCCGATGATCCTCTTGGATCATTAATCTATTTGAAATATGCTTAATCTATTTCTATCATATTTAAGTTGACCCACTTAACATGTTTAAATCTATTTGAAATATATTTAACATGTTAACTTATATATCATAATTTGATTTATTTAATAAATAGATTATATGAATCGGATCAGATTATCCATTTAATGAATTGATTAGATTCAAATCAAAATTTTTATTTTATTAATATAAATAGATTGAATTAAGATTGATAAATTATTGATCCAATCCATATCACATCATAATTTAATTATCAATTGTATTTTAGCAGCAGCTCAAGATGGGTTGGATCATATATTTTAAATCTAAAATGTTATTTGCGGTCCAGCCAACCTGGCCAACCTGCTGTTCGGCAAACTGTCGATAATATTCGGTTGAGACTTTTGAGAATGGAAAAAAAGAAAGGAAATTTTCAACACAAAACCCCATCCATCGTCTAGGCTTCCCTGTTCGGCCGCTCCAAGCCTCCCACGTTGGGAGTCCTGAGGATGAAAAGAATAGAAGAAATTTGGGGAAACATAGGAAAAATCAACGAAAACAAAGGAAAGATGATGAAAAAAATAGAGGAAATTTGGGGCAAACATAGGAAAAATCAACGAAAACAAAGGAAAGATAGAAAAAAATTCAAGAGTAAGACCTTATTCCACATAGATGATCATTTTATTTTCTTTTCGCTTCTTTTCAGTTCATTATCTTTTTCAGACATCTGTGGAAAAGGAGAGCATTTGAGAGAGATTAGGGTTTTCTTAGGTTCTGATTGGGTTTTTTTTTGAAGTATATGGGATGTTGTGCGAGTTGTGGCAGTGAGTTGGTTCCTTGAGGTTTGAGAGCATTTGGTAGAAGAATGATATTTTGTAGGGTTTGGGGTTTTTTGATCGGAAGGATTCTTCTTTGGCTACAAAATTTTCAATTTTTGTCACTTTGTTCTCATGATTATGATGTAGGGGATAGGGATCGCCGGTGGGCATCATTTTCGGTGGAGGCATGGTAGAGGTAGACACTCCTGGTAACTCCTCTATCTTTCTCTCTCCACCGTGTAATCCCAACCCAGAAAGCTGCCCATTCGCCGCCGCCACCTGTTCCCCATCGCAGCAACATGCCCCTCCTCCAGGCCGGCCCCAACTTTCGCTATCACTCACTGTGGCTTCCCGTTCTAAGGCGAGACATGATGCTAGAACGACTGCAATTCTATGGTCTTGGTCAGCGACTGAAGGTGAGGTGATGGAATAGAGGTAGCAAATTCTAGATCCATGGCTCCTGTGGATTTGCTTTCTTTGTATCCTTCTCATCCGTTACGTGCTTGAAATTTTTTCTCTCAGAAAACAGAAACTGCAATATGGTGTCTTTAGCTATCCTTTCAAATTATCAGAGTACATCTTTTTCTGTTGTTGCATCTTCTAATTTGTTTGTCTACCTGTTTCTTGTCCTGTTTCTTGTTGCCGTTGTTGCTGTTGATTTTGCTATTGTGCTTTTTAACAGACCAAATGTGTTTTTGCTATTGATTTTGATTGTTGTGATGTTACAGCTGAATTGCCTCTCAAACTATCTTTATGGATGGCTTGGTCTATGGACCATCCTCTGTATTTTACTTTTACTAGCTAATGAAATTTAGAAGGTGATTCTTCTATAGCCATGGTATTTGCCTTTGTTCTTGTTTGGTTCTATGAGTTTACAATTGTTAAAGTCATGACTGAGACATGGCTTGTATTGTAAAACATTATTAGGACATGCCATCGTATACAGAGGAAAATAGGTGCAAACTGTCACTTCCTTTTTTTTTGGTTTTTTTCTCCTTCTGCCAGTCAATTACTATCTGTTGGATTTTGCTACTATGAACAACGTAAAAACAAGACCATGCTAACATGTCTTGTGGCATCTATTTTGGTTTGGCCGTGAATTCTACCTTTGCATGTCAATCCTCTCAAAGAGTAGGATCACTCTTTATATGAAGCCTTTTCAGTTCCTTGAACAACTCTTAGGCCTACTTTTTTTCTCATTTCCAAGATGTTAGTTGGAAACCAAAGCTTTTAGCTCTTTTACTATCAATTTTATTGTCACTTCAATTGGATGTGCCTAAATTTTATTGTCTCATCCCTCACTCTTTTCATTTGTAGTTTTAGAGTAGCTGAGTTTGAAGGTATATTATTAGTATGTGTATCAGCACCTAGAAAGTTTTTGGGATGTTGGTTTGTAGTCTTATAATGTATTTTGAGATGTATTATATAGCTGAGATAGTTAAATAAAAAATTGATTAGCTTGTGGTATATTGAGTGATTTGTATAAAATGTATATAGTATGGTTTTGTGAATGGAGCCTTGGATTTGCTTATGTAAATTTTTGAACTAAATTATGATATTTGGTTTGGTAGATTAAGAGATTAAATTAAATTATATATATTGATTAAGGAAGAATTTGAGATAATTGTGTTGCATATGTTTAAATAATATAGATCAATATAATTATAGTTTAGAAATTTTCTTAATCTTTAGATAAGGATGGGATGCGATACCGTTACTCGTAGTTAGCAAGGATGGAGTGTTACACATTCAATCAGTTTGATTGGGTAGCTACTAATATGTCAATGTGTTCTGCATTGCA
Source organism: Cocos nucifera (assembly GCA_006176705.1). NCBI lineage: Eukaryota > Viridiplantae > Streptophyta > Magnoliopsida > Arecales > Arecaceae > Cocos > Cocos nucifera. The sequence continues at coordinate 519,932 of QRFJ01000209.1, read as the reverse complement.
AGTATATTTTTGTTTATGGAAAAGAGGTGAAGAGTTATATAAGAGACTTCATTTTGCAGATAAGATTGAATTGTAAAATACAATAAAATAATATTTAACTGATACACATTATGAATTCAAAGTTATTCATTCGGAGCCAAAATTGTGGGTTGTTAAATATAAAAATAGGGAGTTGAGATGTCAATGGATGCTTTGAGCAATTAAGCGGCATGACTACTTTGAAGTTACATAATATGCTGGTCTACATACATGTTTATCTACTATACTTTCTTAGGATCATTCTGAACTAAACTCTAATTTTATTGCCAATGAAATATAGGATTTGATGAAAGAAGTACCTACAATCTCTATTGCTGGCATTGGTGTAGTATTAAAAAATAGATTCAACTATATATCGAGTTATGGAAAGTTATGGGAGGCCAAGAAAAAAGCAATGGCCATGGTATTTGGTGATTAGGATAAATTATATGAATTATTACCAAAATTTTGTAGAGCAATTCAATCCTGGCTCTTAGATTAAACTCATTTGCACTCCTACAAGTTATCCGGCATGTGTTGTAGGAAATAGATCTAGGATTTTAGGATCAGATTTTGAAATTTTCTTAAAACATACATCAAAAGAGATGAATTAATCATATTAATTCATAAATAATATAAGAAAGAGTCCTACATCTAGGATCCTATCACATAATTTAAGCATGCTTTTAAATTAGAAATTAAAATATGAGAAAATTTCATGTTGTTCATATCAACAACAGAACTACTCTAGATCAAATCTAGATATGAAAGAAGAATATCATATCATCCTTACCGTTGCAAACTGAATTTCTTAACTCGCTGATCTGGGGTTGAGGTTATTGCTTTAAGCCGCACATGTGTCCGGCTTCTATAGGATGTCCACATGAGCCCTCGATCATCTATCAGAAGTCTGATGGCTGGAAATCAGCATAGTATGCTAATACTATGTTGATCCTTCTTCGATGGTCAATTTGGATCCTTCTTCTTCGAGTCTTGGATCCTTCAATATTTAGAAGACGAGGAAGAAGATTTGTGAAGCTAAGACACCTCTCAAAAACTCATAAAAGTGGCGGAAGAGATCTAGAGGAAAATCCTAAAAGAAGAACCTTTCTTCTTTCTTGTTTCTCTCACAAGATACAAGAGATCGTGTCTCTACAATTTCCATGCCCTAAGCTCTCTATGCCCAGCTCTTCTGATGCCCAAAGAGCTCTCTCTAAGTTCTAGAATCTCTTAAGAAATCAGGCTCAAAGATCCTTTAAATAGAGAGATAGGATAAAGTCCTTGTTTAGGTCAAATACCTAGCAAGACTAGTCCAAATAGATCATGTTGGGCACCCCCTCCTACTTTTTGTGCATGGAGCACTTGGATATGGCACACAAAAACTCTCTTATTTCCACCAAAAATCCCAGATAAAAATCAAGGGTGTGGGTAGCACAAAGCAAGGATGAATTTTTTTTCTTAAAATTCCATCTCATAGAATTTGAATCAAAACCAACTCCTTGTTTGACTTGGTCCACAATCAATTTTCATATAAGAAAGAAAGGAGAGCAAGGGGGCATGTGTGAAGGCTGGGGTGTGGAGAGTTTTCTTGCCAAAACTCCTAGAAAATAGGGTGGGGGGTGTTGGGATTAAGGTGGCACAAGGAAAGAAAAGTCTAAGTCTTACTAGGACTTCCAATTTGACTTGGATCAACTTAATTTTTGGACCAAATTAAATTAAATTTAATTCAACCCAATTAAAATAGGTCTTAGTCCAACTAATAGCCTTATTAAATTAGATTTAATTTAAATTTAATTTTTAATCAAATTAGAGATTAGGTTCATATAAGTCCTAGTTAAACTAAGACTTGATCTTTCTTGCAATTTGGCTCATCCAATAAACCAATTGGACTTGATCCAATCAAGCCCAAATCAAATCTAATTAAATTATATTTAATTAGACTTAATCTCAGTCCTCTGGATTAATTAAATTAAGTCAATTAGTAATTCAATTACTAATCGATTCTTTTGCAACACTTGCACTAGGTTAAACATCAATCATATTGATTGTTTAACTCTAGATTGATTTTTAATCATCGATTAACCATCCGATCAGATTGAGACCTCTTATATGTGTGATCTCATAGATTCAAATATAAGTCGGCAGTACAGAAATAAATTTTTATACCAATCAAAATAACTATTTAGCAATGATATCCGATGGTCAGATAGATCGAATGTGTAGAATAACATCCTTAGAACCAATATGAATATAATTTTTATATAATTCATCCCCTTGACCTAAATGCTCGTAGGACACCTTAGAGTTTAACTGTCAATCCTGATTTGCTCATCCACATTATATTTCAAAATACTAAATCCATCTCATGGATTATCCTGGCTAAGATTTTGTTATTTTAGAATACAGTGATACATTTTTCTTCAGCTCTTGGAGTGGTCAATTCCATCTTGATCACTCATCGATTTTATAAGTACTTGATTATACCTAAAAATCTTTTATTACTGAATTAGAAATTTAGTTAATCCGATACCAAAGTACAGTGAGTTGCTTGCAAGCTACTATGGTGACTCAGGTCTAAGGGATACTTATACTTATATTCCATCAGAGCAATTCTCGATAGAAAAATGCTCCGAAGTTGGTCACGTTCAGTGATGATGTATCCTTACATCTCATTTGTATGCCATACCAGTATTTTCATACTTCTTGGTTAAGAGGATAACCAATCTATATGACATACAATGATCTATGCTTGATAAATGCTGTCATCCTAATTAACAATGTATTATTTGGTCGTGAATAGTTTAAGGATTAATTGATAAATCTTCTTTTTATCGAAGCTAAATAGTCCTAAGAACTTCATCACAACAATGGAGTTCATTAGAAGATATAGACTTTGTGATGAAAATGTTAAAATATTTATTTTATTTAATATTAAATCAATTATAATTATAAGATAGCACAACCGTCAATAGGCTGACGATTGGCTTTAGGACACATTTTTCATTAATTTTCACTTGTCCTAAAGCCATTCGGCATAATATCTAATATCCATCTTCGATTTGTGGTTGTCAAATTCGTTTATCGTCAGAACTTTAGTGAAGGGGTCGGTCAGATTTTTCATTCTGTCGATCTTTTGAAGATCGATGTCATCTTGATCCACGATCTTCTAGACTAGTTGGTAGCGACGCAGTATGTACTTCATCTGCTGGTGTGCCTTTGGTTCCTTCACTTGAGTAATGGCACCAGTGCTGTTACAGTAGAGTAGGACTGGACCATCAAGGAAGGGTGCTACTCCGAGCTTGGTAATGAATTTTCTCAACCACAGCTTTCTTCGTGACATCTGATGCTACGATATACTCTACCTCACAAATAGAGTCTATCATAGTATGCTGCTTGGAACTCTTCCAACAAATGGCTCCACCATTTAGGATAAAGATATAACTCGATATGCTTCTGCTATCATCATGGTCAGATTGAAAGTTGGAGTTAGTAAATCCCATAAGTTTTAGATCTGATTCATCATAAACCAACTATTGATCCTTAGTATTTTTCAAATATTTAAGGATGGCTTTCACCACCTTTCAGTGATTCTTTTCTGGATCAGATTGGTATCTACTCACTACTCTTAGTGAGTATGCCACATCTGATCTCGTACATGTCATGGCGTACATGATAAATTTCACTATCGAAGCATATGGGACTCTACTCATACACTCTCTTTCTTCAAGAGTTGTCGGACAATCCTTCTTAGAGAGAAAAATTTCATGACCTATCGAAAGATAGCCCTTTTTAAAATTTTCTATGCTGAATCTCTTCAACATAGTTTCTATGTATGTGGACTGGGATAATCCAAGCATCCTTTTAGATCTATCCCTATAGGTCTTCATCCCTAGGATGTAGGATGCTTCACCCAAGTCCTTCATGGAGAACTGAGATGATAACCAAACTTTTATTTCTTACAGTGTGGGGATGTCATTTTCGATTAAGAATGTCATCTACGTATAAGATAAGAAATATCATTGCTGGACCATTTGCCCATTTATAAATGCAGGGCTCTTCTCTATTTTTAATGAAGTCATACATTTTGATCATCTCATCAAAATGTATGTTCCAACTCCGAGATGCTTGCTTCAATCCATAAATGGATCTCTGAAGCTTGCACACCTTAGATTCATTTATGGATATGAACCCCTCAGGTTATATCATATACACCTCTTTGGTCAGCTCTCCATTCAGAAAAGCTGTTTTAATATCCATCTGTTAGATCTCATGATCCAGATGGATTAGCTATTACAAGCATTATCTTAATGAATTTGAGTATTGCCATAGGAGAATGTCTCGTCATAGTCAATACAATAATGTTGACGATACCCTTTGGCAATTAGACAGGCTTTGTAGGTCTTCATCTTTTTGTCTATGCCTCTCTCCTTTTGAAGATCCATTTACATCCAATGGATTTAACCCCTTCGGGTGAGTCAACCAATGTCCACAGATTGTTGACTTTTATGGACTCCATCTCGGATTTCATAGCATCAAGCCATTTCTTAGAATTAGATCTCTGCATTACATCCATATGGATGATCAGATCCTCATCATTTTCATCGAGTTCGATGGAATCACCGTCCTAGACCAAGAAATTATAGTATCTATCTGACTGATGAGATAGTCTACCGGATCGTCTTAATGGTGTAGGTACATTAGGCTTCGGATTTGATCTAATTAAATCTGATTCGGGCTCAGCTACTGGTGTTGGTTTTTCTACCTGTTGAACTTCGTCAAGTTCAATCTTAAAGGCAATAGTTCCTTCATTAAGAAACTCCTCAAAAAAGATTATCTTAAGGCTGACGAATATCTTTTATTTATCAGCATGGTAGAAAATATATTCTTTGATCTCTTTTGGGTATCCTATGAATGTATAGTTATCAGACCTAGGTTCAAGTTTATCTGTAATTAACTATTTCATATAAGCTGGGCACCCCTAGACTCTTAGATGTGAAAGTGCTGGCTTACATCCCGTCCATATCTCATATAGAGTTTTAATTATAGACTTACTTAGAATCCTATTTAAAAGATAGCAAGCCGATTCGAGTGCATATCCCTAGAAGGATATCGGTAAGCTGATAAAATCTATCATGGATTGGATCATGTCTAATAGAGTCTGATTCCTTCTTTCAAACACCATTATATTATGGTGTTCCTAGAGGAGTCCATTGGGAGAGAATTTCATTCTCTCCTAAATATATGAGAAACTCATCAGAAAGGTATTTCTCTCATCGGTCAGATCGAAGAGTTTTAATACTCTTTCCAGTTTATTTTTCTACTTTACTTTGGAATGGTTTGAACATTTTAAATGAATTCGACTTGTGTATCATCAGATATCATATCCATACCTGGACAGGTCATTTGTGAAAGTAATGAAATAGAGATATCCACCTCTGGCACTAGTGTTTATAGATCCACATACATCAGTATGTATTACACCTAAGAGCTCAGTGGCTCTCTCATCTTTTTCGGTCAAAGATGACTTAGTCATTTTTTTAAGAAGATAAGATTCATAGGTTGGAAGTGATTCACAATCACTGATTTTGAGTATTTCCTCTTGAGTCAACATGTTTATCCTATTCTTGTTGACGTGACCTAGCCTACAGTTCTATAAATAGATATCAGATACATTATCTAATCTAGGGTGTTTGCCAGTGGAGTTAACTATATTAACAAGTTATGATAACATGTATATCCCATTGCTTAGATGCCCAGAAAATGTAGTAATACCATTCAAAATGATATTACAAAATTTTTTCTTTATTGAAATCTCTTAATTATTTTTGGCCAAAAGGCCTATAGAGATGATATTCAAAAAGAAACTAGGACAAAAGTGACAATCACTAAGAACAATGATATGAGATCCAAATACAAGTTTCAATATTCCTAATGCTAGAACTAGAACTGATCTTCTATCTCCAATGTTCAGGAACCTATCATCTTGCTCGAATCTTCTACTAACCTACAACCCCTGCAATGAATTGCAAATATGATAAGGGCTACTGGTATCCAATACTCAGTTAGTTATATCACAAATACAGAAATTGTAAGGAGTTATCATATAAATATCTTGCACCGCAATAACTTGCTTCTTTCTAGATCTATTTGGGTCCAAGAAGGTAATATACTAAGGATAATTTCTCCTCCAGTGCCTCCACTTCTTATAAAAGAAGTATTCAACTTGACCCTTATCGGGCTTTATCTTCTTGGTCTGGCCCTGCACAGATATCCCAGCCTGAACTTGCACCTTCTTGGATTTCTTCTTCTTCTTCTTTTTCTTAAAGGGTTGAGAGCCAGAAGATGAATCTTTCACTAAGTTCACCAACTCCTTATGGAGTTGGTGATCCTTCTCAAAATTTTGAAGTAACCCTAGTAACCCATGGTAGTTAACTTCAGCTTTATCATTCTATAATGAATAAGGAATAGGAGATAAGATTTGGACAGCGAGTTTAGTATTGCATCTTTCCCCAACTGCTCATGTAAGGAAAAGTCAAGCTTGCTCAAACATTCCATTAGCTTGATCATGTACAGTACATGATCAGTGACTGAAGCTCTATCCCTCATCCTGGCATTGAAGATGGCACAATTAGTCTTGTGCCTGTCAACGTCATCGAATGTGTCAAAAAATTTTTTCAACACTTGAAGCATGTCTTTTGGCTGAGCTATTTCGAACTTGCGACTGAACTCGTCGCTCATAGCTACCAACATAGTACAGTGCATCGTGGTTCAGTCACTGAGCCACTTTTGGTAAGTATCTCTGACTGATCCACGTGCATTTGCAACTGGCTCCTCAGGTGCTGGATCTATCAAGATGTACAAGATTCATTTATGCTCTAGGACAATCTTCAACTTATGGTACCAGCTACCAAAGTTGGGTCCCATCAGCTTATCATTGTTCAATAATGATTGGAGCAAAAGGAAAGTGGCCAAACTGCATAAAGAAAAATCAAAATTTAATTAGTAATTGATTTATTAAACCTAAAATTTAGACTTTAATCAAAAGGTTCTTCATTATTTTATTCAAATTGGTAGCCTTTACCTCCAATTTGAGGCATTATCCTAATTCTTTGGTGGATACTAAAATTCATTTAGACTGCACACAAGCCCAACTTTAGTTGGTCAACCCATCTACATTTAAGGGTAGGTTCATAACCAATTATTTCTCTAAATAATTTTTAGTAATTTAATTTTGCTCCAGTTCCTAATCAGTAGGCTTTAACCTCTACTGAAAAGGTCTAGTTAGGTCCAACCATTAACATGATCATACTTGGTCTATCTAACCAATGAATGATTAAGCCCAACTTTGGTTGATCAACCTAACCATCATTTAGAAAGACAGCTAAGAAATCATATTATGAATGATAATTTCATTAGCCGATAAGCATCAGGCTTTTAGGCCTCCAATGATTATCCAACTAATGGATCCATTATCATTCACTTAATGAGAGGCTCTGATCTAGTTATTACCATAACTATTTCATTTTAAGGACCTAATAACTTTAGAAGATTTAATTAATTTGATTTAAAGAAGAAAGAGGGTCAGATGAACTAGCTTGTCATGATCCTCCCATCGGTTTCACCAAGTCAGATTAAGGAAGACCATTAATAGGCTGGTTTAGGAGCACCTAAATCAGTCACAGTGATTTACCTAGCTGACATGGGTCAACTCAAATTATCAAGTAGTTTGATCAAAATATAATTTCACTAAAAAGATCAGGTAAGTGAGATCGATGGGAGGGTCTACCAAAACTTGTCTTAGACACCATCAAAAATAGTCAGGTAAGCGGGTTGCCAATTAAAAACCATCGATCTGGATTGTCAGACTTATCTTAGACACTAATTGGTTAATTAGTTTCGATTGGATCAACCTAACAGTTCGAGCTAGATCGCATAGCTAATAATCAAGTCCATCTTGGTTCTTGTTAAAGACATGGACTTGACCAACTATAATTATTGTAATTGATCTAGAGAATCCTTAATCTAATTTAAGACAACTATAGGTCTAACCCAATTAATGGACCTAATTCCTACTAACCTATTAATCTAAGTGTTATGATTTGTGTCTTAGGATCTTCAATTTACAATCCTAGATTCTAAGCAAACAACTCTTAATTCTTAATAAATTTTGGACTGGGGTTGGGGTTCGGCATTTCGAAAATGATCTTCATGTTTGTAAAATATTTTTACAACATGGTTCTACTAACTAAGTTGCATGTTTGATTCATAATCAACATGCAAATTAAAAATAAACATATTCATGTAATTCAAGATTGAAATAATTTCAATACTAATCTATCATAAATCATCTTAGATCAAATCTAACATATTTATAATAATAAAAATTAATTTAAAATACTTTAATCAGATCATAAAATTTCTTAGATCTAATCTAAAATTTTATAATCAGGATTTTAGATCAACACGTACTAGGATAATCTTTCCACTGTAAGGTGTAAACCTTATAGTAAGATAATCTTATAAGATCGATTCGTGCAATCTAAACAAAATTATTTTTAGATTTAAACATCTTTTAAATATAACAAATCATAAATAAATCTAGATCACATATAATAAATTTATGATTTACATTAGATCTACATGAACTAGGACAACCTTTCTACTGTAAAGCGTAAACCTTACAGCAGAACAATCTTATAATCAGTTCGTGTGATCTATTTTTAATTTTAGATTTAAACATTAGATTCTAAATTTGATCTAATCTAAAAGATAATCTAAATATGCATAATAAATCATGTAATAAAGAATCGAAGCTCTGATACCAGTGGTAGGAAACAGATCTAGGATTTTAGGATTAGATTTTGAAACTTTTTCAAAACATGTGGTGAAACAGATGAATTAATCATATTAATTCATAAATAATATAAGAAAGAGCTCTAGACCTAGGATTCTATCATATGATTTAAGCATGCTTTTAAATCAAAAATTAAAATATGAGAATATTTTATGTTGATCATATCAACAACAGAACTACTCTAGATCAAATCTAGATATGAAAGAAGCAGATCATATCATCCTTATCTTTGCAAGCTCAGTTTCTTAACTCACTGATCCGGGGCTGTGGTTGATGCTTTGAGCTGCACACGTGTCCGATCTCTATAGGATGTCCATACGAGCCCTCGATCATCAATCAAAAGTTTGATGGCTGAAAATCAGCACAGTATGCTAGTACTGTGTTGATCCTTCTTCGATGGTTGATCTGGATCTTTTTTCTTCGAGTCTTGGATCCTCCAATATTCAAAAGATGAGGAAGAAGATTTGTGAAGCTATGATACCTCTCAAAATCTCACAAAAGTGGAGGAAGAGATCTAGAGAAAAATCCTAGAAGAAGAACCTTTCTTCTTCCTTATTTCTCTCACCAAGACATAAGAGATTGTGTCTCTACAATTCCCATGCCTCTATGCCTAGATCTTCCCATGCCCAAAGATCTCTCTCTAAGTTCTGGAATCTCTTAAAAAATTAAGCCCAAAGATGCTTTAAATGGAGAGATAGGACAAAGTCCTTGTCTAGGTCAAATACCTAGCAAGACTAGTACAAATAGGTCAAGATTTGGGGTGCCCAACATTTGGGCATCCCCTCCTACTTTTTGTGCATGAACCACCTGGATATGGCGCACAAATAATCCCTTATTTCCACCAAAAATCCCAGAGAAAAATTAGGGGTGTGGGTGGCACAAAGCAAGGAGGATTTTTCTTTCTTACAATTCTATCTCATAGAATTTGAATCAAAATCAATTCCTTGTTTGACTTGGTCTACCATCAATTTTTATGTAAGAAAGAAAGGAGAACAAGGGGGCACGCGTGAAGGCTGGGACGTGGAGAGTTTTCTTGTCAAAACTCCTAGAAAATAGGGTGGAGGATTTTGGGATTAAGGTGGCGCAAGAAAAGGGAAGTCCTAGTCTCACTAGGACTTCTAATTTGACTTAGTCCAATTTGATCTTTAGACCAAATTAAATTAGATTTAATTTAACCTAATTAAAATAGATCTTAGTCCAACTAATAATTTTATTAAATTAGATTAAATCAAATTTAATTTTTATTTAATTTTTAATCAAATTAGAGATGGGTTCATGCAAGTCCTAATTAAACTAGGATTTATTCTTCCTTGTAATTGGCTCGTCTAATAAATCAATTGAACCTGATTCAATCAAGTCCAAATCAAATCTAATTAAATTATATTTAATTAGACTTAATTTCAGCCTTTTGGCTTAATCAAATTAAGCCAATTAGCAATCTAATTGCAAATCGATTCTCTTGCAACACTTGCACTAGGTTAAATATCAATCGTATTGAATGTTTAATCCTAGAACGATTCTTAATTGTCTATAATCCATTCGATTAGATTGAGACCTCTTATGTGTATGACTCTATATGTTCAAACCTAAGTCAGTAGCACAGAAATAAATTTTTATACTAATCGAAGTAACCATCTAGCAATGATACCCAACGATTGGATAGGTCGAATGTGTAGAACAACATCCTTAGAATCCATAAGGTTATAGTTTTCATATAATTCATCCCTTTGACCTAAATGCTCGTAGGACGTTTTAAAGTTTAACTGTCAACCCTGATTAGGTTTTTCATATTGTATTTCAAAATACCAAATCCATCTCATAGATTATCTTGACCAAGGTTTTGCTATATTGAAATACAGTGATGTATTTTTCTCCAACTCTTGGAGTGGTCAATTCCATCTTGATCACTCAACGATTTCGTAAGTATTTGACTATGCCCAGAAACCTTTCATTACTGAATTAAAAATTCAGTTAGTCCGATACCAAAGCACAGTGAGTTGACTTGCAAGCCATTATGGTGATCTCAGGTCTAAGGGATACTTATACCTATATCCCATTAAAGCAATTTTCGACAGTAGAATGCTCTGAAGTTGATCACGTTTCATGGTGATGTACCCTTACATCTCATCTGTATGCCATATCAGTATCTTCACACTCCTTGGTTAAGAGGACAACCAACTTATATGGCATACAATAATCTATGCTCGATAAACGCTGTCTCCTAATTAACAACGTATCATTTGATCATGAACAGTTTAAGAACTAATCGATAAAATCTTTCTTTATCGAAGCTAAATAGTCCTAAGAACTTTATCACAATAATGGAGTTCATTAGAAGATGTAGACTTTGTAATGAAAATGCTAAAATATTTATTTTATTTAATATTAAATCAATTATAATTACAAGATAATATAACTTTCAATAGGCTGACGATTGGTTTTGGGACACATTTTCCAACATGTGCTACATTTGATCGTATTTTTTGGACTTTTGCACCTTCCATTAAAGGGTTCAAATATTGTCGACGGGTGATTAGCATCGATGCTACCTTCTTTTATGGAAAGTACCAAGAGAAGATGATGATTGCAATCACTATGGACGACAATAATCAAACTGATTTTGTACTATAGATAAAATGACCTTTTGCACCTTCCATTGAAGGGCTTCTACACCATATGGAATGCATATGGTGGTTGCTAACCAAGAAATTGATTTTGTACTGTAGATAAAATACCAACATGCCAATCTGAATTTAGACAAATATTTTGATGTGTAGTAACAAAAGTTCTCATACACGCTAAGAACCAACCCCAAGTGTTGGAGAAAAATATTTTCCTCCAAAGTTCGGCTTGATCAGATCTTGCAGATCCTTGGAAGACACCATCTAGACCCAAGATATAACCCTATTTGAGCTGTGGTTCAGCCTATTTTCATGATTAAGTTCATCATTGAAAGATCTACTCCTCTGAATTTAATGGATGCAGACCTTTGATTCAAACTCGATAACAACGTTGTCATGGCAACAGATCTTATCATGATCCGACCTCCAATTGAATGAATTGTAGCCACTACAAAGACCTAGTACTTGATTGATTCTAACCTTGGGGTCAGAATAAGTAGCATTCATCTTGCAACACTAGATGTTGGTAGGATCCGACCTTAGATGTTATCGAGCTTCCTTAACTCAGTAATAATAACCTCGTCGTAGTTTCAACTAAGAAGCCTGGTGCAAATTTGGATCTCAAGTTCATCCGACCTCGATATCTCAATTATAAATCTAGCTCAAGTAGCTGGCCTTTCAGTTCATTCTTTTCGACCTCGACTTCCACAATATAACTTCAGACCAAAAAATCGACCTCCATCAGGAGCCGACCTTGAAGACAGTTGAGTTTTTAGGAATAGTTGAAACGATCCAATTACAATCCAAATTAGAAATCAAATCTATAGACTCATCACCCTTGATCTAAAGAATGATCCTTAGGTTCAGATCTCCAATTCTAAACTCCAACAGGCATGATCTAAGGTCGAATGACAAGCTCAGAAGTATCCGACCTTTGTCTGAACTTCAACAGATGATTGCTAACAACTATCACATGGCAACAACCGTCAGCCCACTCTTTATAATAAAATTTGAACTGCCTGAATGACCTACCGACATTCAATTACAGCTGTCACCATCAATCAGTTACATGTTCCATCTATAAATAGGATCCTCCCGATACTCTTCTTCTTTAAGTGCTCTTTTCATTCTTCAACTCTTATTTACTTCATTCTTATTGGTGAAGTTTCTGACTTGATCATCAGAGGGTCATACCGGAGCCAGCCATCTTTAGTCAGGATTCTATTTTGCAGGTCTCACTAGTGAGATCCCGTATTCCAACTTTAGCCATATCCAACGATAGTCCATTTTCTACATCAACAGGATTGGGCCTAGAGAAAGGGATCTTTAAGCCTTTGTTCTAAAAGGAGTATCCAGTTGAGCAATTATCTCCACCATTCACGCAAAATGCCTCCTTGCTCTTCCCGGTGATCTGTCGCAAATGCCTCTCGATCGGATCTGGAACTAGCCAATCCTCCAGCTCCGATACCATCATCTACACCATTACCACCCCAGCCAACGGTGGTAGATTTAGACCAGTTTCACCTACTAGTATAGCAAGTGAAAAATCTCATGGAGGCTGTGCAAGCAATGTAGCAAGTCCCAGACTGGCACCACTTGAAAGGCCTTCGCTATAGCATCAAGATCTGGAGCAAGGGAGGCCAACTTGGAGAAGCCAACCAGAAAGTCTTGGAAGGAAAAAAACGGGGAGCTATAAGTCCCTATTTCGAGCACGACTCTACTTTTGGAAAGTCGCTGCCTCCATCAAGGTTACCACACTTTGAGATTCGTAATCAAGATGATGATCTTGATCGAAAATTATAAGAAATAAATAGGCAGATTAAGGAGCTACAAAACTCAACCTCAACTCAGAATGATGAGATCTGCATCGACCCGTCCATCACCATCCAAATTATGCAAGAACCTGTACCATCAAAGTCTAGCTTTTCCAATTTGAAAGCTATGATCAGACCTCAGATCTGATCGATCATCTGAAAGCCTTCTGAATCATGATGCTGTTGAATTGGTGCATCGAATGCTATTCTGTGCCGAGCTTTTCCATCAACTTAAAGAACGTGGCACGAAGTTGGTACTCAAGTTTAAAATTGGATATCATTTATTCTTTTGATCAATTGAGCCATCAATTTATGGCTCACTTTGTTAGTAGCCAGCGTCAGAGAAGAGGGTCAGATTCTCTTATAAACATCAAGCAAAAGAAAGCAAAATCCATTCGAGCCTATATCAGTCGCTTCAATACTACTACTTTGGAGGTCCGAAATTTGGATTAATCTATTGCAATGGCCACTCTAAAGGATGGTTTTCTAAAAAATGATCTCCTATTTTCGCTAGAGAAGAAATATCCCCAGGACTTCACCAATATGCTAGCTCAGGCTGAGGGCTATGCCTAGGCTAAAGAGGCCTTCAAATTGCGGGACAATGATGCTACAAAGAAAAGGTAGGTGGGGGAGTCTAGCAAATCCTTTCCTTTGAAAAAACCAAGAGAAGATCGACCGTGCTCTAGGACACCTCCTAAACATAGATAAACTCGAACCCTACCTCGAGCTCATTGGCTAAGAAGCCCTGATAGAAGAATGTGATGAAGCCCCTCTCTAAGAAGATTCAATAATTATGCTCCTTTGAATGCTCCAAAAACTCAAGTTTCGATAGAGATTAAGGAGCAACTATCAAGGCCAAATAGAATGTGATCTCATCCAAGTAAGCGCAACCGCAACAAGTACTATTTAGACCATCATGACCATGGTCACGATACTGAAGAATATATTCAGCTCCAAGATAAGATTGAGGAGCTAATTCGACGAGATTAGTTGGATTGATTTTTGTGACGTTAGTCTGATAGAAGATAAGATTAGCTAAGAGCTCTACTACAACTGGAGCAACCTCAGAAGAATGAATTAGAAAAAGATCGACCTCCACTTGGAATCATCAATACTATAGTTGGGGGATAGTGGTAGAAAGGAGTTGGTGGATCGGCAGAGCTGGTGAAGAGGCTAAAAACTGAAGAATCCATCACTTTTATTATAGAAGATACATAAGAGGTTCAATTCCTGCATGATGACATAGTTATAATTTTCTTAAATATTGTCAACGATGATGTATACCGTGTCTTAGTTGATAATGAAAATCAGTCGATGTCTTATTTTATGATACTTTTTCAAAAATATCTATACCTGATAGTCGTATGGGACAATTGAACTCTTTCCTAGTGGGATTTATCAATGATGCAGTGCCAGTTGAAGGGATAATCATCTTATCTATTGTTGCAGGTCGGTACCCAAAATAATCCCGGGCTCAGATTGACTTTTTAGTGGTTAAAGCTTCTTTTTCCAATAATGCTATTCTCGGACGATCTGGACTTAATGCACTATAAGCTATGGTGTCAATATACTATCTGAAGATAAAGTTTTCAATAGAATTTGAGATCGAAAAGATCCGAGGTGACAAGCTCTAGCACACCATTGTTATACAATTGCTTTGCAGGAACTAAATAATTCGAGCTTTGTCCTATCGATGGATTAGATGTTCGAGATGACTTGATTGAAGAATGTGGAAAGCCCATTGATGATCTTGTCATGATCTCTTTGAATGATGGGAATAAAGATCATACAGTTCAAATTGATTCAAATTTCGATGGAGAAGTTAAAAGTGTTGAAAAATATATTCCAAAGTCAATCGTCAGCCTATTGATAGTTGAGCTAATCTTATAATTGTATATGTTTTATTATGAATAAAAAATTTATTCTGACTTTTTCATCATTATTGACCTCCTAAGTGATTTTGATAATGACCAAATATTAAAGCATTTAACTACTATTAAATCTTTTTTAAGTATTCCACATATCAGGATAAAGAGGCTCTTTGACCAAAACATGCAAGAAATCAAATGCAATTCAAATCAGGATCAAAAGAGCAATGTTCGGTGACAAATTTCTAATGAAAATGATCTTGGAGCATTTTTGAGATGTCTCCAAAGATTTTCCAGATGTCTTATGGCTGTTGGCACGTTGGCACAGGACTCTGGCATAGTTTCAAGAGGCCTCGAGATGAATTGGAGACTTCTTGATTTCAGAAAATAGAAACATTATTTTTGTGCATTAAGATTGAGACGTCTGGAAATATTCTCGAGAAGTCTTAAGGTCATGGCGAGACGTTTCCATCTAAATCGAGAGGTCCTGATCTTAAGCGATAATTTTTTTTTTCAGAAAGCAGATTTTTAGGGTACTGAGAACGAGACATCCCGTGGTCAAACCGAAAAGTCTCGAAATGGAATGAGACATCTCATGATAAACCAAGAAGTCTCAAAACATGATGACAGCTTTCAACAGATAGTTTCAGACTTTCTTTTTTCATCTTCAACGGCTAGTTCTCGCCTCCAACGGTCACATTCAAGCTTTTGCCAGACTCTAATCATTTCAAGTGTGGTGGGAATGGTCCAGATATAAAAGAAAAGAAGCAATACCTTTTCAACAACAAGAAAATGAGAGAAAAAGAAGAACACCCAGTTTTTCATGAGTAGACCTTTTCCAATCAAACTTTCTCTTAAGAATCAAAGCGATCTCAAGAGCAATAACTCCCAATAATTAAGGAGGCAACCAATGAACTGCATCAACAACATCCCAGCTCAATTTAAGGAGCATCTTGTGTTGTATATTTTTTTTTCTCTTTGTGTACTAGGTTTCAGTAGGGGTTGAAACTAAGGGTTTAGGTTTATATATTCCTTTCGTTAGTTTGTATTACCTTGATTGAGGATTGTAAAGGTTGTGGTTGGTGAACCTAAGAAAAAACCAACTAGGTTTGGGATAGTGAGCCTGGAAAACTATCCAGCTGTAATCTTGAGGGATTATAGTAAAATTTTCAAAAGTGTTGCTTGGGGAGCGAACGTAGGTGCTAGAAGTGCACCAAACTACTATAAAAGTTTTTGTTTGAGTGTGTGTGCTTTTCTTTTGTTGGATCATGGTACCTCTCTAATACCAATTATTGGAGAGAAGAAGAACAAAGTAGATGGCCGGCACCTAGGACTTAAAGTTGGAACCATAGAGAAAGGAGAGAAGAGTTTTAGGAAGAAAAGCTCAATTATATTCTACTCTATTATAAAGATACAATACATGAGTTTATATAGGGGATTTCTGCTATACCGTATGAACCCTAATAAATCCAAATTCTACTTGAAAAATCTTTCTAGTCTCACATGCTCTCTTCCCCTAGATCTGAACCCAATCTATACATGAGTTAGCCCCCTTAAGACCTTATTGGTCCAAGCCTTAAGATCCTAGGATAAAAGCCTATCCTAGACTCAAATAGAAAATTCGAATAGTTTTGTTCGCCCCCATCGAGCCGGCTCTGTCAGGAGCTGAGTTGGCTCGGCTGCATCTTATCCGAATCCTGTCTTCTATCTGCCTGAGATAGTTGGCTCGATTATGCCCCGAGCCGGCTCGATCTCAGCTCGAGCCAGCTCGACTACGTATCCGAGTTAGCCCACCTGCGTATCAACCCCTTGTCTTGGTTGATTCTTCTCCTAGCTTTGGTCCTTCACTCCATCTTATATCCCAGATCTTCAGAGCACCTACCAAGCTCTTCAAGGTCCTCACATACGAACCTCGAGTCCGTGCAGGGCTACATGCCATCTTCACCTAGGACAACTTCTGTCATAGTCCTAGGACTCACAGCCATCCTAGACTTCTGGAGCCAATATGCTGGCTCCTTTTTGTGGCCTTCTAAGGCTTAGGAGCACCATACCAAATACTCACAATCTCCACCTTGGTACGTCCAATTCTTGGCATACTTGACAATATTTTTTTACACGATCCTGCTGTCATTACATGCTCTAATAGCCACTTGTGCATATCTTGCCACTGCCATCTTTTTTCAGCTGCTGAGCTCTCTTTGAGGTCTTTAGGATGATCTTCTCCACTACTGAAGATCTTGGCTTGCTTCTATGCACCACCCTTGGAGTTATAAGCACCCTTCTGCTTAGCAACTGCATCAACTATCTTAGACTTTCCTAGAGAATTTGCAGCAATTCTATGCCGACACCTACTGCATATCCTGACATAGTCTCCTCAGAACTTTGCCTATCCTTCCACACGTGCTGCTCCACTTGGAACTGTGCATCTCTGGTATTGGTGCTAGGATATTGGTTCTCCTGCACTTCTTTGCTTAGAACTCATGTCACATCTCTCTCCATCTATGAAGCCACCTCTGTCCAGTGCTCCATCTGAAACTAAAGTCCCTTTGATGCCATAAAAGCTGACTCTATAATTGAGTCCCCTGAGGACAACTAGTCAACGTTGCACTGCTGAGCCTGCCGCTCCATCTCGGAGACTATCGCTACTCCTTTGGATCCTCCACACTTCGCAGACCTGTTCGAAATCATCTCAGATACACCGCATCCTGCGGGCTCCTATGAGACCACTAAGAGCTCATTCGACTTTTCACTTGCAGTGATTGAACTGATGGAATTCGAGTTTTCTCCTCTCTTGCACTTCTTCCAAAGGGGACATTCTTGCTTAAAGTTTCCTACTTCACCACACTTGAAGCATCTCTTGAATTTCTTGCTGTCCCTTCGCTGATCCTTCTTCTTTTCTTACTTGGGCCTCTCTGAAACCATGAGACCCTCCTGGAAGATCTTTCTCTTCGTCATCCATTTCCGCTGCTCGATGGATCTTAGCACTGATACGATCTCTTCGTACACTAGCATTTTTTTATCATATAGCAACATCATTACCAACGGATCGAAGCTCCCGGATAGTGAATATAGCGGCAATAAATTTTTGTCCTTCTCTTCGAGATCCATCCTAATGTTGAGCAAATCCATGCTCATCCAATCGAACTGCTGAATATGCCCTGTAACATCCTCGTCCTCTTGCATCCGAAGGTTGTACAGTTGCTTCTTCAGCATCAACTTATTGCACATGTTCTTTTCCATATACAACTGATGTAACCTCGATCACAAACCCTTGGGTGTCTTCTCCTCTAACACATCATATAGCATCTCATCTGTCAGACAAGTCCTAATCATGGCACATGCCCTTTTCTCTAAGAACACCCACTTCTTGTCTGTCATCTCCTCCAGCCTATCTTCCAAGGTTAAATTCAATCTCATCTAAACCAACAAATCCTCCATCCTAATCTTTCACATCGTAAAATTTTTTTCATCAAACTTCTCAAATCCTACTTTCAACCTGCTATTCTCCATGATCGTACGAATCAAAAATAGCAAATAGGTGGATTTGAAAAAATATCTTGACTTAGGAAAGTGGACAGCAGCCCTATGATCTCTTTCTTCCTCATGAAGCCTGGAGAAAGTCTTTAGATCTGAACTTCGCTGCTGATCTTTACTAAAATCTGATCTTCTTCCTTCTTCATGCTCAACCAGGCTCTGATACCACTTGTTAGATCCTGGTACCTCTCTGATACTAATTATTAGAGAGAAAAAGAACTAAGTAGATGGCCAGCACCTAGGGCTTAAAGTTGAAACTAAAGAGAAAAGAGGAGAGTTTTAGAAAGAAAAGCTCAATTATATTCCACTCTATTGTAAAGATACAATATCTGAATTTATATATTCTAGGATTTTTGTTATACTACATGAATCCTAATAAACCCAAATTTCTGAAAAATTTTTCTAAGCTAATCCAATACATGAAAGCACTCATCGAGCCCATGTACATATGTCTCACATGCTCTTACCTCCTGGATTTGAATTCGATCCATACATGAGTTAGCCCTCTTAAGATCTTATTGGTCTAGACCTTAAGATCCTAGGATAAAAGCCTTTGCTAAACTCAAACAGAAAACTCAAACAGTGCTGTTTGCCCCCGTCGAGCCGGTCCTATCAGGAGTTGAGCTGGCTCGACTGCATCTCGTCCGAATCCTATCTTCTATTTTTCTGAGAGCCAGCTCGACTGCACCCCGAGCCAGCTCAATCTCAGTCCGAGCTGGCTTGACTGCGTATCCGAGCCAGTCCATCTATGTGTCAGTCCTTTATCTTAGCTGATTCTTCTCCTGGGTTTAATCCTTTGCTCCATCTTATATCCTAGGTCTTCGGAGAACCTACCAAGCCCCTCAAAGTTCTCACATTTGAACCTTAAGTGCGTGCAGGGCTACATGCCGCCTTCACCTAGGATAACTCCTGTCTTAGCCCTAGGATTCACATCCGTCTTAGACTTTTGGAGCCAACATCCTGGCTTCTCCTTATGGCCTCCCAAGACTTGGGAGCACCACACTAAATCCTCACATCTTTGACTTCTCTTAGCTCTTATATCTCACTCACTCTATAATTAGATAGTCAATCTCCGCACATATTTGCTTTAAAGTTTTAAAACCCAACTCACCCCTCCTCTTGGGTTGTCTAGCAGCCAAACCTTTATTCCTTATAATATAGAGATATCATTTTCGATTAAGAGAATATCATCCATATACATCATAAGAAATATGACTATAGAACCGTTAGCCCATTTATACATGCAAGGTTCCTCTCCATTCTTAACAAAGCCATATATTCTGATCATCTTATCAAAATGCATGTTCCAACTCCGTGATGCCTTCAATCCATAGATAGATTTTTGAAGCTTGCATATCTTGGATTCGTTTGTGGATGTAAAATTCTCAGGCTATATTATATACACCTCTTCGTCCAGCTCTTTATTTAGAAAAGCTGTTTTCACATTCATCTGCTAAATCTCATAGTTCAGATGTGTTGCTATTGCAAGTATATTCTGAATGGACTTGAGCATTACCACCGAAGAAAATATCTCGTCATAATCAATACCATAACATTGATGATATTTCTTGGCGACCAAATAGACTTTATAGATCTCCATCTTTTCGTCTACGCCTCTTTTTCTTTTAAAAATTTACTTACACCCAATAGATTTTACTCCTTCAGGTAGATCAACCAGTATTCATACACTATTGATTTTTATGGACTCCATTTTGGACTTCATGGTTTTCAACCATTTATCAGAGTCGGACCTCTGCATAGCATCCATGTAGGTGATCGAATCTTTATTATTCTCATCGAGTTCGACAGGATCACCATCCTGGACCAAAAAATCATATCTGGTTGATGCGGTACTCTATCAGATCTCCTCAAGGTGCATCTAGAATGGGCTCTAGGTTTGATTTTATCAAATCCATCTCTATAGGTTTAATAGAATGTGCCAGTTCTTTCATCTATTGAACTTTACTAAGTTCAATATTAGAGGCAGCAGTTCCTTCCATAAGGAACTTCTTTTCCAAAAAGACTGTCTTATTGTTGACGAGCATCTTTTATTCTTCAGCAAGATGAAGTAATATTTCTTAGTTTTCTTGGGATACCCTATAAACAAGCACTTATCAGACCTAGGTCCAACCTTTTCTGGCTGCAAATATTTAACATAAATCGGACATCTCCAAATCCTAAGATGAGAGAGTGTCGGCCTATGCCCAATCCATATCTCATATAGTGTCTTTGCAATAGACTTGCTTGGAATATTATTCAAAACAAAATAAGCAGTTTCAAGTGCATACCTCCAGAACAAAATCGACAGATATACCATTATGCTGTGGTATTCTAGGAGGGGTCCATTGTTAGAGAATCTCATTCTGTCCTAGATATGTCAAAAATTTATTGAAAAAGTATTCACCTCAGTCTGATCGAAGAGTTTTAATACTCTTTTCAAGTTATTTTTCTACCTTATTTCGATATCATTTGAACATTTTAAATGAATTGGATTTACTCTTCATAAGATAGACGTACCTATACCTCGATTGGTCATTAGTAAATGTAATAAAGTAGTAATATCCACTTCATGTTCATAGGTCCACATACATTAGTATGCACTAGACCTAGAAGCTTAATGGTCCATTCACCTTTTCTAGTAAAAGATGATTTGGTCATCTTACCAAGAAGGCAGGACTCATAGGTATTCAATGATTCACAATCATTGATGTTAAGGATACGCTTTTTGACTAACTTGTTAATCCTATTCTTATTTATATGACGAGTCTACAGTGCCAAAGATAGGCATCAGTGAAATTATCTAGTTTCGGGCATTTATTTGATGTATACATTACATTAATAGACTGTGATAAAATATAAATATTATTTCTTAATTATCCTTGCATTACTATAACATCATTCGTAATGATATCATAATAATTTTTTTTATTAACAAACAATAACCATCTTGGGCTAAAAGCCCAATAGATATTATGTTCATCATAAAAGATGGACAATAGTGACAGTCACTTAAAATGATATTATTATTTTTGAAAGCCAGCTTAAGAGTTTCTAATGCTAGGATTGGAATTTTACTTTCATTCCTAACATTAAGGAATCTTTCACCGTCCTCAAATTTTCTATCCATTTGAAGTCCATGCAATGAATTACATATGTGAACTGAACTTTCGATAGCTAATTCTCAGGTAGATATATCATAAATAGAGAAATTACAAGGTGTTATCATATAACATCCTTGCTCAGCAACTCCTTGCTGATTTTTTCTATTCAGCCTATTCAAGTCAAGAGGATTTTTTCTCTTCGGATCTGCCTGATTAGGGTTAATACTAGACTTCTCGTTATTAGATCCTAAATGCTTGCCACTATCCAACAGTGAATGGAGTGGACTTACACTAGCCATTTTATTTATCTAAAAGAAAAATATGAAATCTTATTAGTACTTGAATTAATTAATCCTAAAGACTTGGACTTTAGTCTAAAGATCCTCCACTATTTTTAATGAATTGGTAGTCTCTACCTCCAATTTGAGAAATTATACTAACTCTTTAGTGGGTACTAGAATCCACATAGACTACAGACGGGCTTGAGGAAAGCTTTGGCCAACTCGTGTGCATCTATAGGTAGGTTTATAATCAATTATTTCTCCAAATAATTTTTAGTAATTAGGTTTTGCCCTAGAAGCCAATTTAATAGGCTAAGACCTCCACTGAAAAGGTCTAGTTAGGTCCAATCATTAATATGATTGACTTCGGTGCATCAAACCAATGATAACCAAGCCTGAGGAAAACTCTGGCCAACTTGATTATCATTAAGAGAGTGCGATCTAATCATCATATGATGGACAATAATTTCAATATCTAGATGAACATCAGGTGTAAGGCACCTCCAATGTCCATTTAGAAAATTAGACTTATTACTATTTACCTTAATGAGAGACTATGATTCGGTTATCTACGTAACTTAGTTATTTTAAAAACTTAATAATTTAGAGGATTTAGGTTACTAGTGTTTTAAGGATAGAAAAGAATACGGACCTATTTTCTTCCACTGACTTCATCAAGTTAAATCCTTCCACTGATTTCACTAAGTCAATAGATTAGGATTAGGATCAATTTAGATCCATAGACACCTAATTCAGTCTTACTGATTGAAATCAGTTAAATTGATTCCTAGTGACATGGGTGAGCTCGAATCATCAAGTGATCTAATTAAATCCTAGTCGATCATGTCGGCCAAGTAAGTGAGATCAATGGAAGGGATATGCCATTAACTCATCAAAGATCGAATCAGTGCGAGTAGCTCTCAATTAAAAACCATTGGTCAGACTACCAAACTTACCTTAGACACCAACTAATTAATTAGGTTCAATCTGATCAATCTAGTAATTTCAAGCTCGACCACGTAGCCATGAATCAAGTCCATCTTGGTCTTATTAAAGATATAGACTTGTTCAAACACAACTATTGAAAGTTAAATTTAGAGTGTTCTTGACCTAATTTAAGTTGACACTTGGTTAGATTTGATCCATTACTTTTATTAAGTTCAATCTTCAACTAACCATAGGTCTAACCTAATTAATAGATCTAATTCATCTAATCCTTTAATCCACAGCTTATGCATATGTTTTAGAATCTTTAATTCACAATTCTAGATTCTATGAATAACACTTAATTTTTTTAATTAAATTTTTGAACTGATGGATTGGGATTTGGTATTTTAAAAATAATTTTTAAATTTTGAAAGATTTTATTTTCTATTCACCAAATGGGTTGACGCATTTCATAAATGGGTCAGCTCATTTGATAAACAACAATCATATTGCTAGTTTCATAATAAAAAATAAAATATAATTAAATCATGAATCTATCTAAATCTAATCTAACATATTCATGTTTAATTATTAGATTAAAATTATTTCAATAATAAAAATTCTTTTACTGTTCATCTTAATGAATGAATTCATGCTGGCACCCCCACCGCCATAAGGGATCTTCACTGAATGGAAGGAGATGGCCTTTAAACCATACTTATCCCTTATGATCGGAGGGTTTAGTGGCTCATTCATCCTCGATTACTAAGCTATCAAGATCTAGAACATATCATATATGTAAGCATTTAATTTTTAATTAATGTATTAGAACATGTCAAGCAACCTGGCTCTGATACCATTGTTGGAAATAGTGCAGGGTTAAAGTATGCATTTTCAAAATATTTTTCAAAATTAACTTGCAGGAAAAGCAAAATTAATCTACTATTAATTCTACGCATGCTATGATCATATCATTAAAGTCCTACACAGAGTCTAGACATGCTAATATGTAATTAAAAATTTAAATCTGATCAATCAACAAATCATATTTACTGATCGATTCAAGTTCAGAACTCGATACCTATGTGTGGATAGTTGATCTTCATGATTTGAATCCATTGGAAGAAGCTCTGATGTCGCACTGTAGCCGCACGCTTGTCCGGTCTCTATGGTTGGTCCACACGGAGCTTTTGATCTTAACTAGCTCCATCGGAGTGCTGTTTCTCACCGAGGCCTTCGATGGCTAATCTTGATCGATCCAATTGATCACCTATCTTCTTATCTTTTGGATACTCCAGAAGATCAGATGGTGTGCTTCGGAGGATGACGAGATGATGTCTGAAGTTTGATGGTGATCGGGCACTCATAGTCCTCTATCTCTCCATTCGAACTCAGAGACCTAAATCTACGGTTTCATACACTCAGAAAAATCTTAACGCCCGAAAATCCTCTCACGCCCACTCTTTGTGGAATTTTTTCATGAAATAAATTTTTATGGATAGAAGACTTTCTAATCTATAGAAACCCTACTTTGATCATATCTAAAATGGGCCAAAAGAAAAAGAAAAATGGGAGGCATGAGAGAATAGATTAGCATAGGTAAGAAACACTTTTCTCCCTGGATTTTTCCATGCATAGGATAAACACCCACTTAGTTTTTCTCTCTCTCAGAAGTCCCTCACGTAGCCTTTCACCCTCTCATGCATGCACAAAAATTAGCATCTTTTATTGGCATGGAAAATATGGGAAAACCACGTGGAGAATGGATAAGGTGTGGAGGTTGAATTTGTTTCAACCTCCCAACCAAATTTGAATTCAAATATCTTCTTATTCTTTTTCCATTGACCCACAAAAGTGTTTGACGTGCAGAAGGACTCTCTTTCTACGTGTTCATACTCAAAAAATATAAAACAATATGCAGTGAAAAGAGGGTGGCACGGAGAAAAGATAAACTAGGAAGTTAGAGAGCTAACCAATTCATTTGAATTCGAAATTCAAACGAACTCAACCTTATCCAATGATTGGATCATATCAAAGGTAGATAAGAGAGGGTGCACAAGACTCTTTTTGGTGTGGGAAATATTACATGAATTCATAATTGACGTGGAGGGCGTGAGTCAAAAAATTATGGTGTAGGGAGAAAGACAAGTTTAAAATTTAAACTTACTATGACTTGGTCCAAATTAGTTTCAACCAAATCAATTAACTTAACCCAATTAGATTAGGTTAAACCCAACTAAATTAGGCTTAATTCAACCCAACAAAATTCTAATTAAATTATAAATTAATTAGGTCCAACCCATGATCAAATCAGGAGCCAATCTCCCATAGCGATTAGATCATCTCATGATCTGATTGGGTCAAACCTAATCAAATCAAATTCAATCAGACTTGATCGAATTCTTATCGCTCAATCAAATTAAGCTAATCAGTAATCAAATTACTAATTAATTCTTTAATAAATATAAAGTTTCAATTGGATGGATGTCCAGGCAATGTAGTCCCATCTATATGAAACTCTTGAAGAGTCCCAAACTAGTGGAACTCTTGAATTCAGTATCCTAAATTAGTGAAATTCTTGATCAGAGAGTTCCAAACTAGTGAAACTCTTGATCAAAGACGAGTAGGACTCAGAGTCCTTGTCTACTAGGACTTTTGGTCATCGAGTTTCAGTCCAGTGAAACTCTTGACCATAGAGTCTCAGATCATCAGGACTCGATCAGAGAGTCCCGGACAAATAGGATTCGGAGTCACAGTCTAGTGGAACTCTTGGTTATAGAATTCTAGTCCAGTGGGACTCTTGACCATAGAGTCCTAGGTCATCGAGACTCAATATTAGCCATCAGATCAGGTAGGAATTCCTATTGTGTGTGACCCCATAGATTCGAATCCTAAGTCGGTAGTATAGGAACTAATTTTTTGTACTAATCGATATGACCATCTAGCAATGATATCCGATGTCTGGATAGATCGAATAGTTGTAATACAACATCGACAAATCTATGGCATATGGTTACCGTATAATTCATCTTCTTGATCTCAATGCTAAAAAGATGACCTAGGATTTAATTGTCAATCTTAAAAATCATCCATAATGTATTTTAAAATTTAGTGTTCATCGAATGGATCATCCTGACCAAGGATTTGCTAAATTGAAATACAATGATGCACTTGCTCCAATACTTGGAGGGATCAATCCCATTTTGACTCATATACCGACTTAACAAGTACTTGACCACAGCCAGTAGTCTTCTATCACTAAATTAGAAATTCAGATAGTTTGGTACCTAAGTACAGTGAGTTGCTTGCAAGTCACCATGGTATCTCAGGTCTAAGGGATACATATACCCATATCCTTCGTGAGCAACTCTTGACAGCAGAGAGCTATATAGTTGGATTACGATCAGTGAAATGTATCTCGACACTTCACCTGCATGCCATACCAGTATCTCCATGCTCCTTGGTTAAGAGGATAATCAATGAATATGGCATGCAACGATCTATACCCGATTACGTTATCACCCTTAATAACAACGTATCATTTGGTCGCGATCAGGTTTAAGGACTAAATGATAAATCTTTCTTTGTCAAGACTAAATAGTCCTAAGGACTTCATTACAGAAGAGTCTATTTTAGGAAGATGCACAAAAGTGATGAATTGCCAGAATAAAATTTTTTATTTATTTATAATTCAAGTATAATTTATAGATTAGCTCAACCATCTATAATCTTGATGATTGGCTTTAGGATATAATTTCCAATAGTTAGATCTAAAGTTAGATTAAAAAATAGATTTAATTAGAATAATTGACTAAATTTAATCAAATGTTGTTTTAGATTAGATCAAGAATCTTCTAGATCGTTTGCAATAGTTATAGTTGGTCAAGTCCATGTCTTTAACAAGAATCAAATGGACTTGATTTTTAGCTCAGTGGTCGAGCTCGACATTACTAGGTGGATCAAAAAAAAATTAGTTAATCAGTTAGTATTTAAGATAAGTCTGGCAATCTAGATCAGTGATTTTTAATTAGAAGCTACTCATACTGATTTGGTCTTTGACGAGTTAATGACATATCCCTTCTATTAATCTCATTTATCTGACCAACATGGTGAATTAGATTTTGATTAGATCACTTGGTGATTTGAGCTCATTCATGTCAACTAAAAAAATTAGTGTGACTGATTTTAGTGCTCCTAGACTGGCTTATCTCTGGTCTCCATTAATTTGACTTGGTGAAGTCAGTGGAAGGATCATGATTAGTTGGTTAATCTTTTCTCTTCTTTTAAAATGAGTTAACCAAATCCTCTAAAATTATTAGATCCTTAAAATAAAATTATTATGGTGATAACTAGATCATAGCCTTCCATTAAGTTTAGTGATAATGGATCCATTAGCTTGATAATCATTGGAGGCCCAAAGGCCTGGTACTTATCGACTATTGAAATTATCATTCATCATATAATTACTTGGTTGTATCTCTCTAAATGGTGGTTAGGTTGACCGATCAAAGTCGGACTTAATCATTCGTTGGTTAGATGGATCAAGATGGCTATGTTAATGATTGGACCTAATTGGACCTTTTCAGTGAAGGTCAAGGCCTATTGATTAGGCTTTTGAGGCAAAATTAAATTATTAAAAATTATTTAGAGAAATAATTGGTTAAGAATCTATCTATAGATGTATATGGATTGACCGACCAAAGTCGGGCTTATGTGTGGTCTGTGTGGATTTTAGTACCCACTAAAGAATTTGGATAATTATTCAAATTAGAGATAGAGGCTACCAATTCGTATAAAATAGTAGGAGAATCTTTTGACTAAAGTCCAAGTCTTTACGCTTAACAAATCATACATTATTTAGATTTTTGGTTTCTCTTTTCTACAGTTATGGCCACTATCCTATCACTCTGATCATTGTTGGACAATGACAAGTTAATGGGATCTAACTATGGTATTTGGTATTGAAAGTTAAAAATTATCCTAAAGCATGAGCGGATTCTGTACATTTTGAAAGATTCGACACCTAAGGAGCCAGCTTTGAATGCACATGGGATGGTTCGAGATACTTACCAGAAGTAGCTCTGTTAAATATGTGCCCTAGAAGCCAGATTGGCCAACACTTATAATATACTTTTTAGGAGTATTTTTATAATTTTAACTTAAAAATTAATAAAAGTATTATTTTCTTTTATCACATTATGTATAAAATATCTATGATATATCTATTGAATTAACGAGCATAATAACACATATTCTCAAGAATTGAGAATTTAAGGCATGTGTTATCATAATTAACTCATAAATTACTTTCGATCGTAGGATCATCACGAGGATGGTGATCAATCTGAAAGATCGGTGTATAATCATTTTCTTAGGATAAATGAGTCTTGAGTTTACGATGTGAAAATACCAGAGCGAGAGTATAAGTACTTATTAAGAACAAAAGCACTAAGGATGATCATCTCAAGCAGTCATAAGGGAGTTTATCTTCTCGTCGATGACTAGCTTGATGCTGTAGTCATGTGTCTAGTTCTTTGACTTGAGGTGCATCGACAGTTTATTTTGAGTGTGTTATAGTTTGACTACACCTTGTGAATTGAAGATCCTAAGATACAAATCATAAAACATTGGTTTAATGGATTAGTGAGAATTAGGTCCATTAATTGGGTTAGACGTAGGATTAGATTAAAGAATGGATTTAATTAGAGAATTGACTAAATCTATTCAATTATTGTCTTAGATTAGGTCAAGGATTCTCTAGATCAATTACAATAGTTGTAGTTGGTCAAGTCCATGTCTTTAATGAGATGCAAGATGGATTTGATGAAGGAAAATTCTGATTTTTCGGTCCAGGTTTGTCCAGATCTGATCAGATCAAGAGATATATTTCAAAATTTTTTCTCTTGATCCCAATCAGATCTTGATATGTTTCAGATCTGATTCTTATTATTTTAATAAATAAAATAAAATAAGATAAATTAAATCAAATTTAATTTACCTGATTTGGGTAATCCTATTACCCTGTAGATGATCCTGATTGCAGCGGAAGGTTCTGGATCTAGCCACGCAAGCGCCTGGCCTCTACCGGTATCCACTCAGGTTGGATCTGGAGATCCTCTTCTTCTCTATCACACCTCCAAAAATCAGATCTGGATCTGATCTGGAGGATCTTCAAAACTCTTTTGAAGATCTGCAGTCGTCCTTTTGCAGCAGCGCAGCCTTCTTGCTTTTGATCGCCTTTTCTTGATCTGAATCGCACCAACCAAAGTCCAAAACACCTTTTGGACGTGGAGAGCAAGGGGAGAAGAAGCTATGGCATGGAGGAGGAGGGGAGAGGCAGCCTTGGGGCGTGGGGTTTCTCAATTGAATTGCATTAGCATTAGAATCTGAGTTGGGCGCAGGGTCTTATTTATAGACTAAGCGTGATCCAACTCCTCTTCCTCCCAACCAATCACAACCCTTTGTGAAATCAGATCTAAATCTGATTGGTGGGAATAGAGACCCCTGGATTCCTCCTTAGAGGGCGCCTAAGACCAGTCAAAGTTGGTTCTTAGAAGAACTCTAATTGGAATCCAAAAAGGAGATGGAGTCCTTGTCCAACAAGGACTCCTAGGCGCCTCCTACTTGGGCTCACGCCACCCTTGGCGTGCGCCCTTCTCCTTGCCAGGTTCTGGCAGGGGGACAGGCCCCCACCAGCTCTCCAATAGGTGCATGACATGTGGTCAAAAGTCAAAGTGTCAATGGTCAACATTTGACCAGTCAAAGGTCAACTTTTGACCAAAGTCAAAGAACAAGAAATGGCAGGTGACCAAAAATGGCAGGTAATGTCTTACAAAATAAGACAACCTTTTCTGACTTGGACAACCTCCAGTCAGACCATATGAAGGCCTCTGATTGAGCACAAACTCCTTTGGCTCAGTCAGGACAACTTATTTATGATAGTAAAAGAAGAACGTTAGGTTCAATCGAGTGCTAGCACGATTTCCTTGAACCTAATTGAATCTCATTCAGATCAATTGAACTAGATCAGTTCAATTGATGATCACCAGATTCAAACCCTTGTTTGTGTGACCCAGTTAGGTTCAGTTCTGTATGGTAATGGGATATGTCATGATCTCTATCATAGACATGATCGAAACTCCTTTCGATGGATCAGAACTCTTCTGATTCGAACAGCTAGAATGATCGATCATCTAAATCATTCTAATTGCTCCCAAAATCCACCAGTGACACCTAGCAGTATATGGTGGCAACCCATCAGAGCTGAATGCGAACCTCTTGGTGCAGCTACCTGTGTGATTAAGTTCTTCTATCTTGAGCCCCGATCAGATTAGGGTTAAGGTGAACTCGTCAAACCCTAGTCTCTGTCATATGATGTAATCATTCGATTCGAGTCCAATGTGAAAATCTAAATAGAAACTCTTTCTATTATTTCACTCTGCCATGGCCATGGGCTTCTGGACTTGATTCTCATGATCATCATAGGGCTGCTCCTCTACCACCGAGGTAGATAGATTCCATCTTGATGCAATCCAGTTCCTACAATGAACATGCTATAGCCAACATACACCTCAGGGATTCCATATGGCTAGGAGATCGAGTAATGGTGTAGTCAAACTATAACACCCTCAAGGTGAACTGCCGATGCATCTCAGGTCAAAGAACCAGACACACTACTGCAGCATCGAGTCAGTCATTGACGAGAAGGTAGACTCCCTAATGACTACTCGAGGTGGTCACGCTCAGTGCCCTCGTTCTCTAACGAGTACCTGTACTCTCGCTCCGGTGTCTCCACACCGTAGACTCAAGACTCATCTACTAAAGAGAAGCGATTCGTACACCAACCTTCCGGATCAATCACCATCCTCGTGATGATCCTATGGTCGGGAGCATGTTTATGAGTTAATAATGATTATTCATGTCTTAAATTTTCAACTCTTGAAAATATGAATTATCATTACCATTAACTCAAAGGATGTATCACAGACACTAAATACACATATGTGATAGAAAATAACCCATTTTATTAATTATAGTCAAAATTATAATTTTGCCCCTAGAAGTGTATTACAAGTGTCAGCCAATTCTGGCTTCTAGGGCACATATATCTAACAATCTCCCACTTGTCCTAAAGCCAATTGGCTACAAGTCTAAGTCCCATCTTCTCAAGGTGGGCTTCGATCTTCTGCTGGCCCAACGGCTTTGTAAGTGGGTCTGCCACATTATCTGCGGAGTTGACTCTCTTGACCTCAACGTAACCTTTCTCAAGGTAATCGCGGATGAGGTGGTATCACCGTTTGCTAGGAACTCTTCCAGCACAAACAGTCTGCCAGATGTCGACTTTCGATCATCTATATCGGACATGAAGTCCGAGTCTGTGTATCCCTGGACTTGGAGTTCTCCGTTACCAAAGACCAACATCATATCCTTAGTTCTTCTCAAGTACTTAAGGATACATTTCACAGAAGTCCAGTGTTCTTCACCTGGATTTGACTGATATCTGCTTGTGACACTCACAGCATGGGCTATATCAGGTCGTGTACATAGCATGGCATACATGAGGCTCCCTATTGCAGAAGCATAAGGGATCTTGCTCATGCGTTCTATTTCCTCAGGTGTGCTGGGGCACATCTTCTTGGAAAGATGAATACCATGTCTGAAGGGTATTAATCCCCTCTTAGAGTTTTCCATACTAAACCTCTTTAGTACTTCCTCTATGTACATCTTCTGTGAAAGTCCTAGCATCCTATTCGGTCTATCCCTATAGACCTTAATTCCTAGAATAAAGGATGCTTCACCTAGGTCTTTCATGGAGAATTCCTTGGACAACCACATCTTGACTGATGTCAACATGGGAATATCATTCCCAATAAGGAGGATGTCATCCACGTACAATACGAGGAAGACAACAGCGCTCCCACTGACCCTTTTGAAAACACATGGTTCCTCTTCATTTTTGATGAAACCAAACTTTTTGATCACATCATTGAAATGAGTGTTCCAGCTCCGAGATGCTTGCTTAAGTCCATATATGGACCTTTGCAGCTTGCAAACCTTGTGATCAGTATCACTGGATGTGAAACCTAGCGGCTGTTCCATATAGATATCTTCCTCAAGATATCAAGATATCCATTTTAGGAATGCCGTTTTCACGTCCATTTGCCATATTTCATAATCGAAATAGGCTGCAACAGCAAGCAATGTGCGGATGGATTTTAGCATAGCCTACTGGGGAAAAGGTATCCTGATAGTCAATGCCTTCGTTGACTATAACCTTTTGCCACTAGTCTAGCCTTGAATGTCTCCACATTCCCATCTGCACCAATCTTTCTCTTGAAGATCCATTTACACCCAATAGGTACTATACCTTCTGGTGGATCTACCAAGGTCCAGACTTGGTTTGAGTGCATCGAGTCAATCTCTGACTTCATTGCCTCAAGCCATTTCTCGGAGTCGATATCTGATATCGCCTCGTTGTAGGTTTTGGGATCATCACCATGAGCACCATTACCTATGAGGAACATTTCCTCTACGTCCTCTGAAATAATACCTAAGTATCTTTCAGGGGGACGGGAAACTCTTTCCGATCTACGAGGTGGAGGAGGTAGTGTTCTTATTGGCTCAACCTGATTTGGTTCCACTTGGTCCTTAGCTTTTCCACTTGTGAGACTTTCTCATCAAGCTTAATCTGCTTTCCAATGCCACTATCTTGAATAAACTATTTTTCAAGAAATATGGCATGTCGACTCACAATCACATTGTGGTCTTCTGGAATGTAGAAATAGTATCCTAATGACTCTTTAGGATATCCTATGAATCGAGCTCTAAAGGACCTAAACTCTAACTTGTCCGCTTGTTGTCTTTTGACATGAGCCGGACAACCCCAAATTCTGAGATGACTCAGACTTGGTTTCTTACCATGCCATATCTCATACGGTGTGGTAGGAACGGTTTTAGAGGGAACCCTATTCAGTAGATAAATTGAAGTTAATAATGAATGTCCCCAAAGAAAATCAGGGAGGTCTGTGAAGCTCATCATGGATCGAACCATATCCAATAGAGTCCGATTTCTCCGTTCTGAAATCCCGTTGAGTTGAGGTGTTCCTGGTGGAGTCCATTGAGAGACTATGCCATTTTCCTTAAGATAGTCTAGGAATTCCGGCTAAGGTATTCACCTCCTCGATCTGATCGAAGAACCTTAATGGGTTTTCCAGTTTGTTTTTCTACTTCATGTCTGAATTCTTTGAACTTTTCAAAGGCTTCAGACTTGTGTCTCATAAGATACACATACCCATACCTAGACAGATCATCGGTAAAGGTAATGAAGTAGACAAAATTGCCTCTAGCCGGCACATCAAATGGGCCGCACACATCAGTATGTACTAGGGCAAGGAGATCTGTGGCCCTCTCCCCATGTCCAACAAAAGGGAGTTTAGTCATTTTGCCTTGAAGACAAGATTCATAAGTTGGATATGACTCAAAAGTCAATGGACTCAATAGCCCATTTTTCTCCAATTTGTTAATCCTATCTTCTGCTATATGACCTAATCTCAGGTGCCATAGATATCTATCGTTTGGACTATCCCTAGGTCGTTTGGCATTCACGTTTTGCTCGATAGTTAGAACAGGTACATCAATATGTAGCTGATAAAGACCATTAATAAGGAAACCATTTGCAATTTTATTTCTTTCATAAAGAATGTTACAATGGTCCTTAAAGAAGGTGATCACATAACCTTCTTGTGCTAAGCATGAAACAGAAATCAAATTCCTGCTAGCTGCAGGCACATAATAACAGTCTTTTAAAACTAAGTCTAAACCAGATGGTAATCGCAGAGGGTATGTTCCCACGGCTACTGCAGCAACTCTTGCTCCATTACCGATGCGTAGGATCATGTCTCCATCCCTCAGCCTCCTGCTATCCTCAAGACCCTGCATAGAAGTGCACAGATGAGCACTAGAATCCAGAGTCAAGCACCCAACTGGATGCAGAAGAAACCGTAAGGTTAGACTCAATAACGAGCATACCTCCAGAAGGACCTTCCTTCTTGTTCTTCAGGGTGGCCAGGTAAGTAGGGCAGTTCCGCTTCCAATGGCCGTCGCTGTTGCAATGGAAACACTTTCCTTTGACATCGACCTTCTTCTTCGGTTCTGCCTTCTTCTTCTTTGATCCTTCCACCTTTTGCTTTTTCACAGACTTCTTTTTCTTTCCATAAGACTTTCTTTTGGAAGAAGTCCGTTCCATAGCAAGAACTGAGCCTTTAGAACCTTTCATAGAAAGCTCAGCGGTAACCAGCATATTCATTAACTCGGCCAAGGAATTTTGAAGTTTATGCATGTGGTAATTCATGATGAATTGCCCATATGCATCAGTCAAGGATTGCAGAATAATATCATTCTGCAGATCCAAGTCCTAACTTCACACCGAGCTTCTCAAGCTCTTCCATGTCCTTGATCATTGTCAGACAGTGATCTTGGACTGACTGCCCATCACGCATCTTAGCCTTAAAAAGTCATTTCGTGACTTGATATTTGGCTGCGCGACTCTGTTCACCAAACATCTCCTGCAGGTGAGCCAACATTTGGCGAGCAGTCCCGATATCTTCATGTTGGCGCTGGAGCTCATCAGACATCGAGCCCAACATGTAAGTATCTGGCCTTATTATCTTCGTCAATCCATTTTTCCAGAGATGCTCTCTGTTCAGTGGATGGACGAGCTGGTAAGGTGGGAGGGTCCTGGTCCAAAACATGGGTTAACTTCTCTGAACCCAAAATAATTTTGTAGTTCCTGAGCCAATCTTTATAATTGGGTCCAGTCAGTCTATGTGTGTCCAGGATACGTGCCAATGGGTTGGACGCAGACATTTTCCTGTAGAGAGTCAAAGATTCTAGTTAGATACTGTAATTTTGACTTGACCAATTTGTTTAAAAATTTTATTTTTAAACAAATTAGCTCCCACTATTTTCTCGGATCCCTACACTCCCTCTGTAGAGATGCGAAAATCTCCACGATTAATGATTTCTAGTGGGTGGTGCGGTCTCACCAACTGACTCATCACCTCACCTAACAGTTATTGGTGATGGGTTAGCCAATGAGTGAACAACTCTTGTTCAATGATTCTCTAATCATGGTGCACCCAAACTTGGTCTCTAATTCATGAATCTCACCGTATCCGAAATATTGATCCACTCCTTAGTTAAGTCAGACCCACCATTTGCATAGACTGGATTCCTAATTGAGTCTCTCACCGTATCCGGAATATTGAGCCCAACTCATCCTCCAGCCCATAGCATCCAATGCCTAATAGACATGGTTGCATCTTTCCGGTGCAACTGAGCCACTGTATCCAGCCGAGAACAATCAACCCCGGGAAGGGCCCGCACATCTACAATGGTGGAAGACCTCAGACTTAATCTTTTCTTAGGGAGAATTGATTCAGGTCTCATTAAACTAGACTTGGCTTAGTCATAACAATTATGACTAACCTAGTGGCATGGGTTAGCTCGGATTATTGACCACCTCAGATCAGAACTGTGTCAACAGATATGGCCAGGTAAGTGAGACCGGTGGAAGGAATATGCCATTAACTCGTACAAGAACGCATTCAGGTCGAGTAGCTTCCAATTAAAAACCAGTCGGTCGTCTGTGCCAAACTTACCTTAGACACCAAATTGTTGAGCCAGAACCAATTGGGTTAGCCTACAATCCAGACTCTAACCTCTGAGCCTAATTAGGTCTTGCTTGATCGTGACTCGATCTTGACCCAGACTTAATCCTATTAGGCTGGTCAATTTAAGCATTGTTGATCCCATCTAACCAACTCTTGATTCGGTTTGATCAACCGCTTAGACCTAATTGAGCTACCCAAGCCCGAACCCAGTATTATGAATATGTCTTAGATCTGAAATTCTCAATTTTAGACCTAATTAATATTCCATAAACTTAATTCTTAATTAAGTAGGGTTCATAAACAAAATATGCACAATAAATCCTAGGGTTTCAGGATCTAGGGTTTTGCAGAAAGTAAGTTTTGGGTTTCTGATTAAGGACGAACACGCAGCACCCCTACACATCATAAGAACACCCCATCGAATGGGAAGAGAGGGCCTTTAAACCCTTCTTCGTTCTTATGACCGGACGGCCAAGAGGAACGCCTTAATCAGGAACATGC
The DNA here is from genome assembly GCA_006176705.1 of Cocos nucifera. Classification (NCBI taxonomy): domain Eukaryota; kingdom Viridiplantae; phylum Streptophyta; class Magnoliopsida; order Arecales; family Arecaceae; genus Cocos; species Cocos nucifera. Next base: position 483,742 of record QRFJ01000209.1, on the reverse strand, counting down.
AATACTACAAAACAGTTTATAGATCTATATCATATATCTCATATACAAATTAGATCTAATCATGGCATATTTTGCATACATCTCATGTATCAAATCATGCATGTTTTCAGATCTAAATTATCTCATAATAATCTAAAAAATTAGATTTAAATTGATCTAATCAAAATAAATTCTAATCTAGATAATTATGTAGAACTATTCTACAACTAGTCTAGACATGCATCAATCATATCTCATATGATATTTAAAATTAAATAATTTTTATTTGCTATTTTTTCAGATGTTATTATAACACTTATAATATCAAAAAATAGTAAATAAAAGATCTAAAATATGATTTAATCAGATTAAATCAAAGACATGCAAGACTATTCTATAGAACTATTCTATTCTAGAACTAGTCATGCATATCTTCATGTAATCTTAGATCCAAATCATTTAATTTTAATTTTTTCTGATTTCAGATCTGATCACATCTCATGTGACATCTGAAATCACTTTATTTTCTAATTAAAATAAAAAAATTAAAATTCAGATCTAAACAATTTTAGAACCATGGCTCTGATACCAGTTGAAGGGAAAATCCTGATTTTTCGGTCCAGGTTCGTTCCAGATCTGATCAGATCAAGAGATATATTTCAAAAATTTTTCTCTTGATCCCAATCAGATCTTGATATGTTTCAGATCTGATTCTTATTATTTTAATAAATAAAATAAAATAAGATAAATTAAATCAAATTTAATTTACCTGATTTGGGTAATCCTATTACCCTGTAGATGATCCTGATTGCAGCGGAAGGTTCTGGATCTAGCCACGCAAGCGCCTGGCCTCTACCGGTATCCACTCGGGTTGGATCTGGAGATCCTCTTCTTCTCTATCACACCTCCAAAAATTCAGATCTGGATCTGATCTGGAGGATCTTCAAAACTCCTTTTGAAGATCTGCAGTCGTCCTTTTGCAGCAGCGCAGCCTTCTTGCTTTTGATCGCCTTTCCTTGATCTGAATCGCACCAACCAAAGTCCAAAACACCTTTTGGATGTGGAGAGCAAGGGGAGAAGAAGCTATGGCATGGAGGAGGAGGGGAGAGGCAGCCTTGGGGCGTGGGGTTTCTCAATTGAATTGCATTAGCATAGAATCTGAGTTGGGCGCAGGGTCTTATTTATAGACTAAGTGTGATCCAACTCCTCTTCCTCCCAACCAATCACAACCCTTTGTGAAATCAGATCTAAATCTGATTAGTGGAAATAGAGACCCCTGGATTCCTCCTTAGAGGGCGCCTAAGACCAGTCAAAGTTGGTTCTTAGAAGAACTCTAATTGGAATCCAAAAAGGAGATGGAGTCCTTGTCCAACAAGGACTCCTAGGCGCCTCCTACTTGGGCTCACGCCACCCTTGGCGTGCGCCCTTCTCCTTGCCAGGTTCTGGCAGGGGGACAGGCCCCCACCAGCTCTCCAATAGGTGCGTGACATGTGGACAAAAGTCAAAGTGTCTATGGTCAACATTTGACCAGTCAAAGGTTAACTTTTGACCAAAGTCAAAGGACCAAAAATGGACAGGTGACCAAAAATGGCAGGTCATGTCTTATAAAATAAGACAACCTTCTCTAACTTGGACAACCTCCAGTTAGACCATATGAAGGCCTCTGATTGAGCACAAACTCCTTTGGCTCAGTCAGGACAACTTATTTGTGATAGTAAAAGAAGAACGTTAGGTTCAATCGAGTGCTAGCACGATTTTCTTGAACCTAATTGAATCTCATTCAGATCAATTGAACTAGATCAGTTCAATTGATGATCACCAGATTCAAACCCTTGTTTGTGTGACCCAGTTAGGTTCAGTTCTGTATGGTAATGGGATATGTCATGATCTCTATCATAGACATCATCGAAACTCCTTTCGATGGATCAGAACTCTTCTGATTCGAACAGCTAGAATGATCGATCATCTAAATCATTCTAATTGCTCCCAAAATCCACCAGTGACACCTAGCAGTATATGGTGGCAACCCATCAGAGCTGAATGCGAACCTCTTGGTGCAGCTACCTGTGTGATTAAGTTCTTCTATCTTGAGCCCCGATCAGATTAGGGTTAAGGTAAACTCGTCAAACCCTAGTCTCTGTCATATGATGTAATCATTCGATTCGAGTCCAATGTGAAAATCTAAATAGAAACTCTTTCTATTATTTCACTCTGCCATGGCCATGGGCTTCTGGACTTGATTCTCATGATTATCATAGGGCTGCTCCTCTACCACCGAGGTAGATAGATTCCATCTTGATGCAATCCAGTTCCTACAATGAACATGCTATAGCCAACATACACCTCAAGGTTCCATATGGCTAGGAGACCGAGTAATGGTGTAGTCAAACTATAACACCCTCAAGGTGAACTGCCGATGCATCTCAGGTCAAAGAACCAGACACACTACTGCAGCATCGAGTCAGTCATTGACGAGAAGGTAGACTCCCTAATGACTACTCGAGGTGGTCACGCTCAGTGCCCTCGTTCTCTAACGAGTACCTGTACTCTCGCTCCGGTGTCTCCACACCGTAGACTCAAGACTCATCTACTAAAGAGAAGCGATCGTACACCAACCTTCCGGATCAATCACCATCCTCGTGATGATCCTATGGTCGGGAGCTGTTTATGAGTTAATAATGATTATTCATGTTTTAAATTTTCAACTCTTGAAAATATGAATTATCATTACCATTAACTCAAAGGATGTATCACAGACACTAAATATACAGGTGTGATAGAAAATAACTAATTTTATTAATTATAGTCAAAATTATAATTTTGCCCCTAGAAGTGTATTACAAGTGTCAGCCAATTCTGGCTTCTAGGGCACATATATCTAACATTTGATTCTTGACTACGGGGTCTAGCATGAACTATCAAGTTGATCTAATCGAGACTAATTAAACTAGTTGGTGTTTAAGGTAAACTAGACTGATAGCCTTTAATTGGCAGCCCTCTTACCTAACCATTTTTTATTATGTCTAAGGCAAGCTTTGGCAGACCCTCCCACCGATCAAACTTACTAGGCCTTTTGGTGAAATTATATTTTGATTGAATCACTTAACTATTCGAGCTGACCCATGTTAGCTAGGTAAATCAGTATGACTAATTTAGGTGCTTCTAGACTAGCCTATTAATGGTCTTCCTTAAGCTGACTTGGTGAAGCCAGTGAAAGAATCATGATAAGCTGGTTCATCAACCATTTCTCTTTCTTAAATTAAAATCTTCTAAAATTATTAGATCCTCAAAATAAAATAGTTATGGTGATAACTAGATCATTGCCTTCCATTAAGTGGATGATAATGAGTCCATTAGTTGGATAATCGTTGGAGGCCCAAAGGCCTGGTGCTTATCGACTGATGGAATTATCATTCATAATATGATTTTTTGGCCGCATCTTTCTATATGGTGGTTAGGTTGACCAACCAAAGTTGGGCTTAATCATTCATTGGTTAGATGGACCAAGTACGGTCATGTTAATGGTTGGACCTAACTGGACCTTTTTAGTGGAGGCCAAAGCCTACTGATTAGGGACTAGGGCAAACTTAAATTACTAAAAATTATTTAAAAAAATAATTAGTTATGAACCTATCCTTAGATGTACATGGGTTGACCAATCAAAGTTGGGCTTATATGCAGTCTGTAGATTCTAGTATCCACTAAGGAATTAGGATAATTCTACGAATTGGAGGTAAAGGCTATCAATTCAAATAAGATAGTGGGAGAACCTTTTGATTAAAGTCCAAACTTTAGTGTTGGGGATAAATTTCACTTTCGTCGAAGTCCAGTCTGATGCTTAGCCTATGTAACTGGTAATCATGGAAAGCTTCAATTAGAAATTCTTCCTCCAGTAGCCGAACTCCTTCTAGACCTCTCCTTCAGTCGGATTTCTACAGGAGCCGAACTCCTTTCGGACGTCTCCTTCAGTTGGATTCCTTCAGAAGTCGAACTCTTTCTGAACTTTTCCTTCAGCCAAACTCCTCCAGCGGGCGAACCCCTCCCAGACCTATCCTTCAGTCAGATTTCTACAGGAGCCGAACTCCTTTCGGACGTTTTCTTCAGTCGAATTCTTCCAAGAGCCGAACTTCTTCTGAACTTTTTCTTCAGTCGGATTTCTATAGGAGCCGAACTTCTTCTGGACGTCTTCTTCAGTCGGATTCGTTCAGGAGCCGAACTCCTTTCAGACTTTTTCTTCAGTCAAATTTCATCTGAATTCCTCCAGTGAATTACTTCTAGATTTCAAGTAGTATTCCTCCCAGATGATCTTCTCTAGCTGTATTCCCTTTAGAAGTTTGAACTCCTCTGAAATTGATATATGTCAAAGTTCTTCGTCAACCAATGCCTGTTTCCTTCGAACTTCGACTATTAAATCTCAACGAATAGGCGATCCCACTATCTGATGGTTATGACTGTCATTTATCAGGACGGTTATGATTGTCATTTTTTAGTCTGCTACAGATGACTCCACTACTGGATGGTTACGTTAGGCTCCGTCTATAAAAAGGAACTCTCAAGATATGTTTTCTCTAAGTTCTCTTCTTCTTTCCAAAATTCTGTTGAATTCTTATCTGAGCACTCCATTTCTGTTGGCCAGAAGAGCTGACTTGATCGTCGGAGGGTCCTATCGGAGCCACCACCACTGACTCCAGATGGGACTTTATTTTGTAGGTCACCGATGGCGTCCTCTTCTTCCCTAACTCCAATTCGATTCGACGTCAATCAGATTCTGAACCAACAAGATTGGCGCTAGAGGAAGGGCCCTCTATTCCTGTGGTATCCTTATTTTTAAAGGAGTGCTCAGCTGACCTTATCGATTTTCTTTTTTAAGGTCCATCTCCATCCTCTCCCTCGATCTCAAGAAATTGCCTCCAAAGAAGGTGACTATCTGAAGATCTATCGCTTCTGCTGCCAGATCCGAGCCAGACCCACTCGTTTCTATTTCAGTGTCGATGCTTCAACCTCCTCCACCGACGGGCATGATAGATTCGAAGCAATTTAATCTACTGATGCGGTGGATTCAAGGCCTCACCAAGATGGTGCAGACCATACGGCAGCCTCCGATGATGATTCCGCCAGAAAACCTACCATCGGTATGTCAGAAATCAGTTCCAAGAAGCACTTGGGCTAGCATACCCGTCACCCCTGGGAAGGAAAAATAGAGAGCAGAGGATCCTTGTTTGGTTCATAATTCTTCTTCGAAAGAGATCTTTCCCATCTAGGATTGGAAGCCTTCCAAGATCTGCGATCAAGACGACGTCCTCGATCATAAACTACGAAAGATGGATCGATGGATTGAGAAACTCCGCCACGTCACCCGGGCTCGCCATGGCAACGTCTGCACCGATCTTCCTTTCTCTCTCCGAATTATATAAGAACCCATTCCGTCGAACTTCAAGCTCCCCCAATTTGAAAGCTACGATGGAACCTCTGATCCGGTTGATCATCTGAAGACCTTTCGGACCATGATGCTGCTCCATGGCGCATCAGATGCCATCTTATGCCGAGCTTTTCCATCTAACTTAAAGAAAGCAATAAAAAATTGGTACTCGACATTGAAGCTAGGTATGATCTTCTTCTTTGACCAGATGAGCCATCAGTTTGCAGCTCACTTCGTCAGCAGCTAACGTCCGCACTGAGGTTTAGATTTTCTGATGAATATCAAGCAGAAGGAGGGAGAATCGAGCCGAGTTTATGTTATCCGATTTAATACTACTGCATTAGAGGTCTGAAACTTGGACCAGCCTATTGCAATGGCCACACTCAAGGGCGGCCTTAAGAAGAATGATTTGTTGTTCTTCCTGAAGAAGAAGTACCTCAGGGACTTTGCCGATCTGCAAGCCTGGGCTGAAGGATATGTCGGAGCTGAAGAAGCCTTTAGGTTGAAGGATGAAGAAGTCATAGGAGAGCGATGGGTAGATGAGTCCAATAGACCCACTGCTGACAGAGGGCCGAATGAAGTTCGGCCATGATCACAGACTCCCCCGAGCGCAAGCGAGTCCAAACTCCTCCTTGAGCTCGTCATCAAAGAAGCCCCAATAGAAGGGCACGACGAAGTTCTTCCCTCAGAAGGTTTCACAACTATGCCCTCCTTAATGCTCCTAAAACTCAAGTTTTGATGAAAATTAAGAATCAACTACCAAAACTAGAAGAATTACGATCTCCTCCAAACAAGTGCAATCGAAGCAAGTACTATTTCTATCAGCATGATTATGGTTATGATACTGAAGAATGCATCCAGATCCAAGACGAGATCGAGGAGCTCATCAAAAGAGGTCGGCTGAGTTGATTCCTCAGATGCCGGTTTGAAGCAAGAGAAGATCAGCCAAGAGAGGCTAGCGCAGCTAGAACCATCAATGAGGGAGGAACAATAAGAAGATCGACCGCCTTTCGACATCATCAACACTATCTCTAGTGGGGCTTAGTACTTCAACGAGCCACCATATCTTAACCTCAAAGTCAGGGGAGGCTTGCCCCAAATTGGGAAGGTCCATATGAAATAGAGGAGGTCGTCCGATCCAGAACTTATCGCCTGAAGGAGCTTGGATGATCAACGCTCCCATGATATTGAAACTCAGAGAGTCTGAGAATATACTGCTAGTAATTTTTCTTCAATAAAACTTCTCTATTTTAATATTATTGTTTCTTGGTGCAAAAATTATGTGACGATAGGAAAGAAACAATGAAAAATGGCCATGTTAGAAATAGAATGAGAACCTCATCCTAACGTGAGTAAAGTCAAAAGCCTCATTCATTATAAACGAGGTAAGAAGAGAGACCCCAATAATGGCCCTTATGTGTCCCTACCGCCTATTAGAAATGGGAGAAGAACCTCGTCCTAACATATGCAAAAATCAGAACCTCGTAGGCCAAACACATGGAGAAGGAAGAAGATCGATGGAGAATCCTAACACGTATTTTTCCACGACAACCTAACTACGTCAAATGTGAAAGGTAGAACCTTATCCTGGTTTGTAAGAGAGGTTCTAATTCGACGTCCACAACAGGCCCGATGTCCACAATGAGCTTGGCGTCTGCAACGAGCAACAAGCACGGGAACCTAGGACCAAAACTCTTTTCCGAGCTCCAATCCTTCAATAGGAGATAAGATCTCTTTCAACTTCGACTGGAGATAAGATCTCCTTCGAGCTTCAACTTCAACGTCAACAAGAGATAAGATCTCCTTCAACCTCGGCTGGAGATAAGATCTCTCTCGAGCATCAATGCCAATGTCAATAGGAGATAAGATCTCCTTCGAGCTCCAACCATTCAATAGAAGATAAGATCTCCTTCAACCTTAACAGAAGATAAGATCTCCCCTGAGCTTCAACTTCAATGTCAATAAGAGATAAGATCTTCTTCAACCTTGGCTGGAGAGAAGATCTCCTCCGAGCTTTAACTTCAACGTCAACAGAAGATAAGATCTTCTTCAACCTTGGCTGGAGATAAGATCTCCTCCGAGCTTCAACTTCAATGTTAACCGAAGATAAGATCTCCTCCAACCTCGATTCGAGATAAGATCTCTTCGGAGCTTCAACTTCAACATCAACAGGAGATAAGATCTCCTTAAACCTCGACTGAAAATACGATCTTCCTTGAGCTTCAACTTCAACATCAACAGGAGATAAGATCTACTTCAAACTCGACTGGAGATCAGATCTCCCCCAAGCTTCAACGCCAATGTCAATAGAAGATCAGATCTTCTTCAACCTCAGCTGGAGATAAGATCTCCCACGAGCCCCAACCCTTCAATAGGAGATAAGATATCCTTCAATCTCGATTGGAGATAAGATCTCTCCCAAGCTTCAACTTCAACATCAACAGGAGATAAGATCTTATTCAACCTCGACTGGAGATAAGATCTCTCCCGAGCTTCAACGCTAATGCCAATAGGAGATAAGATCTCCTTCAACTTCGGTTGGAGATAAGATCTCCCCGAGCTTTAACTTCAATGTCAACAGGAGATAAGATCTTCTTAAATCTCGACTGGAGATAAGATCTCCCTCGAGCTTCAACGCCAACGTCAATAGAAGATAAGATCTCCTTCAACCTCGGCTGGAGATAAGATCTTTTCTGAGCTCCAACCCTTCAACAAGAGATAAGATCTCCTTCAACCTCGGCTGGAGATAAGATCTTCCTCGAGCTCCAATCCTTGAACAGGAGATAAGATCTCCTTCAACCTCAGCTAGAGATAAGATCTCTTCCGAGCTTCAACTTCAACATCAATAGCAAATAAGATATTCTTAAATCTTGATTAGAGATAAGATCTCCCCCGAGCTTCAATATCAACATCAATAGGAGATAAGATCTTCTTCAACCTTGGTTGGAGATAAGATCTCCTCTGAGCTTCAACTTCAACGTCAATAGGAGATAAGATCTTTTCAACCATGACTAGAGATAAGATTTCTCCTGAGCTTAACTTCAATGTCAACAGGAGATAAAATCTCCTTCAACCTCGGTTGGAGATAAGATCTCTTTCGAGCTTCAATGCCAACGTCAATAGGAGATAAGATTTTCTTCAACCTCTATTGAAGATAAGATCTTCCTCGAGCTCCAACCCTTCAATAAGAGATAAGATCTCCTTTAACCTTGATTGAAGATAAGATCTCTCTCGTGCTCCAACCCTTCAATAGGAGATAAAATCTCCTTCAACCTCAGCTGGAGATAAGATTTTCTCCGAGCTTCATCTTCAATGTCAATAGGAGATAAGATCTTTTTCAACCTTGGTTGGAGATAAGATCTTTCCTGAGCTTCAACTTCAACGTCAATAAGAGATAAGGTCTCCTTCAACCTTAGCTAGAGATAAGATTTCTCCCGAGCTTCAACTTCAATGTCAATAGGAGATAAGATCTCCTTCATCCTCGGTTGGAGATAAGATCTCTCCCGAGCTTCAATGCCAACATCAATAGGAGATGAGATCTCCTTCAACCTCGGTTGGAGATAAGATCTCTTCCGAGATTCAACTACAACTTCAATGGATGTAGAGCCCAAAAAAGGACTTCGATAGTCATCTTTTTGTACTTCCTTCTTTCGAATTTCGAGCTCGAAAGTGGGGAGAATATTATTGGAGATAAACCCTGCTCCCATCGAAGTCTAGTCTGATGCTTAGCCTAATGTGACTGGTAATCATGGAAAGCTTCATTTTGGAATTCTCTCTCCAGTAGCCGAACTTCTTTCGGACCTCTCCTTCAGTCGGATTTCTAGAGGAGCTGAACTCTTTTTGGACGTCTTCTTTAGTCGGATTACTCCAGGAGTCGAACTCCTTTTGGACATCTCCTTCAGCAGCCAAACCCCTCCTAGACCTTTTCTTCAGTCAGATTTCTATAGGAGCTGAACTCCTTTTGGACGTCTCCTTCAGTCGGATTCCTTCAGGAGTCAAACTCTTGTCGGGCGTCTCCTTCAGTCAGATTTCTTTAGGAGCCGAACTCCTTCCGGACGTCTCCTTCAGTCAGATTCCTACAAGAGCCAAACTCCTTTCGGACGTCTTCTTCAGTTAGATTTCTACAGGAGGCAAACTCCTTTCGGACCTCTTCTTCAGTCAAACTTCATCTGGATTCCTCAAATGGATTACTTTCAAATTTTAGGTAGTATTCCTCCTAGATGATCCCCTCTAGCCATATTTCTTTTAGGAGTCCGAACTCCTCTGAAATTGGTATATGTCAAACTTCTTCACCAACCAATGTCTGCTTTCTCTGGACTTTGACTATTAAATCTTAACAAATAGGCGATCCCACTACCAAACGATTACGACTGTAATTTATCAGAATGGTTACGACTATTATTTATCAATCTACTACAGGCGACTCTACTACCAAACAGTTACGACGGGCTCCGTCTATAAAAAGGGATCCTCCAAATATGTTTTCTCTAAGCTCTCTTCTCCTTCCCAAAACTCTACTGAATTCTTGCTTAAGCACTCTATTTTTATTGGTTAGAAGAGCTGACTTGATCGTCGGAGGATTTTGTCGGAGCCACCACCACCAACTCTGGATGGAATTTTGTTTTGCAGGTCACCGACGGTGACCTCTTCTTTCCCAATTCTAGCTCGATCCGACGTCAACCAGATTCTATACCAACAAGATTGATGCTAGAGAAAGTGCCCTCTATTTCTTAGGTATCCTTATTCTTAAAGGAGTGCTCAGCCGATCCTGTGCATCTTCTTCTTCAAGGTCAATCTCCATCCTCTCTCTCGATCCCAAGAAATACCTCCAAAGATGGTGACTATCCGGAGATCTATCACTTTTGCTACCAGATCCATCTATTTCTACTCCAGCATCGGTGCTTCAACCTCTTCCATGGGCAGCCACGGTAGATCCAGAGCAGTTTCATCTACTGATGCAGCAAGTTCAGGTCCTCATTAAGATGGTGCAGACCATGCGGTAGCCTTCGATGGTGATTCCACCAGGAAATTCACCATTGGTATATCAAAAACTGATCCCGAGGAAGAGCACTTGGGCTAGCATACCCGTCGCCCCTGGGAAGGAAAAATAGAAGCAGAGGATTCTTGTTCGGATCATGATTCTTCTCCGAAAGAGACCTTTCCATCTACGGTCGGAAGCCTTCTAAGATCTGTGATCGAGATGACGTCCTCGATCATAAACTATAGGAGATGGACCAGTGGATTTAGAAACTTTGTCACGTTGCCCCGGCTCGCCATGACGACATCTGCATCGATCCTTATTTCTCTTCCTAAATTATGCAAGAGCTCGTCTCACCGAACTTCAAGCTTTCCTAATTTGAAAGCTTTAACGGAATCTCTGATCCGATCGATCATCTGGAGGCCTTCCGGACTATGATGTTGCTCCATGGTGCATCAGACGCCATCTTATGTCGAGCTTTTTCATCTATCTTAAAGGGAGCAGCAAGAAATTGATACTCGGCATTGAAGTCGAGTACGATCTTCTCCTTTAATCAGATGATCCATCAGTTTGCAACTCACTTCATCAGCAATCGATGTCCGTATCGAGGTTCAGATTCTCTAATAAATATCAAGCAGAAGGAGGAATCGATCCGGGCTTATGTTACATGATTTAATATAGCTGCATTGGAGGTCCAAAACCTGGATTAGTCTGTTCCAATGGCCATACTCAAGGACGGCCTTTGGAAGAATGATTTGTTGTTCTTCTTGGAGAAGAAGTACTCCAGAAATTTTGTCGATCTGCTAGCTCAAGCTAAAGGATATGCCCGAGCGGAAGAAGCCTTCAGGTTGAAGAAGCCATAAGAGAGCGGTGGATGGACGAGTCCAATAGACCCACCGCTGATAGAGGATCGAATGAAGTTTGATCGCGCTCATGGACTTCCTCCAAGTGCAAGCGAGCCCGAACTCCTCGAGCTCATCATCAAAGAAGCCCCAATAGAAGGGCGCAATGAAGTTCTTCCCTCAGAAGGTTTCATAATTATGCCCCCTTAATGCTCCTAATACTCAAGTTCTGATGGAAATTAAGAATCAACTATCAAGACCAGAAGAATTACGATCTCCTCCAAAGAAGCACAATCTAAGCAAGTACTATTTGTATCATCATGATCACGGTCACGATACTGAAAAATATATTCAGCTTCAAAATGAGATCGAGGAGCTCATCAGAAGAGGTCGGCTAGGTTGATTCCTTAGATGCTGGTCTGAAGCAAGAGAAGATTAGCCAAGGGCGCTACCGCAGCTAGAACCCTCAATGAGGAAGGAACAATAAGAAAATCGACCGCCTTCCGGCATCATCAATGCTATCTCTATGGGGGCTTAGTACTTTGGCGAGCCGCTATCTCTCAACCTTGAAGTCAGGGGAGGCTTGCACCAAATTGGAAAGGTCCGTATGAAATAGAGCAGATCGTCCAGTCCAAAATTTATCATCTAAAGGAGCTCGGAGGAACAACGCGCCCACGATCTTGAAACTTAGAGAGTCCGAGAATGTACTACCAGTAATTTTCTTGCAATAAAACTCCTCCATTCAACACTATTATTTTTTGGTGCAAAAACTATGTGACGATAGAAAAGAAAAAATCAAAAGTGTCCATGTTAGGAACAGGAGGAGAACCTTATCCTAACGTGAGCAAAGTCGAAGGCCTGATTCATTATAGACAAGATGAGAAGAGAGGCCTCGACAACGACCCTAATGTGCTCCTATCGTCTGTTAGGAATGGGAGGAGAACCTCGTCCTAAAATGTGCAAAAGTCAGAATCTCATAGGCCAAAGACGTGGAGAATGAAGAAGCTCAGTGGAGAATCCTAACACGTATTTTTCCACGACAACCTGACTACATCAAATATAAAAGGTAGAATCTTATCCTGATTTGCAAGAGAGATCCTAGTTCGACATCCACAACAGACCTGACGTCCATAAGGAGCTCGGCATCTGCAACAAGCCCCAAGCGCGGAAATCTAGGATCAAAACTCTTCCTCGAGCTCCAATCCTTCAACAGAAGATAAGATCTTATTCAACCTCAGCTGGAGATATGATCTTTTTCGAGTTTCAACTTCAACGTCAACAGGAGATAAGATCTTCTTCAACCTCGGCTGGAGATAAGATCTCTTCCGAGCTTCAACGTCAACATCAATAGGAGATAAGATCTTCTTCAACCTCAGTTGGAGATAAGATCTCCTTCGAGCTCTAACTCTTTAATAGGAGATAAGATCTTCAACCTCGGTTAGAGATTGTTAGATATGTGTGCCCTAGAAGCTAGAATTGACTGACACTTATTATACACTTATAAGGGCAAAATTATAATTTTGACTATAAATAATAAAATTGATTATTTTCTATCATAATATGTATTTAGTGTTCGTGATACATCCCTTGAGTTAATGGCAATGATAATTTTTATTTTTAAGAGTTGAAAATTTAAGACAGATTTTCATTATTAACTCATAAAATGCTCCTGACCATAGAATCATCATGAGGATGGTGATTGATTCGAAAAGTTGGTGTACAATCGCTTCTTTATAGTAGATAAATCTTGAGTCTACGGTGTTGAGACATCGGAGCGAGAGTATAGATACTCGTTAGAGAATTAGGGCACTGAGCGTGACCACCTCGAGCAGTCATTAGGAAGTCTATCTTCTCGTCGAAAACTAGCTTGAAGCTACAGTGGTGTGTATGTTCTTTGACCCAAGGTGCATTGAAAGTTTACCTTGAGGGTATTATAGTTTGACTATACCATGACTCGGTCTCCTAGCCATTCGAAATCCTAAGGTGTATGTTGGCTATAGCATGTTCATTATAGGAATTGGATTGCACCAAGAGGGAATCTATCTATCTTGGTAGATGAGTAGCCATATGATGATCATGAGAATCAAATCCATAAGTCCATGGCCATGGCAGAGTGAAATAATAGAAAAAGTTTCTATTAAGATTTTCACATTGGATTTGAATCGAATGATTAATTCATATGATGGATATTAGGGTTTGATAAGTTCACGTTAACCCTAATCCGATCGGAGCTCAAGATAGAAGAATTTAATCACATAGGTAACTACACCGAGAGATTTATTTTCAGTTCTGATAGATTGCCACCATATACTGCTAGATGTCACTAATGGATTTTGGGAGCAATTAGAATGATTTGGATGATCGATCATTCTAGTTGTCTGAATCAAAAAAATTTTGATCTATCGAAAGATATTTCGATGATGTCGATGATAGAGATAATGACATATCTTATTATCATATAGAATTGAACCTAATTGGGTCATACAAATAAAGATTTGGATCTGGATATCATCAATTAGAGTAACCCAGTTCAATTGATTTGAATTAGATTTAATTAGGTTCAAGAAAATTGTGCTAGCACATGATTGAGCCTAATGTTCTTCTTCAACAATCATCAAATGTTGTCTTGACTGAGCCAAATGTATTTAGACTAACTCCGGTACCTTTACTTGGTCTGACTGAAACTTATCCAGATCAAAAAAGGATTGTCTTAATTTATGAGATAAATTTGAGATAACACCTACCATTTTTCATCACCTGCTAATTCTTGTCTTTTGACTTTGGTCAAACGTTGACCTTTGACACTTAGATATCTGCCCATGCGTCATGCATCCATAGGAGAGCAGATGGGAATTTGCCCCCTACTAGAAAGAGGAAAGGAGGGGGTGCACGCCTAGGAAAGCATGTACCTAAGGATAATGATGCCTGGAGTCCCACACAGATGGGAGTCTAGGTTGCTTCATGGTATCAAACAAGGTGGCGCCAAATACTCTACTTTGACCAGTCTTGGCGCCACCTAAGGATGTTTGAGAGGGACTCTCATTTAATTGGATCAGGTGATGTTATTCCACCAATCAGATTTAGATCTGATTGCATATAGACATGATTGGCTGGAATGATGTGACACTGCATGATGCAGCAGGATCTATATAAACCCTATCTACGCCTAGGTTTGAGAGAGCTCTCCCCTTGCCCATGCCACATAGCCTTCTTCCCTCTTCTCCATGCCTACCTCTAATCCTCTCTCTCTCCTCTCTATGCCTAAGAGGCCTTGGGCTCAAGTTTGGTGCGATCCAGGCAAGAAAAAGATGACGAGAAAGGAAGAAGGCAGTACTGCTGTAAGAGACGACATCAGATCTTCAAAAATTATTTTGAAGATCTTCAAGATCGGATCCAGATCTCATATTTCGAGAAAAAATTAAGGAGAAAATCTCTAGATCCTATCCGAGTGGATACAGAAAGAGGTCAGGCGATTGCATGGCTGCATCTGGAACCTCAGGCAATCGGTAGGATACAGGATAATAAGATTACACAAAAATAAGGTATAAATTTAATTTAATTTAATTTAATTTAATTTATTTTATTAGATTCATCAAATTAGATCTGAAAAGTATCAAATCTAATTTAGATTTAAGAAAAAAATTTTTAAAATATTTCTCTTGGTCAAATCAGATCTGAACGAATCTGATCCAGAGAATAGGATTTTCTCTTCAATTGGTATCAGAGCCAGTTTTCATAAATAATTTAGATATGATTTTAATTTATTTTTGATCTGATAATTAGATAATTTTAAATATCATATGAGATGTAATTAGATTTAAAATAAAAAAAAATTAAAAATTAAATAATTTAGATCTAAGTTGTACAAGATGTATGACTCGTTGTAGAATAGAATTATTCTATGTATAATCTTACATGATCATAATTTAATTTGATTAAGTTATGATTTTTATATCTATTTATTTACTATTTTTTGATGTTATAAATATTATAATAAGATCTAAAAAATAGAAAATAAAGTTATTTAATTTTTGGTTCATATGAGATATGATGAATGTATGTTTAGACTAGTTGTAGAATAGTTCTATATAATTATCTAGAATAGAATTTATTTTGATGTA
>QRFJ01000209.1:411130-467403 GCA_006176705.1 Cocos nucifera | reverse complement strand
GTATCAGAGCCAAGGTTCTAAAAGTATTTAGATCTAATTTTAAATTTATTTTAATTAAAAAATAAGTGATTTTAGATGTCACATGAGATGTGATCAGATCTAAAATCAGAAAAAATTAAAATTAAATGATTTGGATCTAAGATTAGAAAATATGCATGACTAGTTCTAAAATAGAATAGTTCTATAGAATAGTCTTGCATGTTTTAATTTAATTTGATTAAATCATATTTTAGATCTATTTATTTACTATTTTTTGATATTATAATTATTATAATAACATCTAAAAAATAGCAAATAAAAATTATTTAATTTTAAATATCATATGAGATATGATTGATGCATGTCTAGACTAGTTGTAGAATAGTTCTACATAATTATCTAGATTAGAATTTATTTTGATTAAGATCAATTTAAATCTAATTTTTTAGATTATTATGAGATAATTTAGATCTAAAAATATGCATGATTCGATACATGAGATGTATGCAAAATATGCCATGATTAGATCTAATTTGTATATGAGATATATGATATAGATCTAAAACTATTTTGTAGTATTGCATGTTCCTGATTAAGGCATTCCTCTTGGCCGTCCGATCATAAGAATGAAGAAGGGTTTAAAGGCCCTCTCCTTCCCATCCGATGGGGTGTTCTTATGATGTGTAGGGGTGCTGCATGTTCGTCCTTAATCAGAAATCCAAAACTTACTTTCTGCAAAACCCTAGATCCTGAAACCCTAGGATTTATTGTGCATATTTTGTTTATGAACCCTACTTAATTAAAAATTAAGATTATGAAATATTAATTAGGTCTAAAATTAAGAATTTTAGATCTAAGACATATTCATAATACTGGGTTCGGGCTTGGGTAGCTCAATTAGGTCTAAGCGGTTGATCAAACCGAATCAAGAGTTGGTTAGATGGGATCAACAATGCTTAAATTGACCAGCCTAATAGGATTAAGTCTGGGTCAAGATCGAGTCACGATCAAGCAAGACCTAATTAGGCTCAGAGGTTAGAGTCTGGATTGTAGGCTAACCCAATTGGTTCTGACTCAACAATTTGGTGTCTAAGGTAAGTTTGGCACATACGACCGACTGATTTTTAATTGGAAGCTACTCGACCTGAATGCATTCTTGTACGAGTTAATGGCATATCCCTTCCACCGATCTCACTTACCTGGCCATATCTGTTGACTCAGTTCTGATCTGAGGTGGTCAATAATCCGAGCTAACCCATGCCACTAGGTTAGTCATAATTGTTATGACTATGACAAGTCTAGTTTAATGAGACCTGAATCAATTCTTCCCTAAGAAAAGATTAAGTCTGAGGTCTTCCACCATTGTAGATGTGCGGGCCCTTCCCGGGGTTGATTGTTCTCGACTGGATACAGTGGCTCAGTTGCACCGAGAAGATGCAACCATGTCTATTAGGCATTGGATGCTATGGGCTGGAGGATGAGTTGGGCTCAATATTTTGGATACGGTGAGAGACTCAATTAGGAAATCCAGTCTATGCAAATGGTGGGTCTGACTTAACTAAGGAGTGGATCAATATTCTCGGATACGGTGAGATTCATGAATTAGAGACCAAGTTTGGGTGCACCATGATTAGAGAATCATTGAACAAGAGTTGTTCACTCATTGGCTAACCCATCACCAATAACTGTTAGGTGAGGTGATGAGTCAGTTGGTGAGACCGCACCACCCACTAGAAATCATTAATCATGGAGATTTTTGCATCTCTACAGAGGGAGTGTAGGGATCCAAGAAAATAGTGGAAGCTAATTTATTTAAAAATAAAATTTCTAAATAAATTGGTCAAGTCATAATTACAGTATCTAACTAGAATCTTTGACTCTCTATAGAAAAATGTCTGCGTCCAACCCATTAGCACGTATCCTGGACACACATAGACTGACCGGACCCAATTATAAAGATTGGCTCAGGAACTACAAAATTATTTTGGGTTTCGAGAAGTTAACCCATGTATTGGACCAGGACCCTCCCACCTTACCAGCCCGTCCATCCACTGAACAGAGAGCATCTCTGAAAAAATGGATAGACGAAGATAATAAGGCCAGATATTACATGTTGGGCTCGATGTCTGATGAGCTCCAGCACCAACATGAAGATATCGGGACTGCTCGCCAAATGTTGGCTCACCTACA
This sequence comes from Cocos nucifera, assembly GCA_006176705.1. Classification (NCBI taxonomy): domain Eukaryota; kingdom Viridiplantae; phylum Streptophyta; class Magnoliopsida; order Arecales; family Arecaceae; genus Cocos; species Cocos nucifera. The sequence continues at coordinate 465,234 of QRFJ01000209.1, read as the reverse complement.
GGAGATGTTTGGTGAACAGAGTCGCGCAGCCAAGTATCAAGTCACGAAATGACTTTTTAAGGCTAAGATGCGTGATGGGCAGTCAGTCCAAGATCACTGTCTGATGATGATCAAGGACATTGGAAGAGCTTGAGAAGCTCGGTGTGAAGTTAGACTTGGATCTGCAGAATGATATTATTCTGCAATCCTTGACTGATGCATATGGGCAATTCATCATGAATTACCACATGCATAAACTTCAAAATTCTCTTGGCCGAATTAATGAACATGCTGGTTACCGCTGAGCTTTCTATGAAAGGTTCTAAAGGCTCAGTTCTTGCTATGGAATGGACTTCTTCCAAAAGAAAGTCTTCTGGAAAGAAAAAGAAGTCTGTGAAAAAGCAGAAGGTGGAAGGAGGAAAGAAGAAGAAGGCAGAGCCGAAGAAGAAGGCCGCTGTCAAAGAAAAGTGTTTCCATTGCAACAGCGACGGCCATTGAAAGTGAACTGCCCTACTTACCTGGCCACCCTGAAGAACAAGAAGGAAGGTCCTTCTGGAGGTATGCTCGTTATTGAGTCTAACCTTACGGTTTCTTCTGCATCCAGTTGGGTGCTTGACTCTGGTTCTAGTGCTCATCTGTGCACTTCCATGCAGGGTCTTGAGGATAGCAGGAGGCTGAGGGATGGAGACATGATCCTACGCATCGAAATGGAGCAAGAGTTGCTGCAGTGGTGTGGAAACATACCCTCTTCGATTACCATCTGGTTTAGACTTAGTTTTGAAAGACTGTTATTATGTGCCTGCAGCTAGCAGGAATTTGATTTCTGTTTCATGCTTAGCACTAGAAGGCTATGTGATTACCTTCTTTAAGGACCATTGTAACATTCTTTATGAAAGAAATAAAATTGCAAATGGTTTCCTTATTAACGGTCTTTATCAGCTACATATTGATGTATCCTATTCTTTAACTATCGAGCAAAATGTGAATGCCAAAGAACAAAATGACCTAGGGATAGTCCAAATGATAGATATCTATGGCACCTAAGATTAGGTCATATAGCAGAAGATAGGATCAACAAATTGGAGAAAAATGGGCTATTGAGTCCATTGACTTTCGAGTCATATCCAACTTGTGAATCTTGTCTTCAAGGCAAAATGACTAAACTCCCTTTTGTAGGACATGGGGAAAGGGCCACAGATCTCCTTGCCCTAGTACATACTGATGTGTGCGGCCCATTTGATGTGCCGGCTAGAGGCAATTTTGTCTACTTCATTAATCTTTACCGATGATCTATCTAGGTATGGGTATGTGTATCTTATGAGACACAAGTCTGAAGCTTTTGAAAAGTTCAAAGAATTCAGACATGAAGTAGAAAAATAAAACTGAAAAATCCATTAAGGTTCTTCGATCAGATCGAGGAGGTGAATACCTTAGTCAGAAATTTCTAGACTATCTCAAGGAAAATGGCATAGTCTCTCAATGGACTCCACCAGGAACACCTCAACTCAATAGGATTTCAGAATGGAGAAATCGAACTCTATTGGATATGGTCCGATCCATGATGAGCTTCACAGACCTTCCTGATTTTCTTTGGGGACACTTCATTGTTAACTTCAATTTATCTACTGAATAGGGTTCCCTCTAAAACCGTTCCTACCACACCGTATGAGATATGGCATGGTAAGAAACCAAGTCTGAGTCATCTCAGAATTTGGGGTTGTCCGGCTCATGTCAAAAGACAACAAGCGGACAAGTTAGAGTTTAGGTCCTTTAGAGCTCGATTCATAGGATATCCTAAAGAGTCATTAGGATACTATTTCTACATTCCAGAAGACCACAATGTGATTGTGAGTCGACATGCCATCTTTCTTGAAAAATAGTTTATTCAAGATAGCGGCATTGGAAAGCAGATCAAGCTTGATGAGAAAGTCTCACAAGTACAACGAGCTAAGGACCAATTGGAACCAAATCAGGTTGAGCCAATAAGAACACTACCTCCTCCACCTCGTAGATCGAAAAGAGTTTTCCGTCCTCCTGAAAGATACTTAGGTATTATTTCAGAGGAAAGTAGAGAAAATGTTCCTCGTAGGTAATGGTGCTCATGGTGATGATCCCAAAACCTACAACGAGGCGATATCAGATATCGACTCCGAGAAATGGCTAGAGGCAATGCAGTCAGAAATTGACTCGATGCACTCAAACCAAGTCTGGACCTTGGTAGATCCACCAGAAGGTATAGTACCTATTGGGTGTAAATGGATCTTCAAGAGAAAGATTGGTGCAGATGGAAATGTGGAGACATTCAAGGCTAGACTAGTGGCAAAAGGTTATAGTCAATGCGAAGGCATTGACTATCAGGATACCTTTTCCCCAGTAGGCTATGCTAAAATCCATCCGCACATTGCTTGCCATTGCAGCCTATTTCGATTATGAAATATGGCAAATGGACGTGAAAACGGCATTCTTAAATGGATATCTTGAGGAAGATATCTATATGGAACAGCAGCTAGGTTTCACATCCAGTGATACTGATCACAAGGTTTGCAAGCTGCAAAGGTCCATATATGGACTTAAGCAAGCATCTCGGAGCTGGAACACTCATTTCAATGATGTGATCAAAATATTTGGTTTCATCAAAAATGAAGAGGAACCATGTGTCTTCAAAAAGGTCAGTGGGAGCGCTGTTGTCTTCCTCGTATTGTACGTGGATGACATCCTCCTTATTGGGAATGATATTCCCATGTTGACCATAGTCAAAATATGGTTGTCCAAGGAATTCTCCATGAAAGACCTAGGTGAAGCATCCTTTATTCTAGGAATTAAGGTCTATAGGGATAGACCGAATAGGATGCTAGGACTTTCACAGAAGATGTACATAGAGGAAGTACTAAAGAGGTTTAGTATGGAAAACTCTAAGAGGGGATTAATACCCTTCAGACATGGTATTCATCTTTCCAAGAAGATGTGCCCTAGCACACCTGAGGAAATAGAACGCATGAGCAAGATCCCTTATGCTTCTGCAATAGGGAGCCTCATGTATGCCATGCTATGTACACGACCTGATATAGCCCATGCTGTGAGTGTCACGAAGCAGATATCAGTCAAATCCAGGTGACAAAGAACACTGGACTTCTATGAAATGTATCCTTAAGTACTTGAAGAAGAACTAAGGATATGATGTTGGTCTTTGGTAATGGAGAACTCCAAGTCCAGGGATACACAGACTCAGATTTTATGTCCGATATAGATGATCGAAAGTCGACATCTGGGAGTCTGTTTGTGTGTAATGGTGGTGCTGTCAGTTGAAAGAGTTTCCAAGCAGAACAGGAATAGCAGATTCCACCATGGAAGCAGAATATATCACTGCATCAGAAGGCTGTGAAGGAAGCATTCTGGTACAAGAAGTTTGCTGTAGAGAATTGGAGTAATGCCATCAGATGCCATTCCTCTATATTACGACAACAATGGCGCCATAGTCCCTTGCTAAGGAGCTGAGGTCTCATTAGAAATTCCAAGCACATTGAGCGGCGATACCACCTCATCCGTGATTACCTCAAGAAATGGTTATGTCGAGGTCAAGAGAGTCGAACTCCACGATAATGCGGCAGACCAATTTACAAAGCCATTGGGCCAGCAGAAGATCGAAGCCCACCTTGAGAAGATGGAACTTAGACTTGTAGCCAATTGGCTTTAGGATCAAGTGGAAGTTTGTTAGATATATGTGCCCTAGAAGTCCAGAATTGGCTGACACTTGTTAATACACTTCTATGGGGCATAAAATTATAATTTAACTATAAATAATAAAATGGATTATTTTCTATCACAATATGTGTATTTAGTGTCTATGATACATCCTTTGAGTTAATGGTAATGATAATTCATATTTTCAAGAGTTGAAAATTTAAGACATGAATAATCATTATTAACTCATAAAATGCTCCCGACCATAGGATCATCACGAGGATGGTGATTGATCCGGAAGGTTGGTGTACAATCGCTTCTCTTTAGTAGATGAGTCTTGAGTCTACGGTGTGGAGACATCCGAGCGAGAGTACAGGTACTCGTTAGAGAACGAGGGCACTGAGCGTGACCACCTCGAGTAGTCATTAGGAAGTCTACCTTCTCGTCAATGACTGACTCGATGCTGCAGTAGTGTGTCTGGTTCTTTGACCTGAGGTGCATCGGCAGTTCACCTTGAGGGTGTTATAGTTTGACTACACCATTACTCGATCTCCTAGCCATATCGGAAATCCTGAGGTGTATGTTGGCTATAGCATGTTCATTGTAGGAACTGGATTGCATCAAGATGGAATCTATCTATCTACCTCGGTGGTAGAGGAGTAGCCCTATGATGATCATGAGAATCAAGTCCAGAAGTCCATGGCCATGGCAGAGTGAAATAATAGAAAGAGTTTCTATTTAGATTTTCACATTGGACTCGAATCGAATGATTACATCATATGACAGAGACTAGGGTTTGACGAGTTCACCTTAACCCTAATCTGATCGGGGCTCAAGATAGAAGAACTTAATCACATAGGTAGCTGCACCAAGAGGTTCGCATTCAGCTCTGATGGGTTGCCACCATATACTGCTAGGTGTCACTGGTGGATTTTGGGAGCAATTAGAATGATTTAGATGATCGATCATTCTAGCTGTTCGAATCAGAAGAGTTCTGATCCATCGAAAGGAGTTTCGATGATGTCGATGATAGAGATCATGACATATCCCATTACCATACAGAACTGAACCTAACTGGGTCACACAAACAAGGGTTTGAATCTGGTGATCATCAATTGAACTGATCCAGTTCAATTGATCTGAATGAGATTCAATTAGGTTCAAGAAAATCGTGCTAGCACTCGATTGAACCTAACGTTCTTCTTTTACTATCATAAATAAGTTGTCCTGACTGAGCCAAAGGAGTTTGTGCTCAATCAGAGGCCTTCATATGGTCTGACTGGAGGTTGTCCAAGTCAGAAAAAGGTTGTCTTATTTAATTTATGAGATAAATTACCTGAGATTTTTGGTCACCTGCCATTTTCCGTCATCTGCTAATTCTTGTCTTTTGACTTTGGTCAAATGTTGATCTTTGACACTTAGACATCTGCCGATGTGTCATGCACCCATTGGAGAGCTAGGTGGGGTTTGTTCCCCTGCTAGAAAGAGGAAAGGAGGGGCGCACGCCTAGGGAGGCATGCACCCAAGTAATGAGGCGCCTGGAGTCCCATACAGATGGGACTCCAGGTTGCTTGATGGTATCAAACAAGGTGGTGCCAAATACTCTACTTTGACCAGTCTTGGCGCCACCTAAGATTGTTTGAGAGAAGCCATCATCTAATTGGATCAGGTGATGTTATCCCACCAATCAGATTTAGATCGGATTGCACATAGAGACGTGATTGGCCGGGATGATGTGGCACTGTATGACGCAGTAGGGTCTATATAAACCCTATCTGCGCCTAGGTTTGAGAGAGCTCTCCCCTTGCCCATGCCACATAGCCTTCTCCCTTCTCTTCCATGCCTACCTCTGATCCTCTCTCTCCTCTCCATGCCCAAGAGGCCTTGGGCTCAAGTTTGGTGCGATCCAGGCAAGAGAAAGGCGACAAGAAAGGAAGAAGGCAGCACTGCTGCAAGAGACGACATCGGATCTTCAAAAATTATTTTAAAGATCTTCAAGATCCGATGCAGAAATGATCTTTGGAGGAAAGATTAAGAAGAAGAAGATCTTCAGATCCTACTCGAGTGGATATCGGTAGAGGTCAGATGATTGCATGGTTGCATTCAGAACCTCAGTCAATCAGCAGGATCATCATAGGATAATAAGATTACCCAAAACTAAGGTATAAATTAAATCTAATTTAATTTAATTTAATTTATTTTATTAGATTCATCAAATCTGATTTGAAAAGTATTAGATCTGATTTAGGTCTAAGAGAAAATTTTTGAAATATTTCTCTTGATCAAATCAGATCTGAACGAACCTGATTTTTTCTTTAGAGATAAGATCACCTCCGAGCTCCAACCCTTCAACAGGAGATAAGATCTCCTTCAATTTTGGTTGGAGATAAGATCTCCCCAAGCTTCAACATCAACGTCAACAGAAGATAAGATCTTCTTCAAACTCGGTTGGAGATAAGATCTGTCCTAAGCTTCAGCTTCAACGTCAACAGGAGATAAGATCTCCTTCAACCTCAGCTGGTGATAAGATCTCCTCCGAGCTTTAGCTTCAACGTCAATAGGAGATAAGATCTCCTTCAACCTCAGCTGGAGATAAGATCTTCCGAGAGCTTCAATTTCAACGTCAAAAGAAAGATAAGATCTCCTTTAACCTCAGCTGAAGATAAGTTCTCTCCCAAGCTTCAACGCCAAACGTCAACGGAGATAAAATCTCCTTCAACCTCGACTGGAGATAAGATCTTTCCTGAGTTCCAACCCTTCAATAGGAGATAAGATCTCTTTCAACCTCGATTGAAGATAAGATCTCCTCCGAGCTTCAACTTCAACGTCAATAGGAGATAAGATCTTCTTCAACCTCGACTGGAGATAAGATCTTCTCTGAGCTCCAATCCTTCAATAGGAGATAAAATCTTCTTTAATCTCGGCTGGAGATAAGATCTCCTCCAAGCTTCAAACTTGAACGTCAATAAGAGATAAGATCTCCTCTACCTCGGCTGGAGATAAGATCTCCTCCGAGCTTCAACACTAATGCCAATGTCAACAGGAGATAAGATCTCTTTCAATCTCGACTGGAGATAAGATCTCCTTCGATCTTCAACTTCAATGTTAACAGCAGATAAGATCTCCTTCAACCTCGGCTGGGGATAAGATTCTCCCCAAGCTTCAACGCTAATGTCAATAGGAGATAAGAGATCTTCTTCAACTTCGGTTGGAGATAAGGTCTCCCTGAGCTTCAACTCTTCAACAGGAGATAAGATCTCCTTCAATCTCGGCTGGAGATAAGATCTCCTCTGAGCTTCAAACTTCAATATCAATAGGAGAATAAGATCTCCTTCAACCTCGTTGGAGATAAGATCTCCTCTTATCTCCTCCGAGCTTCAACTTCAATATCAATAGGAGATAAGATCTCCTTCAACCTCGGTTGAAAGATAAGATCTCCTCCGAGCTTCAACTTCAACGTCAACAGGAGATAAGATCTCCTTAAACCTTGGCTGAAGATAAGATGTCCCTCGAGCTTCAACTTCAATGTCAACAGGAGATAAGGTCTCCTTCAACCTTGGCTGGAGATAAGATCTCTCCTGAGCTTCAACTTCAATGTCGTAGTAGGAGATAAGATCTTCTTCCACCTCGATTGAAGATAAGATCTTTCTCCAGCTTCAACTTCAACGTCAATAGGAGATAAGATCTCCTTCAATCTTGGTAGGAGATAAGATCTTTCCCAAGCTTTCAATGCCAATGTCAATAGGAGATAAGATCTCCTTCAATCTCGACTGGAGATAAGATCTCCTCTGAGCTCCAGTCCTTCAATCGAAGATAAGATCTCCTTCAACCTCAATTGGAGATAAGATCTCCCTCTAGCTTCATCTTCAACGTCAATAGGAGATAAGATCTCCTTCAATCTTGGCTGAAGATAAGATTTTCCATGAGCTTCAACTTCAATGTCAACAGGATATTAGATCTCCTTCAACCTCGATTGGAAATAAGATCTCCTCCGAGCTTCAACTTCAACGTCAATAGGAAATAAGATTTTCTTCAACTTCGACTGGAGATAAAATCTCTCCCAAGCTTCAACACCAATATCAACAAGAGATAAGATCTCCTTCAACCTCAGTTGGAGATAAGATTTCTCCCAAACTTCAACTTCAACCTCAATAAGTGTAGAGCCCGAAAAAGAACTTTGGTAGTTATCTTTTTGTACTTCCTTCTTTCGAATTTCAAACTCAAAAGTGGAGAGACTATTATTGGAGATAAACCCCACTCTCGCTGAAGTTCAGTCTGATGCTTAGCCTAATGCGGCTGGTAATCATGGAAAGTTTCAATTGGAAATTCTTCCTTCAGCAACCGAACTCCTTCCGATCTCTCCTTCAGTTGGATTTCTATAGGAGTCGAACTCCTTCCGGACGTATCCTTCAGTCGGATTCCTTCAGGAGCCAAACTCTTTCCGATCCTCTCCTTCAGTCGAACTCCTCCAGTGGCCAAACCCCTCTCAGATCTCTCCTTCAGTCGAATTTCTACAGGAGCCAAACTCCTTCTGGACGTCTCCTTCATTTGGATTCCTTTAGGAGCTAAACTTCTTTCGGACCTCTTAATCGAATTCCTCCAAGAGTTGAACTTCTTTCGAACTTCTTCTTTAATCGGATTCCTACAGGAGCTGAACTCCTTTCGAACGTCTCCTTCAGTCGGATTTCTACAAGAGCCGAACTCCTTTCGGATGTCTCCTTCAGTTGGATTCCTTCAGGAGCCAAACTCCTTCCAGACTTCTCCTTCAGTCAAACTTCATCTGGACTCCTCCAGCAGATTACTTTCAGATTTCAAGAAGTATTCCTCCCAGATGATCTCCTCTAGTCGTATTCTCTTTAGGAGTCCAAACTCCTCTGAAATTGATATATGTCAAAGTTCTTCACCAACCAACACCTGCTTCCTCCAGACTTCGACTATTAAATCTCAATGAACAGGCGATTCCACTATCAAACAGTTATGACTGTCATTTATCAGGATGGTTATGACTGTCATTTATCAGTCTGCTATAGGCGACTCCACTACCGGATGATTACTCAGACTCCGTCTATAAAAAGAGATCCTTCAGATATGCTTTCTCTAAGTTTTCTTCTCCTTTCTAAAATTCTACTAAATTCTTGTTTGAGCACTCCATTTCTGTTGGCCAAAAGAGCTGACTTGATCATCAGAGGGTTCTATCGAAGCCACCACCACGACTCTGAATGGAATTTTATTTTGCAGGTCACCGACGGTGACCTCTTCTTTTCCAACTCTAACTCGATCCGACATCAATTAGATTCTGCACCAACATTTAGATTTGATGAATCAATTACTAATTAGATTTTAGTTTTTTTGGTGCAATTATGGCCACTTCTCTATTGCTTTGATCATTGTTAGATAATGATATATTGGTGGAATCCAACTTTGATAGCTGGTACTAAAAGTTGAAGATAGTCTTGGAGCATGAACAGATCCTGTATGTGTTGACGGATTTTGCACTTAAGGAGTCAGCTCGCAATGCACATGGAACAGTCAGAGATACTTATCAGAAGTGGCTCAGTGATCAAACCACGATGCGCTATATTATGTTGGTTGCCATGAGCGATGAGTTTAGTCATAGATTCGAGAGAGCTCAGTCAAAAGACATGCTTCAAGTATTGAAGGATTCTTTTGGCACACCCAATGATGTTGAGAGGCACAAGACTAGTTGTGCCATCTTTAATACTAGGATGTGGGATGGAGCTTCTGTCATTGATCATGTACTATGCATCATCGAGCTGATGGAGTGTTTGACCAATCTTGGCTTTTTCTTGCATGAACAACTTGAAAAAGATACAATACTAAACTTATTGCCCAAGTCCTATCTCCTATTCCTTACTCATTATAGAATGACAAAGCCTGAGGTAACTACCATGAGTTACTGGGGCTACTTCAGAACTTTGAGAAGGATCACCAACTCTATAAATAGTCGGTGAACGTAGTGGAAGGTTCGTCTTCTAGTTCTTGACCCTTTGAAAAGAAAAGAAGAAGAAGAAGAAGAAGGATAAGAAGGTACAAGTTCAGGCTGGGACATCTATGCAGGGCCAAACTAGGAAGACCAAATCCGATATGAGTCAAGTGAATGCTTTATTTCAAAAAGTGGGAGCACTGGAAGAAGAACTATCCTTAGTACATTGCCTTCCTAGATTCGAACAAGCAGAGAAAGAAGTTGGTTGTTGCTGGGCAAGATATTTATATGATAACTTTTTGCAATTTTTCTATTTATAATTTTACTAATTGGGTATTGGATACCGGTAGCCCTTATCTTATTTATAATTCATTCTAGGGGTTGCAGGTTAGTAGGAGATTCGAGCAAGGCAAGAGGTTCCTGAACGTTAAAGATAGAAGACCAGTTCCAGCTCTAGCATTAGAAATCTTAAAACTTGTATTTGAGTCTCATACTATTATTCTAAATGATTATCATTTTTGTCCTAATTTTTTTTTTAATGTTATTTCTGTAGGCCTTTCTGCCAGAAAAAAATTATAAAATTTTAATAAAAAAATAATTTTATAATATCATTATAAATGGTGTTACTATTTTCTCTGAACATTTGAATAATGATGTATATATGCTATCACAACCTATTAAAATAGTCTATTCAACTGGCAAGCATCCTAGATTAGATAGTTAGATATGTGTTACAAGTGTTAGACAATTCTGACTTCTAGGGCATACATATCTAACAAAATGCTCGTAGGACACCTCAGAGTTTAACAATCAACCTCGATTAGGTCATCTATATTATATTTCAAAATATCAAATCCATCTTATGGATTACCCTGGCCAAGGCTTTGCTATATTGAAATATAGTGATGCATTCTTCTCCAACTCTTGGTATGGTCAATCCTATCTTGATCACTCATCGACTTTGCAAGTACTTGACTATGCCCAAAAACCTTCTATCACTGAATTAAAAATTTAGTTAGTTCGGTACCAAAGCACAGTGAGTTGCTTGCAAGCCACTGTGGTGATCTCAGGTTTAAGGGATATTTATACCTATATCCCATTAGAGCAATTCTTGATAGTAGAATGCTCTAGAGTTGGTTACGTTCAATGACGATGTATCCATATATCTCACTTATATGCCATACCTGTATCTCCACACTCCTTGGTTAAGAGGACAACCAACCTATATGGCATACAACGACCTAATTAACAACGTATCATTTGGTCATGAACAGTTTAAGGACTAATCAATAAATTCTCTCTTTATCGAAACTAAATAGTTCTAAGGACTTCATCACAATAATGAAGTTCACTAGAAGTTGTGTATATTATGATGAAAATATCAAAATATTTATTTTATTTATTTATAATTTATATATAATTACAAATATATAGTCCAACTGTCAACAGACTGATGATTGATTTTGGGACATATTCTCAATACCTAGAATACCACAACATAATGGTGCATCTGAGAGAAGAAATTGAACCTTATTGGACATGGTTTGGTCCATGATGGGGTTTACGAGTCTACCAAATTTATTCTGATGGTTTGCACTCAAGACTGCTTGTTTTGTTTTGAACATTGTTTCGAGCAAGTCTGTTATAAAGACTCCGTATGAGATATGGACTGGGGATAGGCCAACACTCTCTCACCTTAAGATTTGGGGTTGTCTGGCTTATGTCAAATGTTTGCAGCTAAAAAAGTTTAGACCTAGATCTGATAAGTGCTTGTTCATAGGATATCCCAAGAAAACTAAGGGTTATTACTTCTACTTTGCTGAAGAATAAAAGATATTCATCAGCAATAGAACAGTCTTTTTGAAAAAAGAGTTTCTTAGAGAAGAAACTACTACTTCTAATATTGAACTTAATGAAGTTCGATAGATGGAAGAACCAATACATTCTAGTGAACTTGCAGAACTGAATTTGATAAGATCAAATTCGAAGCCCATTGAAGAGGCACCAAGGAGATCCGATATAGTACCACGTCAATCGGATAGATACTATGGTTTTTTGGTCCAGGACAGTAATCCTATCAAACTTGATGAGAATGATGAGGATCCGATCACCTACATGGATGCCATGTAGAGGTCTGACTTCGATAAGTGGCTGAAAGCCATGAAATCCAAAATGGAGTCCATGAAGGTCAACAATGTATGGACACTGGTTAATCCATCTGAAGGGATAAAATCCATTAGGTGTAAATGGATTTTCAAAAGATAAAGGAGTGTAGATGAGAATATGGAGACCTATAAAGCCCGTCTGATTGCCAAAGAATATTGTCAGTGTTATGGTATTAGCTATGATGAGACATTTTCTCCGATGGCAATGCTCAAATCTATTTGGATTATGCTTGCGATAGCGGCATACCTAGATAATTAGATCTGGCAAATGAATGTGAAGATAGCTTTCCTAAATGGAGAGCTAGACGAAGAGGTGTATATGATATAGCTTAAGGATTTCACGTCCACAGATGAGTCCAAGGTGTGCAAGCTTCAGAGATCCATCTATGGATTGAAGCAGGCATCAGGAAGTTAGAACATTTATTTTGATAAAGTGATCAAAATATATGACTTCAATAAGAATGGAGAAGAACCCTACGTGTATAAATGAGCTAACAGTTTTGTAGTTGTATTTCTTATTTTATATGTGAAAAAAGCTTTGACTGTCATCGTAATTCTCTATGAAAGACTTGGAAGATGCTTCCTACATCCTGAGAATGAAGATCTATAGAGATAGATCTAAAAGATTGCTTGAATTATCCTAGTTCATGTACATCGATACTATGCTGAAGCGGTTTAGCATGGTGAATTTCAAAAAGAGCTATCTTCCGATAGGCCATGGAATTACTCTCTCAAAGAGGGATTGTCCGACAACTCCTCAAGAGAGTAAGCATATGAGTAGAATTCCATATGCTTTGATAGTGGATTCTATTATGTATGCCATGATGTGTACGAGACTAGATGTGGCATATTCACTAAGGATAGTGAGTAGATACCAATCTGATCTGGATGAGAATCACTGAAAGGTTAACAATCCTGAAGTATTTAAGAAATACTAAGAACCAATGGCTCATTTATGAAAATGCTGACTTGAAACTTGTGGGATATACTGATTCCAATTTTTCAGTCAGATCATGATGATAGTAAGAGTGTGTCAGGTTATGTGTTTATCCTTAATGAAGGAGCGGTTTGTTGAAAAAGTTCCAAGCAGCACACTATGGCCGATTCTGTGTGCGAAGCGGAGTATGTTATGGCATTCGATGCTATGAAGGAAGCTATGTGGCTGTGAAAGTTTATCGACAAGCTGAGAGTGGCATCCTCCTTGGTTAGTCTAGTTCTGCTTTACTATGACAGCACTGGAGCCACAGCTCAAGTGAAGGAGCCGAAGGTACATCAGCGCTCCAAGCACATTCTGCATCGCTATCATCTTATATGAGAGATCATGGAATGAGGCGACGTTGAGCTTCAGAAGATCGACGAAAAGGAGAATGTGGCCGACCCATTTACTAAGGCTCTCAAAATCAAAGAGTTCGACAATCACAAATGGAAGATGGATATTCAATACTGTTCTAAGTGGCTTTAGTCTAAGTAGGAGTTGTTGAAAAATGTATCCTAAAGTCAATCATCTAGGTTGTAGATGGTTGAGCTGAATATAATTTATACTTAAATTTAAAATAAATAAAATTATTATTTTAGCATTTTTATCACTTTTGAGCATCTTCCTATAATGAACTCTTCTATGATGAAGTCCTTAGGACTATTTTGAATCGACAAAGGAGGATTTATTGTTTAGTCCTTAAACATGTTCATGACCAAATGATACATTATTACCAAGGATGATAACATTTATTAAGTATAGATCATTATGTGCTATATGGATTGGTTGACCTCTAAACTAAGAAGTGTGGAGACATTGGTATGGCATGCAAGTGAGATATAGGGGTACATCTGCACTGAACATGATCAACTTCGGAGCTTTTCTACTATTAAGATTTGCTCTGATGGAACATGGATATAAATGTTCCTCTGATCTGAGATCACCATGGTGACTTTCAAGCAACTCACTATGCTTTGGTGTCAGATTATTGGATCCTGGTACCTCTCAGATATCAATTATTAGAGAGAAGAAGAATAAAGTAGATAGCTGGCACCTAGGGCTTAAAGTTAGAACTAGAGAGAAAAAAGAGGAGAGTTTTAGGAAGAAAAGCTTAATTGTATTCCACTCTATTATAAAGATATAATACCTAGATTTATATATCCTAGGGTTTTTGTTACATCACATAAACCCAAACCTCAGTTGAAAGGCTCTCCAAGGCTAACCCAATATATGAAAGTACTTATCGAGAACATGTGCATATGTCTTACATGCTCTCATCTCCTGGATCTAAACCTGACCCATAGATGAGTTAGCACCCTTAAGACCTTATTGGTCCAGGCCTTAAGATCGTAGGATAAAAGCCTATCTTAGACCTAAATAGAAAACCCCGTATGTTCTGTATGCCACCATTGAGTCGGCTCTATGAGGAGCCAAGCTGGTTAGGCTGCATCTCGTCCAAATCCTATCTTCTATCTACCTGAGATAGCCGGCTCAACTGCATCCCGAGCCAGCTTAATCTCAGCCCAGTCAGCTCGACTGCATATCCGAGCTAGCCCGCCTATGTATCAGTTATCTTAGCTGATTCTTCTCTTGACTTTGATCCTTTGTTCCACCTTGTATCTTAGGCCTCCAGAGCACCTACCAAGCCCTCCTCAAGGTCTTCACACCTGAACCTCGAGTCCATGCAGGGCTACATGCCGCCTTCACTTAGAATAACTTATGTCCTAGCCTAGGACTCACACCCATCCTAGACTCCTAGAGCCAATACCTTGGCTCCTCCTTATGGCCTCACAAGGCTTGGGAGCACCACACCAAATTCACAATCTCCATCTTGGTGCACCCAAGCCTTGGCACACCTGGTAATATTTTTCTGCATGAACCCACTATCGATGCATGCCATGACAGCTACTTATGCATACCTTGCCACCATCATTCTTCTTCAGCTACTGAGCTTCCTTTGAGGTCTTTGGGATGACTACCTCCACCGTTGAAGACCTTATCTTGCTTCTATGCACCATCCTTGAAATTATAAGCATCCTTCTGCTTGGCAACCGCATCAACTATCCTAGACTTTTCTAGAAAATTTGCAACAATCCTATGTCAGCACCTATTGCATACCCTGACACAGTCTCCTCAGAACTTTGCTTGTCCTCCTGCATGTGCTGCTCCATCTAGAATAATGCATCTCTGACATTGATGCTACGATATTGGTTTTTCTGTACTCTGCTATGAACTCATGTCACATCTCTCTCCATCTGTGAAGCCACCTCTATCTGGTGCTCCATCTAAAATCAAAGTCTCCCTGATGTCGCAGAAGCCAACTCTATAACCTAGTCCTCCAAGGATAATCACTCAATGCTGCACTGCTGAGCCTGTCGCTGCATCTTAGACATCGTCGCTGCTCCTTTGGACTCTCTGCACTCTGTAGACCTATCCGAAACCATCTCAGATACACCGCACCCCATGGGCTCCTTCGAGACCATCAAGAGCTCATCCAACTCTTCACTTGCAATGATTGAACTGAAGAAATCTGAGTTTTCTCCTTTCTTGCACTTCTTTCAAAGCATATATTCTCGTTTAAAGTGCCCTGCTTCACCACACTTGAAGCATCTCTTGGACCCCTTGCTGTTCTTTCGTTGATCCTTCTTCTTTCCTTGCCTGGGCCTCTCTAAAATCATGAGACCCTCCTGAAAGATCTCTCTCTTCGTCATTCATTTTCGCTGCTTGTTGGATCTTAGCACTGATATGATCTCCTCGTACACCAATATCTTCTTACCATACAGCAATGTCATCACCAATGAATCGAAGCTCTCGGATAGTGAACATAGCAACAATAAATTTTTATCCTCCTCTTCAAGATCCATCCTAATGTTGAGCAAATTTATGCTCATCCGATCGAACCACTGAATATACCCCACAACATCCTCGTCCTCTTGCATTTGAAGGCTATACAGTTGCTTTTTCAGCATCAACTTGTTGCACATGTTCTTTTTCATGTACAACTGATGTAATCTCGATCATAAATTCTTGGGTGTCTTCTTTTCCAACATGCCATACAATACCTCATCTACCAAATAAGTCCTAATCATGGCACATATCTTTTTCTCCAAGGACACCCACTCCTTGTCTGTCATCTCCTCCAGCCTATCTTCAAAGATTGAATTTAGTCTCATCTGAACCAGCAAATCCTCCATCCTAACCTTCCATATTATGAAAATTTTTTTTTTCATCAAACTTCTCAAATCCCATCTTCAACCTATTGTTCTCCATGATCGTACGAATCAAAAATAGCAAACAGATGGATCTAAAAAAATACCTTGAATAGGAATGGTGGATAGCAGCTCTATGATCTCTTTCTTCCTCACGAAGCCTGAAGAAAGCCTTTAGATCTGAACCTTATTGTTGATCTATGCTAAAATCTGATCTTCTTCCTCCTTCATGCTCAATTAGGCTCTGATACCACTTGTTGGATCTTGGTACCTCTCTGATACCCATTGTTGGAGAGAAGCAAAATAAAGTAGATGGCCAGTACCTAGGGCTTAAAGTTGAAACCAAAAAGAAAAAAGAGAAGAGTTTTAGGAAGAAAAGCTCAATTATATTCCATTCTATTGTAAAGATACAATATCTGGGTTTATATACTCTAGGATTTTTGTTACACCATATAAATCTTAATAAATCCAAACTCAGCTAAAAAACTATCCTAAGCTAATCCAATACATGAAAGCACTCACTGAGCCCATGTACATATGTCTCACATGCTCTCATCCTCTGAATCTGAATTCGATCCATACATGAGTTAGCCTCCTTAAGATCTTATTAGTCCAAGCTTTAAGATCCTAGGATAAAAGCCTATTCTAGATCCAAACAAAAAACCCTATATGTTCTATACGCCGTCATTGAGCCAACTCTATCAGAAGTTGAGTTGGCTTTGTTGCATCTCGTCCGAACCTTGTCTTCTATCTGCCTAAGACAGTCGACTTGACTGCACCCCGAGCTGGCTCGATCTCAACTCGAGTCGGATCAACGGCATATTCGAGCCAGCCCACCTGTGTGTCTGCCTTTTTGTCTTAGCTGATTCTTCTCCTGACTTTGATCATTTGCTCCACCTTGTGTTCCAAGTCTTTGGGGTACCTACCAAGCCCTCCTCAAGGTTCTCACACCTGAACCTCGAGTCCTTGCAGGGCTACACGCCATCTTCATCTAGGATAACTCCTATCCTATCCCTAGGACTCACAGCCATCCTAGAATTTCGAAGCCAACATCTTGGCTCTTCCTTGTAGCCTCCTAGTGCTTGGGAGCACCATACCAAATCTTACATGGACTACCTAAATTTTTAATTCAGTGATGAAAGGTTTCTGGGCATAGTCTAGTACTTGAAGAATCAGTGCATGTATCAAGATGAGATTGACCGCTCCTGATTTTAGGAGCTATGCTCAATTATATTTTAATTTAGCAAATCCTTGACCAAGGTAGTCCTAGTGAGGGGTCATAGGACTAATTACTTTGAGATATGATTTGGATGTACTTATCAGGGTTGACAGCTTAACTCTGAGTCATCCTATACATAGAAGTCAAAGGGATAAATTATGTGGTAATCATATTTACGTAGATTCTGAATATTGTGATTATGACTATTCGATCTATTCGGACATCAGGTATCATTGCTAGATGATTACTTTGATTAGTATAGAAAGTTTCTATCCTATCAGCTTAGGTTCGAACCTGTGGGGTCACACATACTAGAGATTTCTACCTGATCTGATGGTTGGTGAAGAGTTCCACTGGATTGAGACTCTATGGTCAAGAGTCCCACTAGACTGAGACTCTTTAATCGAGGGTCTTATTACATTAGCACTCTGAGTCCTGGTTGTTTGGGACTCTATGATCAGAAGTCCTGGTAGACTGGAATTCTATGGTCAAGAGTCCCACTGGACTGAAACTCTTTGACCAAGAGTCTTACTGCTCTAGGACTCTAAGTCCTACTTATCTTGAACTCTATGATTGAGAGTCTAGACTCTGTGATTATGAGTTTCACTCATTTCAAATATCGGGAACAAGAGTCTCACTGATTTGGGACTCTTCGATCAAGAATTTTATTTTGATGGAACTCTATTATTTGGATATTTACTAGATTTGGATTCTATATTTTTGAGAGATTTAATTAATAATTTAATTATTAATTAACTTAATTTGATTGAGTAATTATTTTTGGATCAAGTTCAATTGAATTAGATTCGATTGGGTTTGACCCAATTAGATTATGAGATGACCTAATCATCGAGGAAGTTTGATCGTTGATTTTATCAAGGGTTGGGCTTATTTAATTTCTGATTTGATTAAGATTTAACTAAGCCTAATTAAGCCTAATTGAGTTAGATTTAATCTGATCTAATTGGGCCTAACCAATTTAGATTGGGTTGGTTCAATTACATGAATTATTACGAGACTAGTTTGACCTAGTCTTCCATGTGCCACCTCACCCTCTCTATGCCATTTTTTTTCTCCTTGAGAAATATGTTCTCTTGAATTATTTTCCATACAAAAGAAGGCTTGTGCCCTCCCTTCTCACATCCTAAATGGATGGGCCTGATCTGGTTGCAATTTGAATTCAAATGAGATTTGAATTCAAATAACAAACCACTTCATCCCAATTCTTCCACATGCCAGCTTGACTTGTGCACCCTCTATAAAATTCTTGGGATTTTTTTTGGATGAGAGATTTTTTGGAGACTCCTCTTCTCTGGTTTGTGAGCCCTTCCATAGCTTGAATAAAATAAGAAAAAAAATCTAAGAAGAAAAAATAGGAGAGAAAACTAGGCACCAGGGTTTGAGTGTTGTGCTATCCTAGATCTTAATCTAGGGTTTCTATTCTGATTTCGCAAGTTCTGAGCATCAAATCTTCATGAGATTTTTTTTAATATTTCCTCATCCTCTCTTCTACCCATCCTGTTGATTTAGAGCATCCAAAGTTAAGGTGGAGGGAGATCAAAATTGTTCAATCAGATCTAGTTGTCAAGAGCATTCTTCATCGAGCTAGTACTTGAGAGGATCTGGTCGGGATCAGAACCTCATGTGGACCATCCATGGAGGTCAGATGCATGTGTGGCTATGTTGTGATGATTAGATCTACCTGGTGTTCATATCGATGGTGACTCGATTGCGGAGATCATCTACCTACTAAAGGTAACATATTTGGAATACATAATATAGTAAAAATATTTCACTATTCATTATTTCTATTTTTACATTTAATTGCATGCACATATATTTCTTATTAGATCCTGATTTTGTAGGGTTTGTAGATCATATCTATAGCCTTTTAAAATTAATTAGGTCAATTTTTATTTCCACTGTAATTAACTTTCGAAAAAATTTTGAATGTAGAACTAGAAATCCTGCATGCTTTCCATCATAATTTACCTACACCATTAAGGCAATCTAGAAGAACCATGTCAGCTAGATAGATACTATGATTTTTTGATCTGGAACAGTGATCCCATCGAACTCGATGAGAATGATGAGAATTCAATCATCTATATGGATGCTATATAGAGACCTGATTCTGAGAAATGGCTTAAGGCCATGAAATCTGAGATGAAGTCCATGAAGGTCAATGATGTGTGAACATTGATTGACCCATCCGAAGGGATTAAACCTATTGGATGTAAATGGGTCTTCAAAAGGAAGATGGGTGCAGACAAAAAGATGGAGACCTATAAAGTCCGTCTGATTGTCAAGAGATATCATCAATGTTATGGTATTGATTATGATGAGATATTCTTTTCTGTGATAATGCTCAAATCTATTTGGATAATGCTTGCGATTGCTGTTCATTTGGACTATGAGATCTGGTAGATGGATGTGAAAATGGTTTTTCTAAATGGAGAGCTGACCAAAGAAATGTATACGATATAATCTGAGTTAACATCCACAGATGAGTCCAAGGTGGGCAAGCTTCAGATATCCATTTATAGGTTGAAGTAGGTATCTCGGAGTTGAAACATGAATTTTGATAAGTGATCAAAATGTATGATTTCATTAAGAATGAAGAAGAGCCCTGCATTTATAAAAGGATAAATGGTCTAGTAGTAGTATTTTTTATCTTGTACGTCGATGATATTCTCTTAATTGAGAATGACATCCCCGCCCTACAGAAAATAAAAATTTGATTGTTATCACAATTCTCCATAAAAGACTTGGGCGAAGCATTCTACATCCTAGGGATGAAGATCTATAGGGATAGATCTAATAGGATGCTTGGGTTATCCCAGTCCACGTATATAGATACTGTACTAAAGAGATTCAGCATGGAGAATTCTAAAAAGGGCTATCTTCCAATAGCCATAAAATTTCTCTCTCTAAGAAGGATTGTTCGATAACTCCTAAAGAGAGAGAGCATATGAGTAGGATTCTATATGCTTCGATAGTTGAATCTATCATATATGCCATGACATGTAAGAGATCGGATGTGGCATACTCACTAGGAATAGTGAGTATAAACCAATTCGATCCTGGAGAAAACCACTAGAAAGTAGTTAAAGCCATACTTAAGTATTTGAAAAATACTAAGGACTAATGGTTGGTTTATGATAAGTCAGATCTGAAACTTATGGGATTTACAGACTCCAGCTTTCAATTTAACCATGATGACAACAGAAGCATATCGGGTTACATCTTTACTCTAAATGGTGAGCCAGCTACTGAAAGAGTTCCAAGCAGCATACTATGGCAGACTCTTTTTGCAAAATGGAGTCACAGCATCAGTTGTCGTGAAAGAAGCTATATAGCTAAGAAAGTTCATCACCGAGCTCGGAGTAGCATCATTTCTTGATGGCCGATCTTGCTCTACTACGATAGCACTGGTGCCATTGCTTAGGCAAAGGAATCGAAGGAATACTAGCAAATGAAGCACATTTGTATCACTTTCACCTAGTCTAGGAGATCATGGATCAAGATGACGTCGATCTTCAGAAGATCAATGAAAAGAAGAACATGACCGAATCCTTCACTAAAGCCTTGGTGATAAAGAAGTTTGACAACTACAAGCCAAAGATGGATATTAGATACTATGTCGAGTGACTTTAGGATAAGTGAAAGTTATTGAGAAATGCATCCTAAAGCCAATCGTCAGCTTGTTAACGGTTGAGCTATATTGTAATTATAATTGATTTATTAATGAATAAAATATATTTTTGATATTTTTCATCATAAAGCTTACATCTTCTAATGAACTCCATTGTTGTGATAAAGTCCTTAGTATTATTTAGTTTCGATAAAAGAGGATTTATTGATTAGTTCTTAAAACTGTTCACAACCAAATGATAGACTATTAATAAGAATGATAGCATTTATCGAGCATAGGTCATTGTGTGCCATATAGGTTGGTTGTCCTCTTAACCAAGGAGTGTAGGGACACTGATATGGCATATAGGTGAGATGTAAGGGTACATCATCATTGAACATAACCAACTCTAGAGCATTTTACTGTCGAGAATGTCTTTGATGGGATATAGGTATAAGTATCCTTTAGACCTAAGATCACCTCAGTAGCTTGCAAGCAACTCACTATTTTTTGGTATCGGACTAACTGAATTTTTAATTCAGTAAAAGAAGATTTCTCGGCGCAGTCAAGTACTTGTGAAGTCAGTTTGTGATCATGATGGAATTGACCACTCCAAGAGTTAGAGAAGAATGTATCGCTGTATTTCAATATAGCAAAATTTTGGCCAGGATAATCATGAGATGAATTTGATATTTTGAAATACAATGTGGACAGCTTGATCAAGGTTGATAGTTGAACTCCAAGATGTCCTACGAGCATTTTGGTTAAAGAAATAAATTATATAAAAACTATATCCACATGGATTCTAAGGATGTTGTTCTACATATTAGACCTATCCGACCATCGGGTACCATTACTAGATGGTTACTTCAATAAGTATAAAAATTTATTTCTATGCTATTGACCTAGATTTGGATCTATGGGGTCACACATATCAGAGTTCATGATTTGGTCGGATGGTTGATCGACGATTAAGAATCGTTCTAGGGTTAAACGATCAATACGATTGATGTTTAACCTAGTGTAAGTATTGCAGGAGGATCAATTAGCAATAGGATTGCTAATTGGCTTAATTTGATTAAGCTAGAGGATTGAAATTAAATCTAATTAAATATGATTTAATTATATTTGGTTAGGGCTTGATTGGATTAAGTCCAATTGATTTATTGGATAAGCTAATTATAAGGAAGAACTAGTCCTAGTTCAATTAGAACTTGGATCAACCCAATTTCTAATTTGATTAGAAAGTTAAATTAGATTTAAATTTAATTTAATTTATTTTAATTAGGTTCTTAATTAGATTAGGTTCTAATTTAATTAGGTTGGTTTGTTTCTAGTTTAGTTTTGATTTGAGAAACCATATTGGATCAAGTCAAATATGGAATCCTAGTAAAACTAGGATTCCATCCTTGCACCACCTATACCTCACGCCCCCCCATGCCCACTCTCTCTTAATTTGTTGGCATGGAATCCCCCTCTCCCAAATGTTCTCGCATGCCCTCTCTCCCTCTCTCTTTCTTATTTGGAATTAAGTTGTGGACCATGTTCATAGATGGCAAGTTGTTGTGGTGTTGGACTCTATGTGATAGAATCCCAACAAACCAAAACAACTTCCCATGTGTGCCGCCTCCCACCCTGATTCTGCTCTAGTTTCCATGGTCAAAAGAGGGCCTTTTTTGCACACAAATCAGATGGTCCATGGTAAGGAATAAGGAGGGTGCACCCAAGTGTTGGGTGCCCCAACTAGTTGCCTAAATTGGTCCTGCCTTGTCTAGGTATTTGACCTAGACAAGGATTCCTCCATTTGTCTTTATAAGGAGGTCTTTTTGGGCTGATTTTCTAATATGTTCTAGACACTAGAGAGTGCTATTGGGTGTGTGAAAACTAGCATGAGAGACCTCTTGGGCATGGGGATTTCATAGACATCAATCTAGGTGTCTAGGTAAGAGAACGGAGAAGAAGAAGAGGGTCTTCTTCTAGGGTTCTTTTGATCTTCCCTTTTCCTCCAACTTTGAGATTTGTTTGAGAGTTGTTCAGATTTAGAATCTCTCCAATTTCTTCTTATATATATTTTAGAAAGTCCAAATCTCGAAGAAGAAAGAACCAGATCGATCATTGAAAAAAGATCAGCACAGTACTAGCATACTATGCTGATTTTTGAAAATCAAACTTTTGATCGAGATTCGTAAGCTCGTGTGGGCATATCTTAGAGGCTGGATGCATG
Organism: Cocos nucifera; assembly: GCA_006176705.1. Taxonomy (NCBI): domain Eukaryota; kingdom Viridiplantae; phylum Streptophyta; class Magnoliopsida; order Arecales; family Arecaceae; genus Cocos; species Cocos nucifera. The sequence goes on along the minus strand of QRFJ01000209.1, from coordinate 442,203 downwards.
TGCGGCTCAAAGCTTCATCCTCAAGCCCGGATCAATAAGTTAAAACATCTAACTTGCATAGGTAATATGGATCTAATCTATTATTACATACCTGCATTAGATATAGTGTAAATGCATGTTGATATGATCAACATATTTTTCTTTCTTTTATTTTTAATTTTTGATTTAATCTCATGCTATAATCATGTAATAGGATCTTATATCTAGGGGTTCTCTAATTTTTATAAATTAATTTTGATCAATTTCTATCTTTCGCTGTCTAGATCTGAAAAGTTTCAAGATATAGCCCTGAAATTCTAAATCTAGTTCCTTCAGTAATCCCTAAACCACTTGCTTTAGACACCAGTCAAACTAACTAATCCTTAAGGGTCAACATCTAATTGATTTTAACTAAAGATCTAGGTCAATGCAATATGAAGGATGGTGGTTTGTGGGCTAAGTGTTGCTCCAGATGGCTGTTCTAATATCAATCTATTGAAAACTATCCTTGCTACTTGATGATTGTAGAAACAGCAACAAGTATCCAAGAAAATAGGTGGCTATCCTATCAAACCCTAGAAAACCCTAGGATGAGGAGAAGAGAGGGAGAACAAGAGAGGAAGAGTGAATTTTCATTCATGTTACTTTACATACTCAATACAGAGTATATATATATACCCGGTCAATTGGCCCAATCCAAAAAACTCTCCTAGCTAACTTAATATGATGCACTCTTCGAGTCCATGTACACCCATGTCTTACATGCACACATTCATTGGACTAATCCTTAGTCCATTCCATAGGTTACCCCCTTAGGACCTCACAAATCAAGGCCCTAAGTCCCTAGGATTAAATCCAAGCCCAGGCCAGAACAGAACCCATGTACTATTCTGTTCGTCGCTCAAGCTGGCTCGATCAGCAGTCGGGTTGGCTCGATTGTGATGTTGCCTATGATAGCCCAAATCACCACTATCTGCTTTGCTACTCGAATCGATTGTCTTAATATTCGAGCTGACTCGACTTCTACTCAGGTTGGCTCTGATAGGAATCGAGCCTGCCCTTCCAGTGTGTCAGTCTAATATGCTTTTTAAACTTCTGCTCGAGCCGGCTCTCTTAAAATTTGGACCAGCTCAACTGAAGTATTTGCTAAAGCTTTTTGATGGTTGGTTCCATTTGCTCCTTCCTCTCTCTCCATCTACTCCCAAGGCTTGAGAGCACCATACTTGAGCTCACACTAAGGAAGGATGATCAAATCTCCATCTTATCTTATTTAATGGGTTGTGCTCTTAAAGTATATTATAGATATACAATGCAAATAAAATAAGATGTCCAAACATGTTAAGTTTTTTTTAAGGTTTAATTAGTTTCTCTATATTAATTAAGTGTTATGAGGTGTATTCATTTTCTTTTTATATTAGGTTATGTAAATTTAGAAAAATAATAGATAGACTTTAATTAAGTTAATTAGATTAACTATGTTAGGTTTTATTTAAACTAATTTAGAGAATCTAACTAATTGAATAGTAAATTATACTAGGCTTAAAAGGTAACTAGGTAGCCAAAGAAATTAAATCAACTTTTAAAATAATAATTTATTCTAAATTATAAAAGATAGGAAATTAATTATGTAAAATAAAATAATTATTTAACTATATAATTAAGTTAATCTAGCTAGAAAGCAATAAATAAATCATATATAAAAAGTAATATAAAGAAAAAATTTAAAGAAAGCATAAATAATAGGTAGCTAAGCAATTAAATTAAACTAACTGATAATAAAAGATAAATTACTAATCAACAGAATAAAGTATGAAAAGTAAAAATGGAAAAATAGTAAATAATAAACTAAAAATATAAAGTACTAAAATAAATAAATAAGTAAAGCATAAAAGATAATAAAATAAAGTAGTAAAATAAATAAGGCAATAAAATAAAGTATGCAATAAAATAAAGCAGTAAAATAAATAAGGCATTAAAGCATATAAAGCAATAAGGAATTAATTTTAAAAAATTAGTTTTTTTAATTTTAATTTATTTTATTTTTTTATATTATTTTTTTATTGAAGCAACCATGCTACAATCTCCAGTAATGGTGCTAAAAATTTGATTGCTTATCGTTATAGTAATAAATAAAAATTAAAATTAAATTTACTATTAATTAGAATAGTGGTGAGTCGAATGTCGATTTTTTAGAAGATTGAAGGCTGAGTTAGGTTCAATTTTTATTTTAAAAAAAATTAAAATTTTAAATTAATCTTTAAAATAAAAATTTTAAATAGTAAATTAAAGAAAATTAATTTAAATTTAGCAAATTAGAATAAAAGAAAATAAATAATAATTAATTAAGATTTAATAATTACTTAATGATAAGAAGAGAAGTTATATAGGATTTTAGTTTCATTTTTTAATATTCAAGTTTATAATTGATTCATGCAATCTTTCTATTATTAACATGCAATCTTATGAGATATATATTTTTTTGATCTGATTCTAACATAACCTATTCTACCAAGCATGTACTATATCTAATATGATTATGATCCATCTCATAGACATAGACTATTTAGATCATGCAATCAAAGAATATAAACATAAATCTATTTATTTCTTATAATTCATCCTAATCTGAGCACAGACCGATCTATCTACGATCACAATATGTCTTCTTAGGTATAAATTATAAAAAATTAAATATTAAAGCATAAACAAGAAAGACATGTAAAAGATAAATAAATTTTATTATCTAATAAAAAGATAAATATGGTTCAAATTATAAACTCTCATGCTTGGAAGACTTCTCTTACTTCCCTGGACGAGATTTCTAGCCACTCATAGATTTGATCTTTATTGCTTTCGACATATTCTAATCTTCCAGATAAAAGAAAAAGAAAAGAAAAAGGAAGAAAAAAGAAGAAGAAGAGAGGAGAGGAGAAGAGAAGGGAGAGAGAGAAGGATCTTCTAAGAGGGCTAATCCCCCTCAAAGGGGTTCTATCTGTGGGCTGATTTGCCCCATAGGGGAGGGCCTTGAAGGTCTGGCATAACAGGGCCTTAAATTAAATAGAGTAAGAAATTAGGATTTTTGAGTCCTTGTTGGAGTCCAATTGGAGTTTGGCTCGAATTTAATAGATCTGGAGATTCCTTGTAACATCACACCCCTGAATCCTGGGTGACGGTGCCACACCCCACTCTTATCTAAAGGTTAAGAAGATTTTTATGCTGAAGCTAAACTACAATATCATATAGTTACCTGCTATCAAGTAATCTAAGTAATCTTTTAAAATTATTTTACAAGCATTTCAAATAAACTTATTCTTTCTTGAAAACCAAACTCAAGGTTTTAATTAAACCATCACTATAAACCATTATGACAATTTAACTCAACAAATTATATAACAAATTAGAGTTTCAATAACTAAGCCATACTTCATGCATACATTCTAGTCGAGTCAGGCAGATGTTTGAAAATGTGTTCCAAAATCAATCGTCAGCCTATTGACGGTTGTACTACATTATAATTATAATTAATTTATTAATTAATAAAATATATTTTTGGTATTTTTCATCGTAAGTTTTTATCTTCTAATGAACTTCATGATGATGAAGTTCTTAAAACTATTTAGGTTTGATATGATAAAAAGAGGATTTATCGATTAGTCCTTAAAACTGTTCACGATCAAATGATAGGTTGTTAATTAGGATGACAGCATCTATCGAGCATAGATCGCGATGTGACATATAGGTTAGTTATCCTCTTAACCAAGGAGTATGGAGACATTGATATGACATACAAGTAAGATGTAAGGGTACATATCATTGAACGTGACCAACTCTAGAGCATTCTACTATCGAGAGTGTCTCCGATGGGATATAGGTATAAGTATCCCTTAGACCTGAGATCATCTTAGTGGCTTACAAGTAACTCACTATACTTTGGTACCGAAATAACTAAATTTTTAAATTTAGTAATAAAAAATTTTTGAGCACAATTAAGTACTTGCTAAGTCGGTGTGTGATCAAGATGGGATTGACCACTCTAAGAGTTTGAGAAGAATGTATCACTATATTTCAATATAACAAAACCTTGACTAGGGTAATCCATGAGATGGATTTGATATTTTAAAATATAATGTGGATAGCCTAATCAGAGCTGACAGTTGAACTTTGAGGTGTCCTATGAGCATTTTGATCAAGGAGATGAATTATATGAAAACTATATCCATATGGTTCTAAGGATGTTGTTCTAAACATTCGATCTATCCGACCGTCGGATACCATTGCTAGATGGTTACTATGATTGGTACAAAACTTTATTCTTATACTACTGACTTAGGTTTGAACCTATGGGGTCATACACATTAGAGTTCATGATCCAATTAGATGATTGATCAATGATTAAGATCATTCTAAAGTTAAATGATCAATACGATTGATGTTTAATCTAGTGTAAATATTGTAGGAGGATCAATTAGCAATTCAATTACTAATTAGCTTAATTTTATTAAGCCAAAGGGCTAAGATTAAGTCTAATTAAATATAATTTAAATAGATTTATTTTGGACATGATTGATTCAAGTCCAATTGGTTTATTGGATAAGCCAAGTGCAAGAAAGAACTAGTCCTAGTTCAACTAGAACTTGGATCAACCCAATTTTTTAATTTGATTAAAAAATTAAATTAAATTTAACTATAATTTAATCTAATTTAATTAAGTTCTTAATTGGGTTAGGGCTTAATTTAATTGGATTGATTTACTTCTAGTTTGATTTGGTTTGAGAAACCATATTTGACCAAGTCAAAAATGGAATCCTAGTAAGACTAGGATTCATCTTACTTGTGCCACCTATATCCCATACCCCCATGCCCTTTCTCTCTTGTTTTTGGTAAGAAATCTCCTCTTTTCCTGATCATCATGCATGCCCACCCCTCTCCTCTTTTTTCTATATGGCATTAAGTTGTGGACCAGGTTAATAGATGGGAAGTTATTGAAGTTTGTTGGACAATATATGATAGAATCCCAACAAACTTGGTCTCTTCCCATGTGTGTCATCTCATCCTGATTTCTCTTCTGATTTTCACGGTTAAAAGGAGAAGTTTTTGTGTGCCTATCCTGGTGATTCATGGCTAAAACAAAGGAGGGGGCGCCGAAGTGTTAGGCGCCCTAATAACTTGCCATATTTGTTCTTACCTTATGTAGGAATTTGACCCAACAAAGACTCTTCCATATCTCTTTATAAGGAGGTCTTTTTGGGCTGAATTTTGTACTAATTTTAGATCATTGAGAGGGCTATTAGACATGTGAAAATTAGAGAGAGAGACCCTTAGGGTGTGGAGATTTCATAGACACCAATCTTGGTGTCTTGGTGAGAGAAAAGAGAAGAAGAAAAGGGTCTTCTTCTAGGGTCTTTTGCTCTTTCTTTCTCTTCCTTCATAGAGATTCTTGAGTATTGTTTTAGATCAAAAGTCTCTTTCCTTTTTTTTGATTTTTGGAGTATCCAAGTATTGAAGAAGAAAGCATCGGATCGATCGTTGAAAAAGGATCAGCACAGTACTAGCATACTGTGCTGATTTCCTGCATTGGACTTCTGATTAGGGTTCGTAGGCTCGTGTGGACATCTCTTAGAGATTGAATGTGTGTACGGCTTGGAGCTTCATCCTTCAATCTGGTTCAACAAGTTAGAACATCTAACTTACACAGGTAATATGGATCTGATATATTATTACATACCTACATTAGATGTAGTGTAGATGCATGTTGATATGATGAACATATTTTTTTCTAATATTTTTAATTTTTGATTTAATCTCATGCTATAATCATATAATAGGATCTTAGATCTAGGAATTTTCTTATTTTTATGAATAAATTTTAATTTATTTTAATTTTTTACTGTCTGATCTTGAAAAGTTTCAAGATCTAGCTCTGAAATTCTAGATTTGATTTCATCAGTAGAGTGCTTCTATTATAAGAAGCAAGAGCGCTAGAACAAAAACTATCTTTAATACATTACCTCCCTAGAACTAAATAGGCTGAGAAAGAAGCAATCAATTGCTGAGCAAGATAATTATATAATAACTTCTTATAATTTCTCAATTTATGATACTATGACTGGGTATTAGATACTGAAAGTCCTTAGCATATTTGCAATTCGTTGTAGGATCTACAGGTCAGTAGGAGATTTGAAGAAGGTGAGAGATTTTTGAACGTTAGAGATGGAAGATCAGTTCTAGTTCTACCTTTAGCAATCATAAAGCTTGTATTCAATTCTCATACTGTTGTTCTGAGTGAATGTCACTTTTGTCAAAGCTTTTTATTGAATATCATCTCTATAGGCCTTTTGGCCAAAAATAATTATAAAATTTTAATAAAAAAAAAATTTTGTAATGTCATTTTGAATGGGGTTACTATTCTTACTAGATGATTGAGCAATGAAATTTATTTTATATCACAATCTATTAGTATGGTCTACTCCACCGGCAGACATCCTAGAATAGATAATGTGTCTGATATCTATCTTTGACACTATAGGCTAGGTCACATTAACAAGAATGGAATAAACAGGTTAACTCAAGAGAAAATCCTCAAAGTCGGTGATTGTGAATCACTTCCAATCTATGAGTTCTATCTTCTTGAAAAAATGATCAAATCATCTTTTACTGAAAAAGGTGAGAGAGCCAATGAGCTTCTAGGTCTAGTACATACTGATATATATGGACCTATGAGCATAAGTGCTATAGATGGATATTTCTACTTCATTATTTTTACAGATGATCGATTTAGGTATGGGTACATCTACTTGATGAAATACAAGTTGGATTCATTTAAAATATTCAAATGATTCTGTAATAAAGTAGAAAAATAAATTGAAAAGAGTATTAAAACTCTTCGATCTGATCGAGAGGATATCTCTCTAGTGAGTTTCTTACATATCTAAGAGAGAATGAGATTCTCTTTCAATGCACTCCACTAGAAACACCACAACATAATGGTGTGTCTAAAAGAAGGAATCAGATCCTGTTAGACATGGTCCATTCCATGATGAATTTTGCCAGTCTGTTGATCTTCTTTTGGGGATATGCACTCGATTCGGCTTGTTATCTTCTAAATAGGATTTTGAGTAAATTTGTAGTTAAAATGCCATATGAGATATGAACAGGACGTAAGCCAGTACTCTCACACCTTAGGATTTGGGGGTGTCCCGTTTATGTCAAACATTTAATGATAGATAAGCTTGAACCTAGGTCTGACAAGTGCATATTTATAGGATACCCAAAAAAATCAAAGGATATTAATTCTACCTTACTTATGAATAAAAAGTATTTGTCAATCTTAAGGCAATCTTTTTAGAAAAGAAATTTCTTGGTAAAGAAATTGTTGCCTCTAAGGTCAAACTTGAGAAAGTTTAATAGGTAAAAAAACTAACATAATTAGTTGAACCTGAACTGGATTTGATTAGATCAAACCTAGAATCTAATATACCTACACCCTTAAGGCGATCTGGTAGAGTACCGCATCAATCGGATAGATACTATAATTTTTTGGTTCGAGATGGTGATCCTATTGAGCTTGATGAGAACAATGAGGATCCGACCATCCACATGGATGCAATGCAGAGATCCGATTCTAACATATGGCTTGAAGCCATGAAATCCAAAATGGAGTTCATGAAGGTCACCAATGTATGGACATTAGTTTATCCACCTGAAGGGGTTAAATCCATCAGGTGTAAATGGATCTTCAAAAGGAAGAGTTGCATAGATGAGAAAATGGAGACATATAAATTCTCACTGGTTGCCAATGGATATCGTCAATGTTATAGTATAGACTATGATGAGACATTCTCTCTTATGGTAATGTTCAAATTCATTCAGATCATGCTTACAATAGCTGTCCATCTAGACTATAAAATATGGCAGATGGACGTGAAGATAACTTTGCTAAATAGAGAGCTAGATGAAGAGGTGTATATGATACAACTTAAAAGATTCACATTCATAGATGAGTCCAAGATGTGCAAGCTTTAGAGATCCATTTATGGATTGAAGCAGGCATCTCGAAGTTGGAATATGCATTTTGATAAGATGATCAAAATGTATGACTTCGTTAAGAATGAAGAAGAGCCCTACATATACAAGTGGACAAATGGTTTAGTGGTGGTATTTCTTATGCTATATGTGGATGATATTCTCTTAATCAAGAATGACGTCTCTAAATTATAGGAAATAAAAGTTTGGTTGTCATCGCGGTTCTCCATGAAGGACTTAGGAGAATCATCCTACATCCTGAGGATGAAGATCTATAGGGATAGATCAAAGAGGATACTTGGATTGTCTCAGTCCACGTACATAGATACTGTGCTAAAATGGTTCAGCATGAAGAATTTCAAAAAAGGCCATCTTCTGATAGGCAATGAAATTTTTTTCTTAAAGAGAGATTGTCCGACAATACCTTAAGAGAGAGAGCATATGAGTAGAATATCATATGCCTCAGTAGTGGGTTCTATCATGTACGCCATGACATCTACAAGACTAGATGTGGTGTACTCACTAGAAGTAGTGAGTAGATACCAATCTGATCCAAGGGAGAACCACCGAAAGTTTGTGTAAATTATTTTTAAGTATTTGAAAAATACTAAGGATCAATGGCTTGTTTATAGTTAGTCAGATTTGAAACTTGTAGGATTTACAGACTCTAATTTTTAATCTGACCATGATGATAGCAAAAGTATGTCAGGTTATATATTTATCCTTAACAGTGGAGCTATCTACTGAAAAAATTTTAAGTAGCACACTATGGTTGACTTAGTTTGCAAAATGGTGTACATTGTAGCATTTGATGCTGCCAAGGAAGCTGTGGCTGAGAAAATTTATTATCGAGCTTGGAGTGGCACCCTCCCTTGATGGTTCAGTCCTACTCTACTATGACAGTACAAGAGCCATTGTTCAGATGAAAGAACCAAAAGCACATCAGTGGAGAAAGCATATTCTACGTCGCTACCATCTTATCCGAAAGATCATGGATCGAGGTGACATCGATCTTCAAAAGATCGACGAAAAAAAAAATCTAACCAACCTATTCACTAAAGCCCTTACGGTAAAAGAGTTCGATAATCACAAATTGATGATGGGTATAAGATACTATACCGAGTGGCTTTAGAATAAGTGAAAATTATTGAAAAATATGTTCCAAAGCTAATCATCAGCCTGTTGATGGTTGACCTAATCTTGTAATTGTATATGATTTATTATGAATAAAAAATTGATTATGGCTTTTTCATCATAAGTATCCATCTTTCTTTTATGAACTCTTGTATTGTGATAAAGTCCTTAGGACTATTTAGAATCGATATAAAGAGGATTTATCATTTGATCCTTAAATATGTTTGCGATCAAATAATATGTTGTTACTTAGGATGATAACGTTTATCGAGTTTGGGTCATTGTGTGCCATATGGATTGGTTATCCTCTTAACCAAGAAGTATGAAGATACTGATATGGCATGCAGGTGAAATATAGGGATATATTATCACTGAACGTGACCAACTTTGGAGCATTCTGTTGTCAAAATTTGCTCCAAAGTAATATGGGTATAAGTGTTCCTCCAATCTGAGATCATCATGGTGACTTGCAAGCAACTCACTGTGCTTTGCTGTCAGACTACTTGAATTTTATATTTAGTGATGAAAAGTTTCTAGGCACAATCAAGTACTTGTGAAGTCAGTGCGTAAGTCAAAATGAGATTGATCACTCTTAGTTTCAAGAGCTATGTTGTATTTTGTTTCTATTTAGCAAAACCTTAGCCAAGGTAGTCCTTGTGAGAAGTCATAGGACATATTGCATTGAGATACATTATAGATGTGCTTTTTTAGGATTGACAGTTTAACTCTGAGTTATCCTAAATACAAAGGTCAAAGGGATGAATTATATGGTAACCATATTCGAAAGTATTTTAGAATGTTGCTTTGCATACATTCGACTTATCTAGATGTCAGATACCATTATTAGATGGTCACTTCGATTGGTATAGAAATTTGTTTCTATGCTATCAGCTTAGGTTCGAATCTATAGGATTACATCATTAGATATTTCTATCTAATTGAATGGTTGATCAATGATTATGAATCTTTTTAGGAATAAATCATCAATACGATTGATGATTGATCTAGTGCAAGTGTTTCAGGAGGATTAATTAGAAATTAGATTGCTAATTGACTCAATTTGATTGAGCATTAGTACTGTGATTGAGTCTAATTGAATAAGATTCAATTTGGTTTGGTTTAGACTTGATTAGGTCAAGTCTAATTGGTTTATGGGATAAGCCAATTACAAGCAAGATCAATTTTCTATTCAATTAGGACTTATGTGCATCTAATTTCTAATTAGCTTAAGATTTAAATCAAAATTAAATATGATTTAATTAGATTTAAATGAGCTCCTAGTTGGACTAGGATCATCCTTAATTAGATTGCACCAATCCTAATTTAATTGGATTGACTAAAGAAAAACTAGAGAGACCAATTAAATTGAGACTCTCTTTGCCTTGCAACAACTCACCACACCCCATGCCTTTTATTTTCTGACTTTTGCATGAGATGCCTCATGCCCAGAGAAGCCCATGCATGCTCCATATCCCTCTTCTCTCTTGGTTTGAAAATTAGTTTTGACTAGGTCAAAACAAGAAAGTTGTTTTGACCTAGGACTCTATTTGATACAGTTTTCATATTCCAAAACTCTATCCAACTAGTGCGCCTAATATAGTCAGATTTGATCTAATTTTTGGCACTAGAAAGTTTCTTACAATGGAAACTTTCCTAACTAGGTATTTGACCTAGACCAGAACTCTTTCCTTTCTCTTTATTTAAGAGGGCTTAAGGCATGGAATTTTTTTGAGAGAATGACCATGGGATAAAGTGTTGGGCATGGGTTTATTGGGCGCACATCTCCTTGGGGCGTGGCTTTCTTTAGGATAGTAACTTTGTGTGTCTTGGTGAGAGAAAAATAAGAAGAGAAGAAGGGGTTCTTCTCTAGGGCTTTTCTGAAAGGAAAAACCTAAAGTTTCTAGCATGTATTTTGAAACTTTTTCAAAATCAGAAGAGTAAAAACTATAGATTAATCTAATAATCTATAAAATATATAAATAAATCCTAGATCTAGGATCTAAGGATATGATTAAAGCATGCATATAAATCTACAAATTAAATAAAATACAAAACCATGATGTTGATCATATCAACATCAAATAAGAAAACTAGATTTGAATAAGTGGGACAAAGAGATTGAATCTCTCTTACTTTTCGCAAGTCAAGATCTCAACTTATTGATCTAAGGCTGAGGTTGTCGCTTCGAGCCGCATATGTGTCTGGCCTCTATGAGAAGTCCACATGAAGCCCTAATCATGATCTGAAGTCTAGCAATCTAGAAATCAGCGCAGTGTGCTAGCACTGCATTGATCCTTCATCGATAGTTGATGTTGAATCTTCTTCTTCAATTGACTTAAACTCTTCAAGGATCAAAGAAGGAGAAGGGAGGATCTAGAAGAAGCCTTCTTCCCACATTCTTCTCTCAAAAATTGGTGGAAGAAAATCTAAAATAAAAACCCTAGAGAAGACCCTTCTTCTCTAGGCCCTTTCCTCTCACCTAGGCATAATAATTTGTGCCTTTACAAAATCCCACACCCTAAACCCTGATGTGCCCAAGGTCTCCATGCCCAAGCCCTCTCTCTTAGGTCTAAAACCTCTCAAAAATTTATGGTTTAACTTCCTTTAAATAGAGAGTTAGAGAAGAGTCCCTGTCTAGGTCAAATATCTAAATAGAGAGTCCAAATAGAACAAGGATAGGGGCACCTAACTCTTGGGTGCCTCCTCAAACTCTTTTGGAATGGATTCTAGATATTTGGTGTACAATTAAATCCTCCTTCTCGCATGAAAATTTCAAAAAAAAATCAGATTAATTGGTGCCATAATGGATAAGAGTTTTGGATTTGTCCAAACTCTATCAAATAGAGTCTAGATCATCACTACTTAGTTTTGATCAAATTCAAAATCAAAAATCATCCAAGAGGAATATGGGGGCAAGGATAGCCATGGAACCTCTATAGAAATCATATTTTCCATGAAAAAATCTAAGGTAAGGCCGTGGAGAAAGGGAAGGTGGTGCAAGAGAGGAGTCCTAATCTAACTAGAACTTCATGCTTTGACTAGTCAAACCAAATATTTAGCTCAATTAAAATAGATCTTGATGCAACCTAATTAATGATATTCCTAACCCATTTAAAAATCCAATTAAATCATATTAAATCTAATTTAATTTTAATTTAATTTTTTAATTAAATTAAAAATTAGGTGTACTCAAGTCCTAGTTCAATTGAAAATTATTCTTCCTTATAATTAGCTTATCCAATAAACCAATTGGACTTGATCCAATCATGCCTAAACTAAATCTAATTAAATCACCTTCAATTATACTTGGTCTCAATCCAATTGCTTAATTAAATTAAGTCAATTAGCAATCTGATTGCCAATCGATCCTCCTACAATACTTGCACTAAGTCAAACATCAATCATATTGATTATTTGACTCTAAAATAATTCTTAATATTGATCAACCATCCGATCAGATCAAGATCTCTAATGTGTGTGACTTTATAAGTTTGAACCTAAGCCAGTAGCATAGAAATAAATTTTTTTACTAATCGAAGTGACCATCTAGTAATGGTACCCGATGTTCGGATAGGTCGAATGTATAAAGTAACACTCTTAGAATCCATGTGGATATGGTTTTCGTATAATTCATCCTCCTAACCAAAAATGCTCATAGAACCACTCTAGATTTAACTATCAATCCTGAATTGGTCATCTAGATTGTATTTCAAAATACCAAATCCATTTCATAGATTATCCTAGTCAAGATTTTGCTAAATTAAAATATGGTGATGCATTATCTCCAAACTCTTGGAGTGGTCAATCCCATCTTGATCACTCATCGACTTTATAAGTATTTGACTGTGCCTAGAAATCTTCTATCATTGAATTAAAAATTTAGATAGTTCGGCACCAAAGCACAGTGAGTTGCTTGCAAGCCATTATGGCGTTCTCAGGTCCAAGAGACACTTATACCCATATTCCATCAAAGCAATTATTGATAGCAGAATGCTCCAAAGTTTTTCATGTTCGATAATGATGTATCCCTACATCTCACATGTATGCCATACCAGTGTCTCCACATACTCTTTGGTTAAGAGGACAACCTACCCATAAGGCATACAACAACCTATACTCGATAAATATTGTCATCTTGATTAATAACGTATCATTTAATCATGAACAATTTTAAGGACTAATCGATAAATTCTCTCTTTATTGAATCTAAATATCCTAAGAACTGCATCACAAAATAAGAGTTCTTTAAAAGATGTAGATTTATGATGAAATGCCAGGATAAACTTTTTATTCATTGATAAATCATTTACATTTACATGGATAGCTCAACCATCAATAGACTGACGATTGACTTTGAGACATATTTTTCAATAACTTCTACTTATCCTAAAGCCATTCAGTATAGTATCTAATATCCATCTTCGGCTTGTGGTTATCGAACTCCTTTACTGCTAAGGCTTTAGTGAGGGGGTCAGTCGGATTCTCCTTTCCATCGATCTTCTGAAGATCAACATCATCTCGATCCATGATCTTTCAGATCAGGTCGTAGTGGTACAGTATGTGCTTCGTCCATTGGTGTGCCTTCGATTCTTTTTTCTGAGCTATTGCTCTAGTGCTGCCGTAGTAGAGCAAGACCAGACCATCTAGGATGGGTGCTACTCTAAGCTCGCTGATAAACTTTCTCAGCCACATAGCTTTCTTCACAACATCGAATGCCATGACGTATTCTGCCTCGCATACTAAGTCTGCCACAGTGTGTTGCTTGAAACTCTTCTAGCAAACGATCCACCACTCAGGATAAAAATATAACTCGACACACTCTTGCTGTAATCATGGTTAGATTGAAAGCTGGAGTCTATAAACTTCATAAATTTTAGATCTAACTCACCATAGATCAGCTACTAGTCCTTAATATTTCTAAAATACTTAAGGATAGTTTTCACCACCTTCTAATTGTTCTTCCCTAGATCAGATTGGTATCTACTCACTACTCCTAGTGAGTATGCTACATGTGATCTCGTTCATGTCATGGCATATATGATAGATCCCACTATCGAAGTATATGGGATTCTACTTATACACTCTTTCTTTTCAGGAGTAACCGGACAATCCTTTTTAGAGGGAGTAATTTCGTGGCCTATCAGAAGATAGTCTTTCTTGGAATTCTCTATGCTGAACCTATTCAGCATAGTATCTATGTACATGAACTAGGATAATCCAAGCATTCTTTTAGATTTATCCTTATAGATCTTCATCCCTAGGATGTAGCATGCTTCTTCCAAGTCCTTCATAGAGAACTGAGTGAAAGAAATAGATCTAGGATTTCATGATCAGATTTTGAAACTTTTTCAAAAACATGCAGCAAAAGAGATGAACTAATCATATTAATTCATAATAAAATATAAAATAGCCCTAGATCTAGGATCCTATCACATGATTTAAGCATGCTATTAAATCTAAAAATAGAAACAAGAAAGAATGATGTTGATCAAATCAACATCAAAATAGTACTAGATCAAATCTAGATAACAGAAAGGAGATCGTATCATCTTTACCTTTGCAAGTTGGATTCCTTAACTTGTTGATCCAAGGCTGAGATCATCGCTCCAATCCGCACACATGTCCTACCTCTATAGGATGTCCACATAAGGCGTCGATCTAAGATTTGAAGTCCAATGATAGAAAACCAACATAGCATGCTAGTACTGTGCTGATCCTTCTTCGATGGCCGATCTGGAATCTCCTTCTTCAATCCTTGGACCCTCCAATATTCAAAAGAAGAAGAAAGAGAATTGTGAAGGGATTCATCTCTCAAAATCTCACAAAAGGAGGAGAAAGTGATCAAGAAGAAACCCTTGGAGAAGAACCCTTTCTTCTCCCTTCTTTTTCTCTCACCATGACACAATAGTTTGTGTCTCAATGAAGCACCACGCCTAGATCTTCATTGCACCCAAGCTTTCCATGTCCTAAATCTCTCTCTCTCAGGTCTAAAATTAATAGAAAACTCATGCCTAACTATCTTTAAATAGAGAGCTATGATAGAGTCCTTGTCTAGGTCAAATACCTAGAAAGACTGATCCAATTTAAGTAAGATTGGGGTGCCCAACTCTTAGGCGTCCCCTCATTTTTTTTCATGGACTCTAGAGAATATGTGAAAATAAATCTTCTATTTCTCATGAAAAAATCAAAGGAAAATCAAGTGATTTGGTGCCTCAAAGAAATAAGGAAAGATGATGTGTCAAACTCTTTCAAGTAGAGATCTAGGTCAAAACTACTTGTTTGTTTTGACCTATTCCACAACTAATTTCCTTATAAAATGTAGGAGACATAAAAAGGGCATGGATACCCTTTATAAATAAAATTTTTCATGAAAATTCCAATGGAATTGATGTGGGGGGCATGGAAAATAAGATGGCGCAAGATGGAAAAATCCTAGTCACATTAGGACTTCTAGTTTTCACTTGGTCCAACTTATTATTTGAACCCAATTAAATCAAAACTAATGCAATCCAATTAGAGATAATCTTAGTACAACTAAGAGCCTAATTAAATTAAATTAAATTAAATTTAAATTTAATTAATTTCTAATTAAATTAGAAATTGGGTGCATACATGTCCTAATTGAATAAGGACTTGTTCTCCCTTGCAATTGGCCCATCCAATAAACCTATTGGACTTGATCCAATCAAGTCCAAATCAAATCTAATTAAATTATATTTAATTAAAATAAATCTCAATCCTCTAATTTAATCAAATTAAGTTAATTAACAATCTAATTGCTAATCGATCCTCCTGCAATACTTGCACTAGGTCAAACATCAATCGTATTGATTGTTTGACCTTAAAAATATTCTAAATCATTGATCAACCATCCGATAAGATCGAGACCTCTTATGTGTTGATCCCATAGGTTTGAACCTATGCCAATAGTATAGGAATAAATTTTATACCAATCGAAATGATCATCTAGCAATGATACTCGACGGTTGGATAGGTTGATTGTATAAAGCAACACTTTTAAAACCCTTATGGATATAGTTTTCATATAATTCGTCCCCTTGACCTTAATGCTCATAGAATAACTCAGAGTTTAACTGTCAACTTTGATTAGGTCATCCATATTGTATTTCAAAATATCAAATCTATCTTATGGATTATGCTGACCAGGGTTTTGCTAAATTGAAATACAGCAATACATTTTCTCCAAACTCTTGGAGTGGTCAATCCCATCTTGATCATGCACCGACTTCACAAGTACTTTACTATGCCCAAAAATATTTTATCATTGAATTAGAAATTCAAATAGTCCAGCACCAAAGCATAGTGAGTTGCTTGTAAGCCACCATGGTGATCTCAAGTCTAAGGAACACTTATACCCATATCCCATCAGAATAATTTTCGATAGTAAAATGATCTAGAGTTGGTCACATTTAGTGATGACGTACCCTTACATCTCACTTGTATGCCATATCAGTGTCTCCACACTCCTTGATTAAAAGGATAACCAACCTATATGGCATACAGCGATCTATACTCGACAAACATTATCGTCCTGATTAACAACATATCATTTGGTCATGAATAGTTTAAGAACTAATCAATAAATTTTCTCTTTATCGAAACTAAATAATTCTAAGGACTTCATCACAAGAAAAGCTCTTTAGAAGATGTAAATTTTATGATGAAAAGGCTACAATAATATTTTATTAAATAATAAATTATTTATAAGTACAAGATAGCACAACCATCAATAGGCAGATGATTGGCTTTGAGACATAATTTCCAATACTGAGATGGCACCTAGATTTTTATTTCTTGCAATGTAGGAAAGTCATTCTCGATTAAGAGAATATCATCCATGTACAGGACAAGAAATACAATTGTCGGACTTTTTGCCCACTTGTATATGCAAGGGTCTTCTCCATTTTTATCAAAGTCATACATTTTGATTACCTTATCAAAATGCATGTTCCAACTTTGAGATGCCTGCTTCAATCCATAAATAGATCTCTGAAGCTTGCACATCTTGGACTCATCTGTGGATGTGAATCCTTTAGATTGTATCATACACACCTCTTCGATCAGCTCTCTATTTAGAAAAGTTGTCTTCACATCCATCTACTAGATCTCATAATCCAGATGGACAGCTATCGCAAGCATAATCTGAATAGATTTGAGCATTGCCATAGAGAAGAATATCTCATCATAATCAATTTCATAATATTGACGATATTCCTTAGCAACCAGACGGGCTTTATAGGACTTTATAAGAACTCTTCTCATGAAATTGCCTTAACATAATTTATTTTTTCCACACCTAAAGGAGCCTTCTCTCTGATATTTGCACTCCCTCTATCCTCTCTCTCCCTCTCTTCTACATGCCTAAAATGTTAGGCACAAATCTGAGTTGAAGGTCCAAGGGTTTTGGCACAAGATTCAGCATCTACGCGATGGTGTTTGAGAGACGAACAGGCTACCCTCAAAAGTCATTTTGAAGGCTTTTCAAATCAGATCCAGATCTAATTTTTGAAGAAGAGATTCATGAGGAGAAGATATTCAGATCTTGTTTGAATGAATATCGGTAGAGGTCAGGCGCGTGCGTGGCTCCTTCTAGAACCTCATAAATCAACTGAATTATCATAGGATAATTAGATTACCAAATCAGGTATTTAAAATTAAATCTGATTTAATTTTATTTTTAATTTTTAATATCAGATCTCTATGATCAAATCTGAGAAGTCTCCGATCTGATTAAAATTTTTTAAAAAAATTTGAAATATTTCTTCAGATCTGAACGATCCTGTACTGAGAAAATAGGTTTTTCCTTCACACTACACAAGTCAAAATGCACTGTACACAAACTAGTATGATATGGCATTGATGAGACTATCTTGTATGCTCTCATCACTGTCAATGAAGATCTAGAGAGCTTTGAGAAGGCAATGGAAAGTCTGGATTAGGAATCATGGATGCAGGCTATGATGGAGGATATGGAGTCAGGAAGAACCAGATGTGGCAGTTGATGGATCTATCGGATAATGCTCGACCCATTAGCTCCAAATAGATTTCCACCAAAAATAAAGCACCTTCAGAGCAAGGTGGAGTGAGGTACATGGCTAGAATAGTAGCCAAAGGATACTCATAGAGAGAAGGGATTGATTACTCAGAGGTCTTCTCTCCAATTGTCAGACATACATCCATTAGGCTGCTATTGAGCATAGTTACTGCTCATAACTTGGAGCTGGAGCAAATGAATGTTAAGACAGCATTCCTTCATAGAGATTTGGAGGAGAACATATACATGGAGTAGCTATAGGGCTTTAGGAAGCCTAGGTCGGAGGGAGAGGTTTGTTTACTGAAGAAATCGTTGTATGGATTGAAGCAGTCTCCTAGATAGTGGTATAAGCAATTTGACATATATGTGAGAAGTATTAGCCTTTTCAGGTGTGATCATGATCGATCTATATATGTGAGGTTTCTGAAAGATGAATCTTGGTTATACCTACTCTTGTATATAGATGACATGCTAGTAGCATGCAAGAGTAAGGAGGTTATGCAGGAGTTGAAAGGAGCTTTGTGTTAGGAGTTTGAGATGAAGAACTTGGGGCCGGCAAAGAAGATCCTAGGTATGAAAATTGTCAAAGATAAAACCAAGAGGCTGCTACATCTATCTCAGGGAGGATATATTAAGAAGATCTTAGAGAGATTTGAAATGAAGAAGGCTAAACCGATAAAGCTACCACTTTCTAGGCATGTTAAACTCTTTAAGACCATATCACCGTAGACTAAGATGGAGGTTCAAAAAATGGAAAAGATTCCATATGCTTCTAGTGTAGGAAGCATTATGTACTCTATGGTATGCTGCAGGTCGGACTTAGCCCATGCAGTGAGTCAGGTGAGCAGGTTTATGACTCAGCTTGGTAGAGAGCACTGGAAAGTACTGAAAGGTATCTTCAAATACTTAGTAGGTTCAGTTGAGATTGGCATCTACTATGGTCAGTGGGAAGGTACTGAGGAACATCCTAACATGTTCAAGGAGGCTCAAGGGCTAATAGAGAGATTTGTGGATGCAGATTTTGGTGGAGATGTGGACACTTGGCATTCAACAATAGATTTTGTGTTCAGCCTGTATGGAGGTCTAATCTCATGAAGATCATGCTTGCAGTGGATTATGGTCTTATCTACTATCGAAGCAGAGTATATTGGTATCACGAAGGCAGCGAAGAAAGCTCTATTGCTGAAGGGCTTAGTGCTAGAGATGGGATTTCCACAAGATGCAATCAGGATGCATTGTGACAACCATAGTACATTGTTGCTCGCACAGAACTCTATGTATCATGCAAGAACCAAGCACATTGATATCATATACCACCGATTAGAAAGCTAGTAGAGGATGGTGAAGTGGAGCTGGTGAAGGTATATACCAAGAAAAATTCAATTGATGTGCTTACAAAAGTACTTCCATGGAATAGTTTTCATAATTATATGGTACTGATGGGGCTGATGGATACAGCTAAGTTCACAAGAACTTAGGAGCACCAATATAGAGATTATGAGCTTAGGTATGGTGCTCTCAAGCCTTGAGAGCAGTTGGAGAGAGAGCAAGGAGTAAATGGAACCAACCATCTAAGAGCTTCAGCAAATGCTTCAATCAAGCCGGCCCAAATCTTGAGAGAACCGACTCGAGCAGAAGTCCAGAAAGTGTATTAGGCTGACACATTGAAAAGGCAGGCTCGATTCCTGTCAGAGTCAATTCGAGTAGAAGTCAAGCCATCTCGGATCTTGAGATAGCTGGCTCGAGCAGCAGAGTAGAGAGCGGTGATTTGGACTCTCGTAGGAGACATCATAGTCGAGCTGGCCTGACTGCTGACCAAGCTGGCTCAAGCGGCAAACAGAACAGTACATAGGTTCTATTCTGGCTTGGGATTGGGTTTAATCCTAGGGACTTAGAGCCTTGGTTTGTGAGATCCTAAGGGGCTAACCTATGGATTGGACTAAGGATTAGTCTAATGGATGCGTGCATATGAGACATGAGTGTACATGGGCTCAGGAAATGTATCATATTAGGTTAGCTAGGAAAGTTTTTTGGGTTGGATCAATTGATCAGGTATATATATATATACTCTGTATTGAGTTTGTAAATTAACATAAATGAAATACAAGCTCTTTTCTTTTTGAAAATTCTCTGTTCCTCTCTCGTTCTCCCTCTTTCCTCCTCGCCCTAGGATTTTCTAGGGTTTGATTGGATGGCCATCTATTTTTTTGGATCCTTATTGCTGCTTTTGCAATCGTCAAGTAGCAAGGATAGTTTCCAACAGATTGGTATTAGAGCAGCCATCTGAAGCAACAATCATAAAATGCCTTTTGTAATTCATCGAATGAAAATTCAGATTGAGTGTTAGGTGTAACCTCATCCTCTTGAATCTTCACTATCGCTCTAAGTTGCCATCATTGTCTTCTTCTTTACTTTCTTGGAGGATTTCTTCAATAAAGGACAATCTATCTTGAAATGATCTGATTTTTTACACTCAAAGTATGTAGGCTGCTCCTTATCTTTTTCTTTCTCTCAATCTTTACTAGCTTCACATTTGGAGAAGGGTCTTCTTTTAAAGTTTGTGCTTTTCTTCCTCATGAATTTTCTAAACTTGCGAGTTATAAGAGTCATTTCTTCATCATCATCTTCTTCTTCGGATTCCTCATCATCTTCATCTTCTTTCTTTTGCTATGAATTTGAGGGCCACGATCTTCTTCTTAACTTTATCTTTCAAATTTTGCTTTATGGTTAACTCATGTATCAAGAGAGAACTAGAATGCTCTTCAAGGGGCAAAGTGTTGAGGTCCGTAGCTTCTTGTATAGCCATCATCTTTGCCTCCTAAGTTCGACGAAGAGATCTAAGAATTTTTCTCACAAGTTCATTGTTGGTGTATGATTTTTCTAAGCTTTTAAGTCCATTTATAATATCAGTAAAATATGTAAATATTTCAGTAATGCTTTTAGTTGATTTTATTTTAAAAAGTTCATACTTATGCACTAACATATTTATTTTAAATTTTTTTACTTGATTGATACCCTTATGGATAACCTCAAGTCTATTCTATATTTTTTTGGCTAAATATAAGTAGAAATCTAATTGAATTCATTGGCATTAAGTGTGCAATAAAGCACATTCATTACTTTAGCGTTCAATTAAGCTAATTTTTTATTATTTTCATTCCATTCTCTTTTAGATTTAGAAATTATATTATCCTCAATGCTAATTATGGGTGTGTATGGTTCATTGATTATGACACTCCATAGATCATAATCAAGTACTTGAATAAATATGTGTATGTGTGCCTTCTAATATGTATAGTTAGAATCATTAAATAAAGGAGGCCTATTTATGGACTGCCCTTCCATTAGAAAAATATTCAATTGAATTGTTATATTGATCGATTACTCTTAATAAAAAAAATAAATAATATAAGAATACCTGCTCTAATACCACTTTTTGTCTAGAAGAATAACCTAAGAGAGGGGATGAATTGAGTTTTTCAAAAACTTTTCAATTTAGCAAGTATATGTGCAGAATAAAAATATTTATATGCTGAAAATGTAGTGATTAAATATGCAAAAAATGATTGTAGCTAAGGAGGAGAATCACACACATAAAGTTATAAAATTTTTATAGTGGTTCGATGTCAAATCCAACACCTATGTCCATTCCTCAAGCACTCCACTTGAGAATTTTACTATAATCTCCAAGATTATAGTAAGATTATTTTTTTTCGGGCTTATAATCTAAATCCAATTGATTTTGCGGGCTAACCAACCAAGACCTAACCCCAACCTACTCCTAGGCTTGTACAAATCCAATTCAAGACATGGATGAGCCTATCCCCAAGTTTTAATCCTTTTGAAACTTGAAATATAAAAATTTTAAAGTGCAAAAATTTAAATACAAACAAACTCCTTAAAGAGCAGATTTGAAGCTTTGATGCACAAGTTAAGTTGTTGGAGGGCTTTTGCAATAAATGCTCCCTTTCTTCACTTGAGAATGTATTGATTGCATAGCTGATTGAGTGGTTGAATAGCAATGAAGGCTCTTTAAAGCTCACTAGTTGGACTACACAAAAAATTTGAATGTATGCTGATGTATTTCCTCTCTTATGCTTATTTATGAGTTTTCTTCCTTTAATATGGTTTTAGGAGTCTTCTAATCTAGGTTAGGAACACCAAAAATGAGTTTATAGCCGTTGGAACATTAGAAAAAGCCATTTAGAATGTTCTGCATAAAATCTGGATATTTTTAAAAACTAGCCATTAGAACTGTCAGAAATCCGAGAGTCGACTCCCCAAGGTTTTCTTGAGTCGACTCCAATTGCAGAGCAAAAATTTCAGCATTCTGTATTTTCTATGCCTGTGCCATTCTTGTGTGCCAGAGTCGGCTCCTAGACTTTATGAGTCGACTCTAGTCGTAGGATGAAAAATTCAGCATTCTGTTCTTGGACTGATGTCCTTTTGAGATATGAGTCAACTCTTGCTTTTCTTAAGTCGACTCCAGCGATAGGGTCCAAAATAATGTCTTCTATTTTTGAGTCTGGGGCCTATCTTAATCCTTGAGTCGGCTCCTACTGATCTTGAATCGACTTTTAATCTATGTCAAGTGCTGAAACTATGCCAAATTTAACTTTAAACTTTCTTTGAGTTGGTTTATGATCCAGTACTCTTTGAAAAATATTTGGATTGATCTCCTTTGTTCTTCTTTCTTGGTTCTTTTGATCAAATACATGGAGCTTCATTTAGATGGGTTCCTATCTTCCTGAACTTATCTTAAACTCTCTAATCAAATTATTAGTATCAAAAATAAACTCAAGTGTTTTATTATCCATCAAAATCATACCTAGGGTCAACAAAATTAATTAACTTACCAATGGTTAATACACCAGAAGATGGGAGGAGGAACAGTCGGAGGAGGGGGGGCGCCACTCGAGAGGAAAAGGGCCAGTCACTAGAAGGGGAACAGGTCGGTCGGGGAGGGGCAGAAGCTGGTTAGGGAGGGGTGGAAGCCGATTATGGGAGGAAGAGGAGGCCAGTCGACTACGCCAAGCCCGATTGTGAGAAAATGGGACTGATGGATTTCGGGTGGGCCAGAAGTGGTGCTATCAGGTGGGAATCAAGAAAGGTGGCATGGTGGCGCTGTTGGGTGGTCGGAGGCTGATCGTAGGGTGGGGGGCCATGGGGAACAGTGGTTGTCTGGTAGCCAAAAATAGTGAAAAAAGGGCCACTGAATCCATATTTTGAAGATACAGTTTCAACTCTAAAATCGCATCTTCAAGACACGAGTTCTTTTTGAATCGTCCATGGCATCAGCAGCCATGTTACCTAAAAATGCATGTTGGACATGCGATTTCTTAGTTGAAATCGCATGTCCAACATGTGAGTTTGCCACCTGTCCGCCTCCCTGTCGTGGATGCTGTATTCTCAAAAATATATTTCAAATGATGATATTTTTAGAATTAATTATTTAAATAATAATATTAAAAAAAAATCAATTATTATGCCAAAATTTTTATAGTGCTTTCCAACTGTAAGGGAGACTGTTGTCATCTGATTGAGATCATGTCATATCACCGTCAAACCTCTCCTTTTCTTATAGCATATGATCTTCAATTGAGTTTTTGGATGTATTACTGTCACTGTGAGAGGTTCCTACTATTTCCAAACATACAAGCATTATGATTAGATAAGAGATGTGGTTTTCTACTGATTCTTTAGTTAGGTTCCCCCCTGGCCAATGTTAAAAAGTAGGGCATTAATTCATTCTCCATGGGACTCATGCTTTGAAGTTAAAGTAAGCTATACCATGTCATCACCCTCGTCAATTTCCCTCTCCACGT
Source organism: Cocos nucifera (assembly GCA_006176705.1). Lineage (NCBI taxonomy): Eukaryota > Viridiplantae > Streptophyta > Magnoliopsida > Arecales > Arecaceae > Cocos > Cocos nucifera. The sequence goes on along the minus strand of QRFJ01000209.1, from coordinate 418,188 downwards.
CACCGATGCCTTCAACCACTGGCAATGCTGGCTGCAAACATTCCATTCAAAATACGCTGTCTTGGTACCAGTATAATTCTGTTACTATGTTGGCAGGCCCACTATTTGGGAGCCGGTTTGGCATACCAATACTCAATACATCCTTCATATCATATATCGGTTCGGAATTGATGCAGTATGACATGATCAGTATGCAATGGTAATGACCGATATAGCAAACCATGATTCCATCCATTTGAATGACCACCATTTCTTTCTGCACAGATTTCATAGGAAGTGACAAGGTATTAAATGCAGTGCTTTAGAATGCTTGACCATGCATCAGACTGAATGAAGAATAAGAATTTTTGATGTTAGCAAAGATATGGAGAGATCACCTTCAGTAGATGAATTTGCTCGTGTAGAGCCTTAACATCATCCTGAGTTGTTCTATTTATAACTGCCTTGCTTTTTAATGGCTTTTGCTCTCTATGCTAATGTCGGGGGTCTGAATGTTTCTCTTACAGCTGCATTTATCCATAATTTCGCATCTAAAGGAAATTGGGGGAGAGATATGGGGGTCGGGGTGGGATAGGAGGTTACTGGAAATTAAGTAGATCGAAATAGTCTGAAGTTTTTCCTCTGTGATGGTGATATAGGAGAAATCATTACCAATGTTGCCATACCACCAAGAGATTCTTGATAAAAACGAGTGCAGCAAGGTTATGGTATGCATGCAGAAGCCAAACAGAAAGGAAGTAGCATGTTTACAGCCGTGAATATCTAACAGCATCTGGACTAGTTTAAAAAATGGCATTAATAATATCTAGACGGACCACATTCCAGAGCTCATTATCTACCCACACCCATTCTATTCAGTCCATAAAAATTAAGGTAGCATATAGCATTTAAAATTAGTTATGAATTAATTTCTTGGCTATAGGGGATGTGCGTTAGAGTGATAACTTATAATGTGGAATGCCTATATGAATTATGCAATCATGATATGATATGATAATAGAACACTTCCATTCTATATATTGGTTGTAACAATTGAGCAAGAGGCATTCACAGAGAAATATATTCTCATCTTATATATCTCCAATCTCCAGTAAATTTGCCTAATTCACTAACAGCACTCTGGGATCCAACCCCTGATATCATACCTGAGCTTCCTATGTCCAAAATCCAAAGGAAATATCTAAATCAGGGTTGCACAGCCCTCTATGCAGTCAGTGGCTCCATTGAGTCTCCACCATGCATCCCCTCCAAAAACTTGGACCTAATGCAAACTTAGCGACTCACCCTCACATCTGCCACCACAACATACATCTTTGACCCTCTATTATACTCTCATTGCTTCTCCACCTTTTTGTGTCCAGAAACACCCCCTTAAAAATCTTGCATGGTTGAGAGTGTGCAAAAAACCAGCCAAACAGCGAACCTGATCCGTGCTGGTCTCTTCGGTTTGGTTTATATTGGGTTTGTTTTAGATTAGGTTTACTGTCAGGTTGAGAAATTGTCGAACCAAATAAATTTGGCTCGGTTTTGATTTAAGTTTTCAGAAAACTGATTTAAACTGACCCAAATTGAGCTGACCCTGCCATATGTATATATAAAAGTACATACATTCAGACAGATCCAACCCAATCTGATCTAGCCCATATATATTTCAATTGTTTATTTTTTTCATATGTTTAAACTTGGTCTAGTACGTTTAGTCCAGCCCATTGAACCTCGATGCCATGTAAAATGGAAATTTTATGTTAAGACTTAGCCCAATCCATGTAACCCAACCCATTGAACATCAATCCAATAAACCGAACCGAACTAAATTGAATTTTTTGGATTAGTTAGAACCAGTTTTTTTAATAATTGGTTTCATTTCTGGTTTCAATTTTAGAAAATTTGTTTAAGTTAGTTCGGTTCCACACAAAAAAAAAGGTCCCTACTTGCACCTATGTATATATATAGCAGGGACTTCTAACCATTCTCATGGGACCACCAAAGCTCACTCTCACATATGCAACATGTTTCCAGGACCTGCATCTTTGGCCACTACACTCATTTATTTGGTCCTATTGCCTGACCCAGCAAGGTTCATTAAAACCATATCTTTTTCTCCGCCTTTCACAAAGCCAGAAACATCCAAGTTAATCATACTTCAAAAATCAACCTTGATACAATGAACCCAACCACCAATGGAGGAACTAAGCCATGCATAATAATGATTCTATTGAGAATTATATTATAAAGCCAATCGTTAGCCTATTAACGGTTGAGATATTATAATTAATTTATTAATTAATAAAAAAATTTTAACATCTTTTTCATCACAAGTTTACATCTTCTAACGAACTCTATTGTCGTGATGAAATTCTTAGGACTATTTAGTATCGATAAAAAGATGATTTATTGATTAGTCCTTAAATTTATTTACGATCAAATGATGGACTGTTAATTAGGACGACAGCGTCTATCGAGCATAGGTCGCTATATAGCATATAGGTTGATTGTCCTCTTAACCAAAGAGTGTGGAGACATTGATATGGTATATAGGTGAGATGTATGGGTACATCGTCATCGAACGTAACCAACTTTAAAGCATTCTGCTGTTGAGAATATCTCTGATGGGATATAGGTATAAGTATCCCTTAGACCTTAGATCACCTCAATGACTTGCAAGCAACTCACTGTGCTTTGGTACCGAACTAACTGAATTTTTAATTCAGTAACGGAAGGCTTCTGGGCACAGTCAAGTACTTGCAAAGTTGAAGTATGATCAAGATGGAATTGACCACTTCAAGAGTTGGAGAAGAATGTATCACTGTATTTCAATATAGCAAAACCTTGGCCAGGATAATCCATAAGATGGATTTGATATTTTGAAATATAATGTGGACAACCTGATCAGAGTTGACAGCTAAACTCTGAAGTGTCCTACGAGCGTTATGTTCAAAGGGATGAATTATATGGAAACTATATTCGCATGAGTTCTAAGGATGGTGTTTTACACCTTTCAACCTATCCGACCGTCGGATATCATTACTAGATGGTCACTTTGATTAGTACAAAAATTTATTTCTATACTACCAGCTTAGATTCGGACCTATGAGATCATACACATTAGAGTTCACATTTCGATCGTATAGTTGATCAACGATTTAGAATCATTTTAGGATTAAACGATCAATATGATTGATATTTGACCTAGTGCAAGTGTTGCAGGAGGATCGATTAGCAATTCAATTGCTAATTGGCTTAGTTTGATTAAGCTAGTAGGCTGAGATTAAGTCTAGTTAAATATGATTTAATTAGATTTGATTTGGGCTTGATTGGATCAAGTCCAATTGGCTTATTGGATAAGCCAAGTGCAAGAAAAAACTAGTCCTAGTCTAATTAGGACTCGGGTCAATCCAATTTTCTAATTTGATTAAAAAATTAAATTAGAATTAAATCTAATTTAATCTAATTTAATTAAGTTCTTAAATGGGTTAGGATCTTATTTAATTGGATTGGTTTACTCTTATTTTTATTTGGTTAAAAGACTTTGTTTGACCAAGTCAAAATAGGAGTCCTAGTGTGACTAGGACTTCCTATTCCTTATGCCACCTAATCCTCACACCCACCCTTCTCTCTTTATATTTTTACATAAAATTTTCTATGCCCAAAGGCTTCTTATGCTCTCCTTTCTCTCTTCTATTTCTCATATGGAAGTTTGTTGGAAGACCAAGTCAAAAGGAAAATTAGTTTTGCTGAAGGATTCTATGAGATAGAATCCTTATTGACCAAATCTTCTTCCCATTGTGTGCCGACCCATCTTTCTTTATTTCCTCTGATTTTCATGGTAAAAAAGAGATTTTTTGTGCACCCCCTTTGCTGGTCCATGGCAGAAAAAAATAGGTGGGGGCGCCCAAGAGTTGGGCGCTCCAACAACTTTCCATGTTTGGACATTCCTAGTCTAAGTTTTTAACCAATCTTGGACTCTGCATATCTCTTTATTTAAAGAGAATTTTTGGCTAAAATTTTTATGGGTTGTAAACATTTGAGAGGTATCTTTGGTGTAGAATAATAAGAGAAAATTCATCTAGGTCATGGAGATATTAAAAACACAAATTAGGGTGTCTAAAAAAAGAACAAAGAAGAAGAAGAGGGTTTTCTTCTAGGATTTTTGTTTCAAATCTCTTCCTCCATTTTTGTGAGCTTTTGAGAGGTGTCTTGGCATCACAAATCTTCTTTCTTTTCTTTTGGTATTTTGGAGTATCCAAGTTTCGAAGAAGAAAGCATCAGATCGACCGTCGAAGAGAGATCAGCACAGTACTAGCATACTGTGCTGATTTTCTGCATCAGGATCTCTGATCGTATTTGTGGGCTAGTGTGGATGACTCTTAGAGGCCAGATATGTGTATGGCTCATCACTTTATCCTTAAGCCTGGATCAGCAAGTTAGAATGCTTAACTTGCTCAGATAACAGATCCGATCTGTTATTTTATAGCTGCATTAGATGTTGTATAGATCTAGGTTGATATGATCAACCTTTTCTTCTTCTTTATGTTTTTAATTTTTGATTTAATATCATATCTTGATCATGTAATAGATCTAAGATCTAGGTATTTACATGTTTATTTAAATAAATATTTAATTTATTTAAGCCTTTCGCTCTCTGATCTTGAAAAAATTTCAAGATCTATCCATGAAATCTTAGATCCGGTTTCTTCAGTTGGTATCAGAGCAAGATTCTTATTATATGATTTTTATGCATGTTTAGATTATTTCTTAGATTAGATCTAATTTATAATCTAATTATTAAATCTAAAATTAAAAAAATTTAATCTCATGAACTACCATAAGATTTTCCTGCTGTAAGGTTTATCCCTTATAGTGAAAAGATTGTCCTAGTTTATGATGATCTGACTCTAATCATAAATTTATTAGATTTGATCTAATTTTATTTATGATTTAATAGATTTAAAATAGTTTTAGATCTAAAAATAAGGTATTGTAGATTGCACGGACTGTCATAAGATTGTCCTGCTGTAAGATTTACCCCTTATAGTGGAGAGGTTGTCCTAGTACATACTGATCTAAAATATTGATCATAAAATTTTAGATTAGATCTAAGAGATTTTATGATCTGATTAAAAATATTTTAATCTAATTTCAATCATCATAAATGTGTTAGATTTGATCTAGGAAGATTTATGATTGATTATTATTGAAACTATTTCAATTACATGAACATGTTTAGATTAGATCTAAAGTAGTTTTATGTTTATTTTACTTGCATAGATTATAAATCAAATATAAAACTTGGTTGATAGAACCATGTTGTAAAAATATTTTACAAATATGAAAATCATTTTCTAAAAGTCAAACCCTAACCCTTAGCCCAAAACTTAATTAAGAATTAAGAAGTTGTTTGATTAGGTTCTAGGATTGTAAATTGAAGATCCTATGATATGAATCATAACATATTGGGTTAATGGGTTAGTGAGGATTAGGTCCATTAATTAGGTTAGACCTAAGGTTAGATTAAAGAATGGACTTAATTAGAGAATTGACTATATCTAATCAATTATTGTCTTAGATTAGGTCAAGAATTCTCTAGATCAATTATAGTAGTTGTAATTGATCAAGTCCATATCTTTAACAAGAATCAAATGGACTTGATTCTTGGCTAAGAGGTCTAGCTCGAACTGTTAGGTTGATCTAATCAAGACTAATTAAATCAGTTGGTGTTTAAGGTAAGTTTGGCACATATGACCGATGGTTTTTAATTAGCAGCTCGCTTACCTGGCCATTTCGATGGTGTCTAAGGCAAGCTTTAGCAGATCCTTCCACCGATCTCACTTACCTGGTGTTCTAGATGAGATTGAGGTGTTCTAGATGAGATTAAGTTTTGATTAGATCACTTGACAATTTGAGTTGACCCATGTTAGCTAGGTAAATCAGTATGACTAATTTAGGTGCTCCTAGACTAGCCTGTTAGTGGTCTCTCTTAAGCTGACTTGATGAAGCCAGTAGGAGGATCATGACAAGCTGGTTAATCCGATCTACTCACTTCTATAAATAAATCTTCTAAAATTATTAGATTTCTAAAATAAAATAGTTATATGATAACTGGATCATAGCCTCTCATTAAAGTGGATGATAATGGATCCATCAGTTGGATAATCATTGAAAGCCTAAAGGCTTGATGCTTATCGGTTGATAGAATTATCATTCATTTTATGATCTCTTGGATATATCTTTCTAAATGGTGGTTAGGTGGGCCAACCAAAGTTGGGCCTAATCATTCATCGATTGTATTGATGCAGAATCTGGTTGATGCTGGATCGAGCTAGAGTTGGAGAAGAAGAGGTCGCCGTCAGTGACCTATAAAATAAAATTCTATCTAGAGTGAGTGGTGGTGGCTCTGGTAGGACCCTCCAATGATCAAGTCAGCTCTTTTGGCCAACAGAAATGGAGTGCTCAAGAAAGAGTTCGGTAGAGTTTCGAAAAGAAAATGAGAGCTTAGAGAAAATATATCTGAGGATTTTATTTTATAGATGGAGTCTATAGCAGACTGATAGTGACAGCAATAACCGTCTAGTGGTGGACCGCTCGGAGCTGCATGAGATTTGGTATAGAGAGAGAGGTGTCGCCAGACTGATAGTGATAGCTATAACCATGCGGTAGTGGGCCGCTCGGGGCCGCATGAGGTTTGCTATGGAGAGAGGGATATCATCAGACTGATAGTGATCATTCATCGAGATTTAATAGCCATAGTTTGGAGGAAGCAAGCATTGGTTGGTGAAGAACTTTGACATATATCAATTCCAGAGGAGTTTGGACTCCTGAAGGAAATACATCTAGAGGAGATCATCTAGGAGGAATACTACTTAAAATCTGAAAGTAATCTATTGGAGGAATTTAGATGAAGTTTGGCTGAAAGAGAAGTTCAGAAGGAGTTCAACTTCTGTAGGAATCCGACTGAAGGAGAGGTCCAGAAGGAGTTTGGCTCTTGGAGGAATCCGATTGAAGAAGAGGTCCGAAAGGAGTTCGACTTTTGGAGGAATCCGATTGAGGGAGAGATCCAA
>QRFJ01000209.1:318925-410160 GCA_006176705.1 Cocos nucifera | reverse complement strand
AAAGGAGAGGTCCAAAAGGAGTTTGGGCTCCTAGAGAAATTCGACTGAAGGAGAAGTCATGGAGTTTGGCTCCTGTAAAAGTTTGACTGAAGGAGAGGTTCCAGAAGGAGTTTGGCTCTTGGAGGAATTTGACTGAAGGAGAGGTTTCAGAAGAAGTTCGGCTCTTATAAGAATTCGACTGAAGGAGAGGTCTAAAAGAAGTTTGGCTTCTGGAGGAATCCAACTGAAGAAGAAGTTTGGAAGGAGTTTGGCTCCTGTAGAAATTCGACTGAAGGAGAGATTTGAAAGGTGTTCGACTGGAAGAAGGAGAGGTTTGGAAGGAGTTTGGCCACTCGGGGGAGGCCCGACTAATGGAGAAGTCTGGGAGGAGTTCAATTGAGAGAGAAGTTCGAAAGGAGTTTGGCGACTGAAGGAGTTTGACTAGAGTTCGACCACTAAAGGAGTTCGACCGCTAGAGAAGTTCGGTTACTAAAAGAGTTTGGCTGGGGTTCGACCGCTGAAGGAGTTTGATTGGGGTTCGACTACTGAAGAAAGAATTTTTGATCGAAGCTCTTTCATAATTGCCAGTTACATTAGACTAAGCATCAGATTGGACTTCAATAGGAGCGGGATTTATTCCCAATAATAGTGCCCCCACTCTCGAGTTTGCAATTCGAAGGAAGGGAGTACAAAAAAGGTGACTGTCAAAGTATTTTTTCGGGCTTTGCACCCGTTGAAGCTCGGAAAAGATTTTATCTCTAACTGAGGTTGAAGAAGATCTTATCTCCTATTGAGGTTGAAGCTAAAGCTTAGGAAAGATTTTATCTCCAACCGAGATTGAAGGAGATCTTATCTCTTGTTGAGATTGACGTGAAGTCGAGGGAAATCTTTTCTCCAGCCGAGGTTGAAGGAGATCTTATCCCTATTGAAGAAGTTATCATTCGAAGAAGCTTGAAGAGATCTTATCTTATCTCCAATCTTAAGCAAGAAGTCTTATCTTCTAATTAACGTTGAAGCTCGGCAGGAAGATCTTATCTCCAATCGAGGTTCTTATTTGAGGTTGACATTGAAGCTCGGGGAAGATCTTATCTTCAGTTGAGGTTGAAGGAGATCTTATCTCCTATTGACGTTGAAGCTTGGAAGAGATTTATCTCCAACAGAGGTTGAAGAAGATCTTATCTTCTATTGACGTTGACGTTGAAGCTCGAAAGAGATCTTTATCTCCAGCTGAGATTGAAGAAGATCTTATCTTCTGTTGACGTTGAAGCTCGGGGGAGATCTTATCTTCAGCCGAGGGTGAAGGAGATCTTATCTCCTGTTGAGGTTGACGTTGAAGTTCGGGGGAGATCTTATCTCCAGCCGAGTTGAAGGAGATTTTATCTTCTATTGACGTTGAAGCTCGAGAGAGATCTTATCTCCAGCCGAGGTTGAAGAAGATCTTATCTCCTATTGACATTGAAGCTCGAGAGAGATCTTATCTCCGTCGAGGTTAAAGAAGATCTTATCTCCTATTGACGTTGATGTTGAAGCTCGAGAGAGATCTTATCTCTAATCGAGTTTGAAGGAGATCTCATATCCTGTGAGGTTGATGTTGAAGCTCGGATAAAATTTTATCTCCAGTCGAGGTTAAAGAAGATCTTATCTCCTATTGACGTTGAAGTTTGGAGAAGATCTTATCTCCAGCCAAGGTTGAAGGAGATCTTTTCTCCTGTTGAGGTTGACGTTGAAGCTTGAAGGAGATCTTATCTCCAGCCATGGTTGAAGAAGATCTTATCTCCTATTGACGTTGAAGCTCGGGAGAGATCTTATCTCCAACCGAGGTTGAAGGAGATATTATCTCCTGTTTACGTTGACGTTGAAGCTTCAGAAAGATCTTATCTCCAATCGAGGTTGAAGAAGATCTTATCTCTTGTTGAAGTTGACATTGAAGCTTAGGGGAGATCTTATCTTCAGTCGAGGTGAAGGAGATCTTATCTCCTATTGACGTTGAAGCTCAGGAGAGATCGTATCTCCAGCCGAGGTTGAAGAATATCTTATCTCCTGTTGAGGTTGACATTGAAGCTCGAGGGAGATCTTATCTTCAGTCGAGGTTGAAGGAGATCTTATCTCCTGTTGAGATTGACGTTGAAGCTCAAAGAAGATCTTATCTCCAGTCGAGGTTGAAGGAGCCATTGTCAGGGCCTCTCCCCTCATCTCGTCTAAAATAAACAAGGCCTTCGACCTGCTTATGTTAGGATGAGATTCTCCTCCTGTTTCTAATATAGCCACTATTGATTACTTCTTCTCTGTCATCACATAGTTTTTGCACCAAAAAATAATAATATTGAAATGGAAAAGTTTTATTAAAAAAAATTACTGGTAGTACATCCTCAAATTTTTTGAATTTCAAGATCGTGGGAGCGTTGTTCCTCTGAGCTCCTTTAAGCGATATGTTTCAATCCGAACGATCTCCTCTGTTTCATATTAGCCTTTCCAATTTCGAACAAGCTTCCCCTGGCTTTGAGGCTGAGAGATGGCGGCTCATCGAAGCACTAAGTCCCCTAGAGATAGTGTTGATGATGCCAAGAGGCAGCCGATCTTCTTGTTGTTCTTCTCTCATTGGTGGTTCTGACTGCAGCAGCGTCCTTAGCTGATCTTCTCTCACCTTGGGCCAGTGTTTGAGGAATCAACCAAGCCGACCTCTCCTGATGACCTCGATTCCATCTTGGAGCTAAATGCATTCTTCAGTATTGTAGCCATAGTCATGATGGTAGAGACAGTACTTGCTTCGATTGCGCTTGTTTGGAGGAGATCGTAGTTCTTCTAGTCTTGATAGCTGATTCTTAATTTTTATTAGAACTTGAGTTTTAGGAGCATTAAGGGGGGCGTAGTTGTGGAACCTTCTGAGGGAAGAACTTCTTCGTGCCTTTCTATCGAGGCTTCTTTGGTGACGAGCTTGATGAGAAGTTCGAGCTTGCTTGCGCTCGAGAGGAGTCCATGAGCGTGGTCGAACTTCATTCGACCCTCCATCAGCGGTGGGTCTATTAGACTTGCCCGCCCATTGCTCTCCTGCAGCTTCCTCATCCTTCAACTTGAAGGCTTCTTCCACTCGAGCATATCCCTCAGTCCGAGCTAGTAGATCGATAAAGTTCCTAGGATAGTTCTTCTCTAGGGAGAATAATAAATCATTCTTCTGAAGGCCGCCCTTGAGTACGGCCATTGCAAAAGACTGGTCTAGATTTTGGAACTCCAATGCAATAGCATTAAATCGGATGACATAAGCCCGGATAGATTCTTCCTTCTTTTGCTTGATATTCATCAAAAAATTTGAACCTCGATGGGTATGCCGACTGCTAACAAAATGAGCCATAAACTAATGGCTCATCTGATCAAAGGAGAAGATTATATCTAGCTTCAATGTCGAGTACCAGTTTCTTGCTACTCCCTTTAAGATAGATGAAAAAGCTCGGCATAAGATGGCATCTGGTGCGCCATGAAGCAGCATCATGGTTCAAAAGGCTTTTACGTGATCGACCGGATTAGAGGTTCTATCGCAGCTTTCAAATTGGGAGAGCTTGAAGTTTGATGGAATGGGCTCTTGCATAATTCGAGGAGAGAAAGAGGGATCAATGTAGACGTCGTCATGGTGAATCAGAGCGATGTGGTGGAGTCCCTCAATCCATCGATCCATGTTTCGTAGTTTCTGATCAAGAACATCATCTCGATCATAGATCTTAGAAGGCTTTCGACTGTTAATGGGGAAGGTCCCTTTCAAAGAAGAATTATGATCTGAGCAAGGATCCTCTGCTCTCTGTTTTTTCTTCCTAGGGGTGATGGATATGGCAGCCCAAGTGCTCCTCCTTGGGACCGATTCCTGACATCTCGATGGTGGATTTTCTAACGAAACCACCACCGGGGGCTGCTGCATAGCCTATACCATTTAGGTGAGGCCCTAAACCCACTGCATCAGTAGATTAAACTGCTCCGGATCTACCATGGCCGACGATGGAGGAGGAGGTTGAAGCACAAACGATGGAGCAGGGATAAATGGATCTGACCCAGATCTGACGGTAGAAGCAGTAGATCTTTGGGTAGTTGCTTTCCTTGGAGGTATTTCTTAGGATTGAGGGAGAGGATGGAAATGAACCTTAAAGAAGAAGATCTACAGGATCGACTGGGCACTCCTTTAAGAATAAGGGTACCTTGAAAATAGGGGGCCCTTCCTCTAGCGCCAATCCTGTTGGTGCAGAATCTGATCGACGTCGGATCGAGCTGGAGTTGGGGAAGAATAGGTCATCGTCGGTGATCTGCAAAATAAAGTCCCATTCGGAGTCGATTGTGGTGGCTTTGGTAGGATCCTCCGACAATCAAGTCAACTCTTCTAGCCAACAAAAATAGAGTGCTCAGGAAAGAGTTCGATAGAGTTTCGAAAAGGAGAAGAGAGCTTAGAGAAAATGTATATGAGGGTTCTTTTTTATAGACGGAGCCTATAGCAGACTGATAGTGATAGCCATAACCATCTGGTAGTGGGCCGCTCGAGGCCGCATGGGATTTGGTACAGAGAGAGAGGTATCACTAGACTAATAGTGACAGCCATAACCATCCGATAGTGGATCGCTCGAGGCCGCATGGGGTTTACTACAGCGAGAGGTGTGTCGTCAGACTAATAGTGACTGTTTGTTAAGATTTAGTAGCCATAGTTCAGAGGAAGTAGGCATTGGTTGGTGAAGAACTTTGACATATATCAATTTTAGAGGAGTTCAGACTCCTGAAGGGAATACATCTAGAGGGGATCATCTGGAAGGAATACTACTTAAAATCTAAAAGTAATCCGCTGGAGAATTCAGATGAAGTTTGGCTGAAGGAGAAGTCTAGAAGGAGTTTGGATCCTGTAGGAATCCGACTGAAGAAAAAATTCGAAAGAAGTTCGGCTCCTGTAGGAATCCGATTGAAGGAGATGTCCGGAAGGAGTTCGACTTCTATAGAAATTCGACTGAAGGAGAGGTTCAAAAGAAATTCGACCACTTGGAGGACCGACTAATGGAGAAGTCTGAGAGGAGTTCAACTGAGAGAGAAGTTTGAAAGGAGTTCGACCGTTGGAGGAGTCCGGCTAAAGTTTGGCCACTGAAGGAGTTTGGCTGGGGTTCGACTACTGAAGAAAGAATTTTCATTCGAAGCTCTTCCATAATTGTCAGTTTCATTAGACTAAGCATCAGATTGGACTTCGACGAAAGCGGAGTTTATCCCCAACAGGTTGGATGGGTGAAGTATGGTCATGTTAATGGTTGGACCTAACTGGATCCTTTTCTGAAAAGGCCAAAGCCAATTGATTAGGGCCTAGGGCAAAATTTAATTACTGAAAATTATTTGAAGAAATAATTGGTTATAAACCTACCCTTAGATGTACATGGATTGGCCAACCAAAGTTGAACTTGTGTATAGTCTATGTGGATTCTAGTATCCATTAAGAAATTATGATAATTTCTCGAATTAGAGGTATAGGCTACCAATTCGAATAAAATAGTGGGAGACCCTTTTGATTAAAGTCCAAATCTCTAGGTTTAATAAATCAGTTACTAATTAGGTTATGTTTTTTCTTTGTGTAGATATGACCACTTTCCTATCACTTCGATCATTGTTGGACAATGATAAGTTGGTGGAATCCAACTTTGGTAGCTGGTACCGAAAGTTGAAGATTATCCTGAAGCTTGAACGGATCCTATATATGCTGATGAATTCTGTACCTGAGGAGCCAGCTGCCAATGCACGTAGAACAATTAGAGATATTTATCAGAAGTGGTTTAGTGATCGAACCATAGTGCACTGTATTATGCTGGCTACGATGAGTGATGAATTTAGTCACAGGTTTGAGACAGCTTAGCCAAATAAATGCTCCAAGTGTTGGAGGATTCTTTTGGCACACCCGATGACGTTGAGAGGCACAAGACTAGTTGCACCATCTTCAATGCTAGAATGTAGGATGGAGCCTCTGTACTGTACATGATCGAGCTGATAGAGTGCTTGAACATGCTCGACTTTCCCTTGCACAAATAATTTAGGAAAGATGCAATACTAAACTCGTTGCCCAAGTCTTATCTCCCATTCCTTATACATTATAGAATGTCAAAGTCTGAAGTTGACTACCATGGGTTACTGGGGTTACTTCAAAATCTTGAGAAGGATCACTAGCTCCATAAAGAGTTGGTGAACTTAGTGGGAGATTCGTCTTCTCATTCTCGATCCTTTGGAAAAGAAAAGAAGAATAAGAAGAAGAAAGCCAAGAAGGTGTATATTCAGGCTAGGACATCTATGCAGGCTCAGACCCAAAAAACTAAGCCCGATAAGAGTCAAGCCGAATGCTTCTTCTGCAAGAAGTGGGGGCACTAGAAGAGGAACTATCCTCAATACATTGCCTTCCTGGATGCGAATAGGCAGAGGAAGAAGCAAGTTGTTGCTAGGCAAGATATTTATATGATAACTCCTTACAATTTCTCTATGTGTGATATTACTGACTGGATATTGGATACTGAAAGCTCTTATCATATTTATAATTCGTTGCAGGGGTTGTAGGTCAGTAGAAGATTCGAGCAAGAAGAGAGATTCCTGAATGTTGAAGATGGAAGACCAGTTCCAATTCTAGCTTTAGGAATTTTGAAACTTGTATTTGAATCTCATACCGTTGTTCTTAGTGATTGTCATTTCTATCCTAGTTTTTTTGTAAATATCATTTTTGTAGGCCTTTTGGCCATGAACAATTATAAAATTTCAATAAAGAAATGAGTTTGTAATGTCATTATGAATGGTGTTACTGCTTTCTATGGATAATTAAATAATGATGTATATATGTTATCAGAATCTGTTAATATAGTCTATTCAATTGGCAAACATCCTAGATTAGATAATGTGATAGATACCTATTTATGGCACTGTAGGCTGGGTCATATAAATAAGAACATGATAAGCAGGTTGGCTCAAGAGGATATCCTCGAACTTAGTGATTGTGAATTGCTTCCAACCTATGAATCCTATCTTCTTGGTAAAATGACTAAGTCACCTTTTACTGAAAAAGGTGAGAGAGCCACTGAACTCTTAGGACTAGTATATATTGATGTATGTGGACCAATGAGTACTAGTTTCAAAGATGGATATATCTACTTCATCACTTTCATAGATAATCTATCTAAATTTGGATATATCTATCTGATGAAACATAAGTCGGATTCGTTTAAAATGTTCAAACGATTTTGAAGTGAAGTAGAAAAATAAACTGAAAAGAGTGTTAAAACTATTCGGTCTGACCGAGGAGGGGAATACTTTTTTGGTGAGTTTCTCACATATCTAGAAGAGAATGGGATTCTCTTCCAATGGACTCCTTCAGGAACACCATAGCATAATGGTGTATCTGAAAGAAAGAATCGGACTCTATTAGACATGGTCCGATCTATGATGGATTTTGCCAGCTTGCTGATATCCCTCTAGGGATATGCACTCGAATCGACTTGCTATCTTTTAAATAGGGTTCCAAGTAAATCTATGGTTAAAACTTCATATGAGATATGGACAGGACGTAAGCCAGCACTTTCACACCTTAGGATCTGGGGGTGCCTAGCTTTTATCAAATGGTTAATTACAGATAAACTTGAACCTAGATTTGATAAGTGCGCATTTATAGGATACCCAAAAGAGATCAAAGGATACTATTTCTACCATGTTGATAAACAAAAGGTGTTCGTCAGCCTTAGGGCAACTTTTTTAGAAAAGAAGTTTCTTAGTGAAGAAACTGTTGCCTCTAAGGTTGAACTTGATGAAGTTCTATAGGTAGAAAGTCCAATATAGAATATTGAACCTAAGTCAGATTTGATCAGATCAGATTCGAAGCCTACTGAATCCGCACCATTAAGATAATTCGGTAGAGTACCACACCATCCGAACATATACTATGGATTCTTGGTCTAGGATGGTGATCCCATTGAACTCGATAAGAACGATGAGGATCCAATCACTTATATGGATGCGATGCATAGATCTGACTCTGAAAAATGGCTAGAAGCCATGAGATCCAAAATGGATTCCATGAATGTCAATGATGTATGGACATTAGTTGATCCACCTGAAGGGGTTAAACCCATTGGATGTAAATGGGTATTCAAAAAGAAAAGAAGCATAGATAGAAAGATGGAGACCTATAAAGTCCATCTGATTGCCAAGGGGTATCGTCAACGTTATGGTATTGACTATGACGAGACATTCTACCCAATGGCAATGCTCAAATCTATTCAAATAATGCTTGCAATAGCTGTCCACTTGAACTATGAGATCTGGCAGATGGATGTGAAGATGGCGTTTTCAAATGGAGAGCTAACCGAAGAGGTGTATATGACACAACCTGAGGGGTTCACATCCATAGATGAGTCCAAGGTGTGCAGGCTTCAGAGATCCATTTATGGATTAAAGCAAACATCTCAGAGTTGGAACATGTATTTTGATAAAGTAATCAAAATGTATGACTTCGTTAAGAATGGAGAAGAATCTTGCATTTATAAATGGGCAAATAGTCTAGTAGTGGTATTTCTTGTTTTGTACGTGGATGACATTCTCTTATTCAGGAATTACATCCCCGCACTATAAGGAATAAAAGTCTGATTATCATCATAGTTCTCCATGAAGGACTTGGGTGAAGCATCCTACATCCTAGGGATGAAGATCTATAGGAATAGATCTAAAAGAAAGCTTGGTACATCCCAGTTCACATATATAGAAATTGTGCTAAAGAGGTTTAGCATGGAGAATTCCAAAAAGAGCTATCTTCTGATAGGCTAAGAAATTTCTCTCTCTAAGAAGGATTGTCCAACAACTCCTGAAGAGAGAGAGAGAGAGCATATGAGTAAAATCCCATATGCTTCGGTAGTAGGGTCTATTATGTATGTAATGACATGTACGAGACCAAACGTGGCATACTCACTAGGAGTAGTGAGTAGATACTAGTCTGATCTTGGAGAAAATCACTAGAAGATGGTTAAAACCATCCTTAAGTGTTTAAGAAATACTAAGAATCAATGGTTAGTTTATGGTGAGTCAAATCTAAAACTTGGGGGATTTACAGACTCTAGCTTTCAATCTGACCATGACGACAATAAAAGTATGTCGAAATATATTTTTACTCTAAATGATGGAGCCATCTGTTGAAAAAGTTTCAAGCAGTATACATGGCTGACTCTGTTTGTGAAGTAGAGTACATGGCAGCATCAGCTACAGCAAAGAAAGCTATGTGGCTGAGGAAGTTCATCATCGAGCTCAAAGTAGCATCCTCCATAGATGGTCCAGTCCTGCTCTACTGCGATAGTACTAGCACCATAGCTCAAGCAAAGAAATCGAAGGCACACCAGCGGATAAAGCACATTCTACACTGCTTTTATTTGATTCGTGAGATTGTGGATCATGGTGACATCGACCTTCAGAAGATCAATGAAAAGGAGAACCTAGCCGACCTCTTCACTAAATCCCTGGCAATCAAGGAGTTCAACAACCATAAGTCGAAGATGGATATTAGATACTGTGTCGAGTGGCTTTAGGACAAGTGGAAGTTGTTGGAAATTATGTTCCAAAGTCAATCGTCAGTTTGTTGATGATTGAGATATTATAATTAATTTATTAATTAATAAAAATTTTTTGGCATCTTTTTCATCATAAGTTTACATCTTCTAATGAACTTCATTATTATGATGAAGTCCTTAGGACTATTTAGTTTCGATAAAGAGAGGATTTATCAATTAGTCCTTAAATTTGTTCATGATCAAATGATAGGTTATTCATTAGGACAACAACATCTATCGAGCATAGATATCTACATGCCATATAGGTTGGTTGTCCTCTTAACCAAGGAGTATGGAGATACTGATATGGCATACAGGTGAGATGTATGGATACATCGTTATTGAATGTGACCAACTTCAGAGTATTCTGCTGTCGAGAATATCTTTGATGGGATATAGGTATAAGTATCCGTTAGACCTGAGATCACCTTAGTGACTTGCAAGCAACTCACTGTGCTTTGGTACCAGACTAACTAAATTTTTAATTCAACAATAGAAGGCTTCTGGGCACAGTCAAGTATTTGCAAAGTTGGAGTGTGATCAAGATAGAATTGACCACTCCAAAAGTTGAAGAAAAATGTATCACTATATTTCAATATAGCAAAATCTTGGTCAGGATAATCCATCAGATGGATTTGATATTTTGAAATACAATGTAGACAATCTGATCAGAGTTGACAGTTGAACTCTAAGGTATCCTACGAGCATTATGGTCAAAAGGATGAATTATATGGAAACTATATTCGCATGGGTTCTAAGGATGGTGTTCTACATCTTTCAACTTATTTGATCGTTGGGTATCATTGCTAGATAGTCACTTCTATTGATACAAAAATTTATTTTTATGCTATCAGTTTAGGTTCGGACCTATGAGGTCACACATATTAGAGTTCATATTTCGATCGGATAGTTGATCAGTAATTTAGAATTGTTTTATGGTTAAACAATTAATATGATTGATGTTTGACCTCGTGCAAGTATTGCAGGAGGATTGATTAGTAATTTAATTATTAATTGACTTAATTTGATTAAACCAGTAGACTAAGATTAAGTCTAATTAAATATGGTTAAATTAGATTTGGTTTGGGCTTGATTGGATCAAGTCCAATTGGCTTAGTGGATAAGCCAAGTATAAGGAAGAACTAGTCCTAGTCTCACTAGGACTCGAGTCAATCCAAATTTTTAATTTGATTAAAAAATTAAATTAAAATTAAATATAATTTAATTTAATTTAATTTAATTTTTAAATGAGTTAGGATCTTATTTAATTGGATTGATTTACTCTTATTTTTATTTGATTAAAAGATCTTGTTTGACCAAGTCAAAACAGAAATCCTAGTGTGACTAGGACTCTCTATTCCTTGTGCCACCTAATTCTCACGCCCCACCCTTTTCTCATTATGTTTTTACATAAAATTCTCCATGCCCAAAGGCTTCTCATGCCCCCCTTTCTCTCTTCTATTTCTTATATGGATGTTTGTTGGAAGACCAAGTCAAAAGGAGAATTAGTTTTGCTTAAGGATTCTATGAGATAGAATCCTTGTTGACCAAATCTTCTGTGCCGATCCATCTTTCTTTATTTCCTCTAATTTCCATGGTAAAAGAGGGATTTTTTGTACACCCCCTTTGCTGGTCCATGGTAGAGAAAAAAAAAGGTGGGGGCGTCCAACTCTTGGGCACCCCAATAATTTTTCATGTTTGGACATTCCTAGTCTAGATTTTTGATCAATCTTTGACTCTGCATATCTCTTAATTAAGATAATTTTTGGTTGATGCTTTTGTGGATTTTAGACATTTGAGAGGTCTCTTTGGTGTAAAAAAATTAGAGAAAAATTCGTCTGGGTCATGGAGATATTAAAAACACAAATCAGGGTGTCTAGAAAAAATAAAGAAGAAGAAGAGGGTCTTCTTCTAGGGTTTTTGTTCCAGATCTCTTGCTCCCTTTTTGTGAGCTTTTGAGAGGTGTCTTAGCATCATAAATCTTCTTCTTTTTCTTCTGGTATTTTGAAGTATCCATGTTTCAAAGAAGAAAGCATCGAATTGACCGTCGAAGAGAGATCAGTACAATGCTAGCATACTGTGCTGATTTCCTGCATCAGGATCTCTGATCGTGTTCGTAGGCTCATGTGGACAACTCCTAGAGGCTGGATGCATGTGCGGCTCATGACTTCATCCTCAAGCCTGGATCAGCTAGTTAGAATGCTTAACTTGCTTAAGTAACAGGTTTGATCTATTATTTGATAACGGCATTAAATGTTGTATAGATCTGGATTGATATGATCAACCTTTCCTTCTTCTTTATGTTTTTAATTTTTGATTTAATATCATACCTTGATCATGTAATAGATCTGAAATCTAGGTGGTTACATGTTTATTTAAATAAGTATTTGATTTGTTTAAGTCTTCTGTTGCCTAATCTTGAAAAAATTTTAAGATCTACCCGTGAAACCCTAGATCTGGTTCCTTCAGATCCATCTCCAATATTTCTACACATGCAAATATCCCTTGTTGATTTTCCTAGGCCCTTGATTTTAACCGAAGCTTTAGATCTTGAAATGCCACAATCATATTTACACAGCCTCCAAATAGACAAAGTCTGACTCCAGAGCAGTATGTCTGTTGCGGCCAATCCTGTAATGCACTTATCGTCAGTCAAAGTCACCTACAAAAGAAAGTCCGCACTAACCGAAAATATTTTGATGGAGACCCTCTGATGCCTAAGTCAGTATATAATTGATGAACATGATGATTTGAATAGAGTTTTATGGAGTTTTCACCCAGAACTTCCTTACCAAAGTACTCGATTTACCTTTCTTTTATAGAAAAAAAGTAGTAGTAACCATCTATAATGGTTAGAAGTCATGGGGTCCCACTTATTCTGGCATTAAGTGAGTAGTTAATACTCATTATATGATCATGGAGAATTCATTATGTGCGCTCTGTGTCAAGAATATAGGTCATGCTGACTATATGTCGGTTGCATCGATCATATGTCAATATCTGATTGATGTCTGGATCAGTCAATGGTCGTGTGTCCTTAGAGTCATTCCATTTGGAGCATTGGTCAGGAATTACCGACCAATTATCGATCAAGGGATTGACAATCGAAAGTTGGTTGAAGTTGCCAATTCTTCATTGATCGAGTGATGGTTGAAAATTGGAGAGCCGATCATCAATCAATCTGTCGATCGATATTCAGTCATTCACATGCATTTGTTTGTAAAGTATCAGGCACCAAATTGGTCGATGCCCAGTTGGTGAAGTCAATAATCAATCGGTGTAGCCAATTTTTAATCATCGTATGGATGTCACATCATTATGCCCAATAGCTGCCCCCCACTCTTAAGTTCAAAGTGAAAAAAGACACGTGATTCATCATATGGTCTGGCATTTTGAACAATGAGAGTCTTCATGATTTGTCTTGGGCCCCGATTTGGTGGCTATCTTTCTTTCGGTGGGCATAATTGTTTTGCAAATCGAGGAAGTATTTGACTATTTCGAAGATTGTGCAGTAATTATTAGCACGCTCGATGAGGAGGGTTTTAGCTATTTTGTCTTGTTAATGATCATGTAGTAATTATTAGCATGATCGACTGGAAAGATGATTTGACTGCCTAACAATCTGGCTAATTTGATTTTGGCTCAATCCAGTAATGCCACGCGTCACGTTACTATTAGTCGTCGGCTGTGCTCATGGATCATGATGTCGTGGTGTAACTGAATGGAGGTACGTTGAAGAGTCCAAACATATAAGAACTCAGATTCTGCCAGGTGTCAAGAATTCATGTGGTTTCATTTTTACCAAAGTTATCCTGGCTGTCGGTGGTTCCTATATATAGGACCACTGTTATTTTCTTTGGACTTTATGGTGACATTATCTTCTGTTGGTGTTCTAGAGTTCTAAGTCTTTCCTCCTTTTATTATCCTTCCGAGTCTTCTTCCTATTCTTCAAGTTAGGTTTCTCCTTCCCCACTTTTCTTCGCTTCTTTAGAGCTTTGCAATGGCTAGTAGAGGTAGGGGTAAGATCATAGGTGGTAGTGGCTGACCGTCTGGTCTGGCGACTATCTTTTCCCTCGGTCTGATAGTGGAGATTTCTTCACTATCAGATTCTATTATCGATCGGCTCCAGGAATAGTACCAAGTCCTGGAGTAGTTTCAGCTTTTCGCCCCTGGTTTGGACGGTTGGGTTTCTTCTCCACCGATGGGCCAGGTGGCATTTTATGTAGAAAACCTTAGGTCGGGCTTCCAATTTCCAATTTTGGAGTTCATTTGAAATGTCCTGGATTATTATTGGGTTTGTTCGGCATAATTTATGCCAAACTCTATTCAAATTTTGGTTTCTTTTACTCTTCTCTACCACACCATCCTGACCATTCCTCGTCTTTCTTTGTTTCGTCCGTTCTTTACCCTTCGTCCTCACTCGAAGGCTAATGGTTGGTGGATGTTTGCCCCAAGGAAGGAGCTTTCCTTCATTTTCAGTCTCCCATCATCCATCCATGATTGGAAGACCCAGTTCATTTTTGTGTCATCCACTCTTTCTTGGGATTTTTCTTTCATCTGGAGGACTCCAAATACCAGTCTGAATGACAACAATCAAACCAACCCGGCCGATCCAAAAGATTTTTTGAAGCTAAAGGATATGGAGGTCCAAAAGAAGAAGGATCTGCTAACCGATCAGGCATTGTATGATGCCAGACTTGGTCTGTTACTGACTACTAGTATAGTCCGATATATCAACTAGATTTTTCTTTCTTTTATCTTTGATTGATTTTCAGTTGATTGACTTTTTTTTTGTTTGCAGCCATGCACCCTCCATCTTCTCTTTTGGTGGCTGATATCCGCCGACTTATGGAAAAGCAAAAATCAACTATTGGTGAAGGATCGTCGAGAGCAGCCAAGAGGCAAAGGGCCGACATTCTAGTAGCAATAGTAGTACTTTCGATTGATGTTCCATCAATCATGACTGTTCTGATCAATGTTCCATCGATCAACATTTCTGGCACAGTTGGAGAAGCAGTCATTGCATTGGCAGCTTCGGCTCCTAGTCGAGATGCACCAGTTCTTGCACTGGTGGAGGATGTGTCAGCATGAGCTCCACCAGTCGTAGAAGACTTAGACGATGACGTGGTGGTCGTCAAGCCTCCGATAGCTCCCATTAAGTCGGTAATATCTCGGACGCCCTCAATGCCCGAAGTTAGATTGGAGGAGCAACAGTCTGCTACTTCTACATCATTGACACCTAAGTGGATGTCGAATTCATTCAAGCAGTCGGTGGGTCAATGATAGGAAAAGGCTCCTGCATCGGCAGCTACAAGTGGGACTTCGAGTGGTTCAGAGTCCATTGATATTCAAATCCCATTCAGAGAGTCGGCATTGGCAAACCTGATGCTAGCAAAGCAGTTGATTAAGGCAATGCTTCTTTCGATCGATAAGCAAAGTCGGAGGAGTTGAACTTTGAACGACATATTTTCATCGTTCTATACTTCAGTCATAGGGGTAGTAAGTGAATCTCTTTTCATTTTTCTTTCTTTCTTCTTCTCATACTATTTTCCATTTACTTATCTTTCTCATTCTTTCCTTTCAGGCAACATATGATATGTCAGAATTGGAGAGGTTCATGCATCATTTTACGAACATACGCCAAGGTTGGTCCGACAAAGCTAAAGCAGCTATTGTAGAGAAGAATGCTGCTCTTCAACGTCTTTAGGTTGCTACCAATAAAGTGAAGACAATAGAGGAACGGGAGAAGAAACTCGAAGAAGAAAACTCCCATTTGGAGGCTGAGTTGGGATTGGCGTGTGCCGATCTTGAGTCGGTGCGTGCCGATTTAGAATCAGCAAATAACGACTTGGATTCGACACATGCCAAATTAAGAGTTGTGTAATCCAAGTTGGAATCGATCCACAATGACAAGGAATGGATCATTGAGACTCAAGATTCTAAGATCTGAAAGAAGAGACGCACAATCAATTGGCTTCGAAAGGAGCGCAATAATTGTTTTTTGAAGTTGGAGGAGGAGAAGAAAAATTGGAATCTTTCAAAGCTGAGGCACAATTAGCTTTAAGTTGGGTGAAGGAGCAGGCAGTGGAGGAGTTTCGAGGATTGGAAGATTTCAAGGAACAACTTGTCGGAGCCAACCGCCTCACCTACATAATTGGGTACGAAGACGGTCGAGATGTAGTCGGCCAAGTATATCCTGACTTGGATTTGAGTCGCATCCCCCTTCTCGACTTTGACAGTGAAGGTACCGATGGCGAGGATGAGTTGGCTGAAGCTAGTTCGATAATTGATACATCGATCGAGGAAATAACTCCACTTGCAGATTCTCCTATCGATAAAGTGGCTCCAATTGTCGAACCTGCTCCGACTTTGGAAGAAAATATTGTAGACCTTCCTCCAACTGAAGAAGAAATGTGATGGCGATTGTCGATGCAGTAGCTATAGATGATTTCGATCATTGATTGATTCTGATGTATCTTTTTCTTTCTATTTTTGTTGTAATTCAATTTCATCCGACTTTTGTAAACAATTTCATATGAATGAATAGGAGAAAATTTTCCTAAGTATTGTCTCTTTTTCTTTATAAGTTGCCCATCGAATGTCGAATTGGATTGTCGATAAGTGTTCCGTCTGATCGAATATCTATCAGTCGGACTTTAGTCATGATTTTTTTTTCTTTGCTTGATAAACGAGGGCAAGCCGAATATCCTTCGACTGACCGAACTCAAGTTGGACTTATTCCCATCATGTGGGCATAAAATTTTACTCAACTATGGTTGAGTCGGTGATAAACAGGGATAAGCCAAGTATCCTTCAACTGATCAAAGTCAAGTCGGTTTATTTCCATCACGTGGGCATTGGCTTTCGTTCAACTTTAATAGCATTCTATAGGTACATCGACATGATGTCAAGTTGTCCGATTATTTATTGGCAAGTCATTGAAAGTCACTAAAATTTCAGTCGAATAGAATGAATGGAAAAGAAGTTAAATCCAAATCATTTCATAAAAACACTCAGACAATTTCACTGATAATATATTTTAAGATTATCCACATTCCATGTATGCGGAATTATTGTCCCATCGAGAGTTTCTAGTTGGTAAGCACCCAAACGGAGAGTTTTGGTTACCCAATTAGGTCCTTCCTAATTTGGAGATAATTTTTCTTGTTCTAAAGGTTTTGATACTTTTGCTTTTCTGAGAACTAAATCTCCAAACAGAAACACCTTTGGCTTGACCTTTGCATTGTAATATCGGGTAACTCTCTATCGATATGCAGCCATCCAAATTTGAGCATCTTGCCGAACTTCAGGGAGTAGATCTAAGTCGGCTCTTCTTGCTTTGAAATTGCTTGGTTTGGCATAATGCTTGACTCTCATCGATGGTAGACCAATTTTCATTGGGATCACTACTTTAGTTCCTTATGTTAGGTTGAATGGGGATTCTCCTATTGGTATGCGGGGAGTTGTTCAATATGCCCATAGGACCGAATGTAATTCTTCCATCCAAAGTTCTTTTACTTCATTCAGTCGTATTTTGATTCCATGTAGGATCATCCGATTCATGACTTCTGCTTCACCATTGGATTGAGGGTGGCCGACAGATGTTAATTTACGCGTGATGTGAAACTTCACACAAAAATCTTTGAAGTTTTGGTTGTCAAATTATCGACCATTATCGATGATAATTGTGTGTGGCAATTCGAATCGATATATAATCATCTTCTAAACAAAATCTTCCATTTTGCTATCGGTGATTTATGCTAATGGTTCAGCTTTTATCTATATGGTGAAGTAATCCACTACAACTATCAAAAATTTTCTATGACCAGACGTCGGAGGGAAAGGGCCGAGGATGTCCATTTTCCATTGTGTAAACGGCCATGGTGCAACATTTGGTGTCAGTTGACTTGCCGGTCGATATTGAATATTGACATATTTTTGACATGGGTCGCACCTTCGAATAAGGTCAGCTGCATCTTTTTTCATAGTCGACCAATAATATCCTTAGCGTAGTACTTTATATACTAGGGACTTGCCTCCCAAGTGATTCCCACAAATTCCTTCATGAACTTCTCGAAGGGCATAGTCGACATCAGTCGGTCCTAGGCATTTAAGTAAAGAAAGTGAAAATGATCTTTTATATAAACACCCATCCATCAGGATGTATTGTGAGACAGACCATCGGAGACGTTTGGCCTCCGAAGGATCATCGGATAGAGTGCTATCGATTAAATATTGGATGATTGGGTCCATCCAACTTGGCTCATTATTTATTTATAATATTTTGTCAACTTTATCGATACTCGATTATTCAAGATATTTGATGAACGTTCGACCAAGTAGATCGAAAGAAGTGGTTGCCAGTCAGGAAAGTATGTCAACTCGAGTATTTTCTATTCTTAGAATATAAGAAATGTCAGAATGTTTGAATGTTGACATGAGATCCTTAGCTTTTTGAAGGTACTTCATCATAGTCGGGTCTTGGACCTCATATTCACCACTGACATGTTCGGCTATTAGTTGTAAGTCGGTAAATACCTTAAAATTATCCACATCAAGCTCTTTGGTGATTTTCCAGCGGACTAGCAATGCTTCATATTCGGCTTCATTATTGAAAGCTTTAAAGTTAAATCGAAGGGCATGTTCAGCAACTATCCCCTTAAAATTGGTGGGGATGAGACCGGCTCCACTTTCTTGGGTATTGGATGTTCCGTCTACATGAAGTATCCATGTCGAATCACAATCGATCTCAGATCCTTTCTTTATTTCTGACTTGTCATCGGTGTCATTGGTTTCTCATTTTGGTTTGTCATCAGTTATTGTGCATTTGACGATAAAGTCGGCTAAAATTTATGCTTTCATTGATGATCATGGGCGATATTGAATATCAAATTCATTGAATTTGATTGCTCACTTTGCCATTCTACCCAAAGTATCTGGTTGGTGCAGGATCATCTTCAATGATTGCTCGATCAATACTATGATCGAATGGGCTTGAAAGTATGGTCAGAGCCTTTGTGCTGAGATGATCAAGGTAATATTAAATTTTAGCATTATGAAGCACTTTATTAGTATAGTAAATCAGTTGTTGAATTTGGTTTTCATCCTCCCGGATATGGACCAAACTTACTACTTCTACCGATGTAGTAATATAGAGATACAATGTTCGCCCACTTCAGGTTTTGTAAGGAGTGCTGGGGACATCAAATATTTTTTTAAGTCCTCAAAGGACCGTTGACATTCATCCGACCATAAAAAGTTCTTCGATTGTTCTAGAGTTTTGAAGAAAGGTAGATACTTCTCTGCCGACTTTGAGATGAATCGATTGAGTGCGGCAATTCTACCATTCAAATGTTGTATCTCTTTTTTAGAAGTTGGATACTTCATGCTGATAATAGTCTTTATTTTTTCTAGGTTAGCTTCGATTCCACATTGAGACATAAGAAATTTCAAAATTTTTTTGGTAGTTACACCGAAAGCATACTTAGTCAGATTCAATTTCATCCAATATCATCGAAGTGTGTTAAAGGTCTCTTCTAAATTTTGAACATGATTATTGGCCAAAGTACTTTTTACCAACATATCATCGACATAAACTTTCATGTTTCATCCGATTTGATCTTTAAATACCTTGTTTATCAGTCATTGATAAGTCACCTCAGCATTCTTCAAATCGAATGGCATTACTTTGTAGCAGTAAATGCCTTTATTGATTATGAAGGTTGTATGTTCTTCATCTTCTGGCGCCATTCGGATTTGATTGTATCCTACAAAGGCATCCATGAAGGTCAAGAGTCAATGTCCCAAAGTTGCATCAACTAACTGATCGATCTTCAGTAAAGAAAAGTTATCCTTTGGACAAGCTTCATTTAAATTGGCATAGTCGATGTAGATTCATCATTTTTCATTGGCCTTTCTCACCATCACAACATTTGCAAGCCAATCGGGACAATGCATTTCTTTGATTGAAGTCAACAGTAAGGAGTTTATCTACCTCTGCATCGATAGCTTTTTATCTTTCTGGGGTGAACAGTCTTTTCTATTGTCTCACCAGTTTAACCTTTGGATCAATATTTAACCGATGAATTATGATTTTTGAAGGAATGCCTGGCATGTCAGTTGCTGATCAAGCAAATATATCAGCGTTCGCCCTTAGCAAATCTCTTATTTGGTCTCATTCTTGATCGATCAGTCGGGATCCGATTAAGATAGTCTTTATGGGATCTGCTTCTTATAAGAAGATCGGTATTAATTATTCATTGGTTCATCCATTTCTTCATTTTTTTTCTAATCCATCTTATCGATCATCAAAGGATCCTTCGATTTTGCTTCTTCAGTGGAGATCATGAAGCAACGCCGTGCTAACTGTTGATCTCCATGCATTTCACTGACTCCTTATCGAGTAGGAAATCAAACTAATAGATGAAAAGTCAACACCACCGCTCTTAGTGCATTGAGAGTAGGTCTTCCGAGTATGGTGTTGTAGGCCGAAGGAACTCGGACAACCATGAAAGTGACAAGGGTGGTACTTTATTATGGTTCGATCCCTATAGAGAGGGGAAGAGTAATTTATCCTTCCATATTGACTATATCTCCAGTGAAACCGACTAATGATGTTGAGATCTTTCAAAGTCGATTGATAGGTAATTACATGTAGGAGAAGGTCGAGTAGAAAAGTATATTGATTGAGCTTCTATTATCTATAAGTATTCTTTTTACATCATAATTTGCTATCATTGCCGATATAATGATAGCATCATTATGGAGAATTTGAATTTCCCATACATCATCATCCAAAAAAGAAATTACATTATTTTCATGACGTTTCTTGGTCGACTCTTCTTTGAAAGTTGCCCCCAGCCCCATGGTCATCTGGAGATCATATTGATGACTCCCGTCGTTGGCCAATTATCGTTCAGCTCCTTAGGTTGATGCTGAGGCTATCGATTGGTAGGAGCTAGATCGGAGGATCACGTCAATATTTATCGAGGAAGCCTCAGTGGATCAGGGCCTCAATCTCATTCCTGAGTTGGATGCATTATTCGGTATCATGACCATGATCATGATGGAATCGATAGTACTTCTTCCTCTGATTGTGGCTTCCTGGTGGCACTTTCATCTATGGGGGATGCGAAGATATTTCGCTCCTTCAAGTTTCATCAAAATTTATGCATGAGGAGCGGTCAATGGAGTATAGAAATTATATTTTGGGCTGAATCTATCCAGCCTTGGACTCCATCGGGGTGGTGAAGCCTTTTTATTAGTCAGTTATCGACTAGATTCAGCAGGAGCTCCACCTTTCTTTTTTCTTTTTCTTCTAACCTTTTTCTTATGCCTGGAGCCAGTCAGAAGCACCTTCATCTGCATGGATATACTTGTATGCGCGCTCTAGATGTTCAGCATAGGTCCAAGGGTGGTTCTTATCCAAGGAGTAAGTGAACCAAGATGCCCTCAAACCTTTTTTCATGGTCGACACGGCCATATCTTCATTGAGGTTCTTCACCTCAAGTGTGGCAGCATTGAAACATGCCATCAAATTCTTTAATATCTCTCCTTCATTCTGAATGATGGAGAAGAGACTATCAGATGTTCGTGGCATCCTTTGGTTAGTGCTGAAGTAGGCCATGAACGAGTCTTCAAGCTACTCAAAGGAGTGAATGCTCTCCGACTGTAGCCTAGAATACTAGGCTCAAGCAGTTTTTTGAAGGATTGCTAGGAAGCATTTGCAAAGAAGGGCGTTGAAAGTACCTTGGATCATCATAAGAGTTTTGAAATTCTCTAGATGATCAGTCAAATCTATGGAGCCATCATATGGCTCCATCTACTTCATTTTGAACTGAGAGGGAAATCGGTTCATTTATTATTCATTTAGAAAATGGGGGGCTGTGTGAATGCTGAGGTCACAGAGATCCCCTCGATTTCTCACCTTCAGTTGAGCGAGTTGGCGATCGATCTTCTTGAACCTACGTTCATGATCATCAAGTTGCTAGAGCTGTGAAAATCCAGGGGTCAAATCCCCTGAAGAAGTTGATGATGGGGAACTCGATGCCAGACGGCATCGCTTCCCCTTTTGGAAATTACATCAAGAGGAGGGAGAAGATGATCATCGAGAATGGCGGATGGCACGATGAGAGTGCCATGATGGTGAAGTTTTGATGTGATGAGAGTGTCGCATTGATCGCTATTCTGGTGAAGGAGATGGGGATCGTCGAGGAGCATGGTGGATGTGCCTTGAGGGCACTGCTTGTACCATCGGCTCTTCCACCACCATTAGTTGTTGCTGTTGGAGGTCGTGCATTGCCTCCATAAGAACTTGCATTTGCTGCATTAAAGTAGGAAGCTGTTGAGTCTGGACGTCTGCTGAAACAATCGGACATAGAAGACTAGGCTCTACCATTGTAGGTGGAGGAGGAAGATGGTCTTCCCGGTGGGAAGAATGTCCGGCGGAGCAAGTGGAGTTTTGGACTTGAGTTTTTGGCATAGTGTTGAAGCAATCTATTTACTCTCTCCCCTACTTGGTGCGCCAATATGTTGTGGTCAATCCTCTGATGCACCTATCACCGATCAAAGTCACCTACAAAAGAAAGTTCATACTGATCGAAAATATTTTCAGTGGGAACCCTCTAATATCTAAGTCAGTAAAGGATTGGTGAATAGGATGATTTGAATAGAGTTTTACAGAGTTTTCTCCCAAAAATTCCTTACCAAAGTACTCGATTTACCTCCCTTTTATGGAAGAAAGCAGTAGTAACCATCGTAACAGTTAGAAGTCATGGGATCCTGCTTATTCCAGCATTAAGCGAGCAATTAATACCCATTATATGATCATGGAGAAGTCGTTATGCATTCTCTGCATCGAGAATATAGGTCATGCTGACTATATGTCGATTGCACCGATCATATGTTGGCATCTGATTGATGTCCAGATCAGTCAATGGTCGTGTGTCCTTGGAGTCGTTCCATTTGGAGCATTGGTCAAAAATTATCGACCAATTATCGGTCAAAGGATTGATAGTCAGAAGTTGGTTGAAAGTCACCAATTCCTCATTGATCGAATGATGGTTGAAAATTGGAGAGCCGATCATCAGTTGGTCTGTTGATCGATATTCGATCATTCGCATGCATTTGTTTGTAAAGTATCGGGTGCCAAATTGGTTGATGTCCAGTCGGTGAAGTCAATAATCAATCAGTGTAGCTGATTTTTAATCATCATACGGATGTCACATCATTATGCCTAACAATGTCTATTACCTTTTTTGATAGTTAGCCATATGCCTATTACTCACTAAATACTAGAGCTACAAACCATATATGTCAAAATTTAGTTGCGCTGGTTCTCATCCACCACTTGCATCTCCTGCAAGGGCCCCTGTCATGATAAGATTATTTCATGAATGCCTTTTCCATTCAATGATCTCCATCTTTTGCAATCCAAATCCTCCCATTTCTTGGTCTCCTAGCCCTAAATTTAGCTCCTATCGAAACTAGTGCTACGAAGGTTGGAGAAAGATAGGGACTTTATCATGCTAGGATTGACATCTTTGCTTGGTAGGATCATAGGCCAGGATAATAGATATCTACTTTCTTTGAGAAAAATGCTTTCTTTTGGTCAATGCTTGATCTAGAAGAATCACCAAACTCAATATAGACCACTTTGGCTACTATGAGTATGGTTGAATATGGTATAGGAGCGAGATCCCTATATAAGGAAGTCAAATCATGTACTAAAATTTTAGAGGCCATATCTTGATCATATAATGCCTGATTAAGACGATGTTTTTTAAAATCACATAACCTTTGAAGATCCACAACATAGTGTCAACCTCTTAAGAGGTTGAAATGGGTTAAAATTCTATTGTTTAGACCCAAAATAAATAGGTCGAATAAAAATTTTCTTTTCAGAAAAGATTTTGATCGAATGCATCTTCCAATCTAGGAGTTCAGTTAAACAATAGAATACAAAGTTGATATAGAAGTCAAGATAATTTTTCTATAAAATGTTAGACATTTTTATATTTATTTTTACTAGTCATGTTTGTTTTGGAAATATAGTCAAACTAGGAGAGGAATCCAACCAAGATTGTGAAAGGTGGATCTTACTATTATTATAAATAGGGGCTATATGCCTTAGTTTTTGATGAGTCAATTAAATCATCGATTAATCATTAATTAAAGAAAAGAGGACCTGACACCTACTTTAATTGATTTTTCCACCTTTTCTACATTTCTTTTTAGAAATACAAGTTGAGTGGGTTGAGTTCTTCCTTCTCCCCAATCAAATCAAGTTGACATCAGAACCAAGTTTCTCTATATGTGTATAAGAGTAATTTGGTATCAGAGTCTTATTCCTTTACATCTTTGGGAGCCTTAGTTTATGATCCAGATGTGTGAGCAACACGAGTAGATAGGAGAAGGCCTAGTGTGCTTGAAGTATATCAAAACAGAGGGAGCTCTAATATAGGGGGATCACTAGACTCAATAAGGACCATTTTGGTCACTATAAGCAAGGTTTGGTAGGGGCTAGGATTGAGATCCACCATATTAGGAAACTGAGTTGCATCCAAATTTCTTAAGGCCATACCTTAGTCATGGATGCTCGATTAAAGTGATTTTTTTTTTGAAATTAGGTATCTTTTTGAGATATACAAAAAGTGCTAACCCCTTAAGTGGTTTAAACATGCCAAAATTTTATCATTTGGGATTCAAAATAGGTTAGTCAAACCAAAAATTTTCTTTGTAGGAAAATCTTTGATCGAGCAATTGTTTCAATTCAAAAATAATTCGATGATGCAATGGAAGGAAAAATTAATATAGAAGTTAAGATCTAACTCCTATAGGATTATAGCTTTTTCTGTTTATTATTGGAAATATAATCCTATTCGAACTAGAAGAGGATCTGATCAAGATTGTAAAAGTGTGGACCTCACTATTATTATAAATAGGAGCTATGTACTTCAGTTTTTGATAGATCAATTGAATCATTAATTGATCATCAATGAAAGAAAAGAGCACCTGAATCCTACTTTTGCCAATTTTTTCATCTTTTTAGAATTTCTTTTAAAAGATTCGAGTTGAGCAAGTTTAGTAAGTTCTTCTTTCTTCCTGATCAAATCAATGCTTGCCTCATGATAGAGAGAGAGAGTAGTATTTTATCATGGTGTTTGGATCCTCATAATTTGTTGCCAAGGTCGACCCCAAAGACAATTTTTTAAAATGAAGAGATTATAGAGAAATTTTCCTCTTTTTCCTCTATCTCAAACATCATGAAGAACCATTCTATCTCTTCAATAGATAAGTGGCCAATGCCCAAGCTCTAGACAAAGCTCATGCTCAGTCCCTTGGTGACCTTTTCTATTTTGTCAAGAAGAGTTCTCAATGGTCATGGTTTGTAAAGTTGATCATTGCTACATGATCAAACAAACTAAGCAAAGAGAGAAAAGTAGGAACCTTTAGTGTATCAATAGTAGCATGTTTCACTTCTCACCAACCATTCTGTAATTTCAAACCAACATTCCCAAAAATTGTGTTGGAAATAACTTTGGCACCAACAATGGGGAGTTTATACCCCATTAAGAGTGGAACATAAAATGTTCCTAGAATTTTGTGGTTGATACTTTGATTCTTAGAGAAGACCTTACAAATGTAATAAGTTTGTTGGTTAGGGTATTATTACTACCCTTTCCATCCCATTCCAAGTGAGTCAAGAAATCCAAAATCCCAAAAAACTTTGGATCCTAGGGAATGGGGCGGTTAATAGAGGGCATGCCTCCATGCTTGTTTGGACAAGGGGTAGACATATGTACAAGCATGCCAATGATATTAGTCTACTTGGAAAGATGTTGATGGAAGGGAGGATAGAGAGTTGCGTGGAGTCATGTGCCCAGGGCCTTCAAGGATTTTCGCACCATCACACCACTATTCGAAAGAGATGAAATTGATAGCAGTACAGAGCTAGGCTATGATAGAAGGATGTAGTGCTGGATTATGGTAAAAGTATAATTGAGCTATGATAAGGATGTAGCACTAAATTATGGTAAGGATGTAGCATTGGGCTACAACATGAAACCAAGCTATGCTTACTTATAGAATAAAAGATAAGATAAAGTAATATGATTGAATTGATTGTCGAAGTGTCTCTTATAGAATATAGTTGTAATATTTACAAGACAAAATAATTGAAGCATAATTGAAATAAGATAGCCATAGTATAACCGTTGATCATTGAAACTATTGAGGAAGTGACCCGTCGATCAAGTCTAATCCTTTCAAGCTCGTCCTGAGCAACCTAACAAAGTCACACTCAATGCGGTATTAATCCAACCAGCCAAGTGGATAGAATTCATACCTGACATCCATGACTAACAACCTCAACTTAGAGGGAGTAGTGGAGACTCCTCCCTTCATGAAGGGCCAGAATATGGCTTAATTGCCTACAATGCTAGGCCTAACAAACCTCTAGATTCTGAGCTCAACCTCCATATAAAAGTGGTACGAAGGAGATCTTCAAGAAGGACAAGCAACTTGGGAGAAGGGCTAGCCAAAAGGGAGATGGATGAGAGTCCTCATCGCTCTCATGCCCTCACTCTCTCCATTTTCTCTCGACTATTTTCAAGGCTTTGGCTAATTTAAACATCGAAAGATCTTCCACTAGAAGACCTCTGATGAGTGTGAACTTTCTTTGCAGGTACCCTCTAATGTCGTTGATCTAAGGCGGCATGCTGATCTCACTACTTCAGCACCTTTTTGGAGTTTTATAGCTACAAATTGGCACTAGAGGAAGGGTTCAATTCCCTCTTGAGAGAAAAAGAGAGCATGGTGCAGATGAGAGTGCTAAACTCTGCCACCTTCCATCGACAATCCATCCATCATAATCAAAGTAGTGTTGTCCACGGGTCCATTATAGTGCAACCTTTGACCATGATAAATCTGTCGCTGCTGCAGGCCCTGGCTCGTCAGCTCCAAGTGTTGACTAGCACTGAATAGCAACTCAATGGGTGATGGGGTAGTAGTAGCTTGTGGGGGAAAATTCTCATGTGGTTCCTTCCCGTCGTAGCTAGGGATCCCACTCTCAAAGTCTGAGATCCATCCCCTAACTACATTCCCATCATTCCTCTACCTTTACGGTTCGCTCCTCCTCCATTAGAGTTCGAGGGGAGAGGTATGGTTGAGAAGCTCTCCTTCCACTAGAGATTCAACCCCGATCTATTTTCTTAGGCCTGGGAGGTCCCTACAGGTGGAAGAGCTTAAGAAGAAGATCCAAGAGATCGAGCACTACCTCAATGAAGTCTTGAGCAAACCTTATTAGGGTAATCATGGCCTCGACTTCAACTAGCCCTCATTTTCTAGGGGTATTCTGGATGAACCGATCCCACATCAATTCAAGATGTCCTAGCTGGAGCCCTACGATAGCTCCACAGATCCTCTTGATCACTTATAGGGTTATAAAACCCTCATGACATTATAGGGCACCTTCAATGCCCTCCTTTGCCTTGCCTTCCCGACCATCCTTAGAAAGTTGGTATGCGTATGGTACTCCAGGCTCCAACCTGGGTCCATCTACTCATTCGAGCAACTCTGCAAGCTATTAGTTACCCACTTCAGTAGCAGCTAAGTGCCACCAGGAAACTCAAATAGTCTCTTCTCTATTCAACAAGAAGAAGGTGAGTTGCTGTGCAATTACATTGCGTGTTTCAATGCCACCACACTCGAGATGTAAAGCTTCAATGAGTCGGTAGTGATGTCAGCACTCAAGTGAGGGTTGCAAAATGAATGCCTCACCTTCTCCCTCGATAAGAAGTTTCTAAGAAACTATGCTAACCTATTGGTCCAAGCCTAAAAGTATGATCAGGTGAAAGAGGCTCGGGCACTACACAAGTACGCAAAAAGAAAGAAGATCTCCAGCAAGAAGAGAGATTGGGAAGATCCTCGGGTAGCCTAGGCTAAAAGGGAGTCTTCCCATTCATGAAAGAGTTATTGGTCGAGGAGTCTGCCCCATCGGTTCGACACCTATACCCCATTGTCTATCCCTCGAGCATAGATCTTGATGGAGATTAAGGACCAGAGGTACCTACAATGACTCAACTAATGAAGTCACCTCTGGACCAGAGGAGAAAGATAAAGTACTGCCACTTCTACCACGACCACGACCACGATACCAAGAAATGTCACCAATTCAAGGATGAGATCGAGGCCCTGATTGAGAGAGGACACCTTAGCAAATATTTTTGAGAGCAGTAAAATCAAATGCCCGACCAAGAAAACTATGACAACTGATCGAAGGCTGGTGTCATCAATACAATCCTGGCCTCACTGAAGACAGAGGGGTAAGAGGCCTAAGTAGAAGGGAAGAAAGAAATAATTTTCTTTTTCTGGCAATAGTTCTCAAGGAGTACACTCTTTGCAGTGGTGTCATCATCACGATGGCAAGCCACAATGTAGATAGAATTTTAATTTGTAGTGAAATTTTAACCAACATCTCATTTTATGATGTTCTATGAAATGGTGAAATTACCAACCTATTCAGTGAGGGAACAAGCCCAAGGAAAGATGAGAAAAATAAGTTCTTTCAGCAAATCCTTAAACTTCTCGAGGATCAGGGATTGAAGCCAACTTGGCAGTCGAAAAGGAGCAAAGAAGTTCCCCAAGGCTCCCTAAAGCTCGGAAGCCCTACAGCTATGGAGAGCCGAGGATACTCGAACCAATGCCTCATCTCACCGTGGCCCACTATAGCCGCTTGAAGACGTGGCTCACTATAGCCCCCATGACCCACTATAGCCACCATGGTCCACTATAGCTGCCTAAAAATGTAGCCCATTTTAGCCATCATAGCCCAAGATAGGCACTACAACCCACTATGGCTCCATGAAGACATGGCCCACTATAGCCGCATGAAGACATGGTCCACTGTAGCCACCATAGCCACTGTAGCCACCATGGCCTATTGTAGCCGCCTGAAGACATGGCCACTATAGACACTATGGTCCACTGTAGCCACCATGGCCACTTTAGTCACCTAAAGATGTGGCCTATTGTAGCCATCGCGACCCACTATAGCCACTGTAGTCCACTATAGCTACCTGAAGATGTAGCCCACTATAGCCACCATGACCCATTGTAGCCACCGTGGCCCATTGTAGTCGCCTGAAGATGTGGCCCATTGTAGCCACCATGGCCCACTATAGTCACTTGAAGATGTGGCCCACTATAGCCATCATGGCCCATTATAGCCGTTTGAAGATGTGGCTCACCGTTGCAACTATAGCCTGGATGGAAAATCAGATAGGGTTTCATGCATACCTTTCAAAACTTTTTTGAAAAATATCAAGCGGAAGACTTAAGATTAATCCTATTAATCTATTTATGCATATGATCAGATCATTAAACCCCTACAATCTAGGATCTATAACATGATATAATGCATGTATAGATCTAAAAAACAAAAGACAAATAGGTATGAATCATATCAATATCAACCTAGATCAAATCTAGCATGTAATAGAGATCAGATCTCTATACCTGAGCATGGGTCAGGAACTCTACTATTGAATTTTGTTGATGTGATTATTGCTCAGAGCCACATAAGATGTTTAGCCTCTACAAGTTGTCCACATGAAGCTCCTATGCTGATCGAAGGTTCAACAATCGAAGATCTGCATGGGGTACTAGCTTCTTGTAGATTGCTCCCAACGATTGATCTGAATTCTTTTCTTTGGATCTTTTGGACCCTCCAAGAGATGAAGAACCAAAGGAGTGTAAGCGCACCAACTGGCATCACCTCTCCTTGATACCAATTGATGTTCTATGATATCGCTCGAACGTCAATCATCCTTGGCATCATAAGCTCCGATACCATGTTGAGAAAGCCCCTGATCTTTAGCACAGACCTGAAGGAACCTATGACATTCTCTATGGATAGCAAACCATCGATCCTCCATCTGGATCTATGATGGGGCACCTCCCTCCTTGGGCTTGAGGGAGACACCTCCTTCTTTAGGGCTTCTTCAAGAATCCTAGGGCAGCAACTCTAGAGAGAAGAGAAGAAGAGAGTTGAGGGAGAAAAGGTCTGTATTGATTTCAATCTTGAAAATCCTAATACAACCTATGTATTTATGAAAAGCTAATAGGCCCGACCAAAAACTCTCCTAGCTAATCCAATACATGAAAGCACTCACCGAGCCCATGTACACCTATATCTCCTATGCTCTCATCCTCTGGATCTAGATTCGACCCATACATGAGTTAGCCTCCTTAAGACCTCTCAAACCAGGCCTTAAGACCCCTAGGATCAACCCAGACCCTCATGTAACTCTGCCAGTGCACTGAGCTGGCTCAGTCTCAGCACTGAGCCGACTAAGTTCCACTAGGTCGACTCAGTTTGAAACTAAGCTGGCCCAGTTATGTGCCGTGCCAGCAGTCTCGAACGCGCAGCTCTCTATTTTGTTTGTGCACTGAGACTTAGTCGATCCAATTTTGGACTGAGCTGGCTAACCTACAAAAAATCTTCTTTCTGCGGTCATGATTTTTTGACATTGATTTCTTGCTTCACCTTGTATCCCAAATCTTCGAAGCACCAACTAAGCCCCTAGAATCTCTGGAGCCAACACCCTGACTCCTCCGGTGGCCTCCTAAGACTTGGAAGCACCATAAATCCTCATAATCTCCATCTTGATGCTCCCAAGCCTTGGCAAATCCCTCAGTAATGCTCTCCTACACGATCACACTATTCTAATGCACTCGATAGTATCTATGCAAACATCACCTCTGTCAATCCTCTTCAGCTATTATGCACCCTTAAGACCTTTGGGATGACTGCCTACATCATTGAAGACCCGTGCTTGCTTCTTGACACCATCCTAGAATTGTAAGATTTCTTCTACTTAGCAGTTGCATCACTTTTTTTAAACTTTTCTGGAGAACCCGCAACGTTTCTATACCGACACTCACTACAAATCCTGATATGGTCTCCTCAAAACTATGCCTGTCCTCTTACACATGCCGCTCCACCTAGAACTGTGCATCACTGGCATTGGTGCTATGATATCGATCCTTCCACACCTCTCTGCTCTGAACTCATATCAAATTTCTCTTCAATTATGAAGCCACCTCTTCGAAACTCCACCTATATTCGAAGTCTACCCGATGCCATAGAAACTAACTCTATCATCGAGTCCCTCGAGGCCAACCATCCAACACTGCACTACTGAGCCTACCACTGTACCTCAAACATCGTCGCTGCCCCTTCGAATCCTCTGCACTCCACGGACCCCTTCGAAGCTATCTTGGATACCTCCGCAACTTGCGGGCACCTCCGAAATCCAAAAGCTCATCCAACTCTTCTGAATCCAACAACTGAACCCTAGGGAATTCCACCATAGTCCTTCTCTTTTGCCCCTACACCAGCCATTGCTTCAATTGCGCCTGGAGAACCATCCTCCACTTGAATCGCGACTCTTCCTAATGCTCCTATAGAAGAAACCTGATTTATGATACTCTCGACTGCTAGAGACCTTCTGACACTCCCTGAGACCCTCTAGCTCTTCCTGAGACCTGCACCCAATCTCTCTAAGATACCACTGACACTCTCTATTGAGATACACTCCTTAGCTGCTGTACCACCGAGCCTCTCTCAACCCTTGTGCCTCCAGGATAGCGCTCCTGCAGCACTCTAGAGCTCCCTGACTCATCTCTACGCTGCTTTATAGCCATCAAGTCCTGACCTACTGGATCTCCATGGATCATCTATCTCCATCACACCCAAGGCTTCGTAAATCCATGCTCTGATCGAACCGCTGAATGCATCTCTGACTACTTCTTCACCTTCTAGACATCGAAGGACGTATAGTTGCTTCTTAAGCCTTCCTTCGATCATTACTCCTTGGAAAACCTCTCTTCAACAGCCCTACACTGCTCATCTTTCTAGAGAATTCTGATGCTCTCTACTGAGATATCTTCCTCGACTGTTGCATCACTGAGCCTCTTTCAATCCTACATCTCTAGAAAAATGCTACTACAGCACTCCAGCGCTCCCTGCCTGTCACATAACCATCATACATCCCGATCTTTCCACCAAGATCGATCAGCAAATCATGCACCAAATCCTTTCACCTTGGAAAAATCTCTTCCTATTAAACCTTTCAACCTTCACCTTCAACCCACTACTCCCGGTTGGCTAAACCATAGAACAATAAGGTAGATTCGAGATATACCATGGAATCCTTATGCAGATTTTTGATTTCACCTTCTATGACTTCTCCTTTCCTTCCATGCACCATCAGGCTCCGATACCAGATGTAAGTGCCCCAACTAGCATCACCTCTTTCTGATATCAATTGATGTTCCATGATATCGCTCGAACGCTAATCATCCTTATTATCACAAGCCTCGATACCATGTTATGGAAGCCCCTGATCTTTAGCACGGACCTGAAGGAACTTATGACATTCTCTATGGGCAGCAAACCACTAATCCTCCACCTGAATTTATGATGGGGTGCCTCCCTCCTTGGGTTTGAGGAAGATGCCCCCCTTCTCTAGGACAAGAACCCTAGGATGGCAACTCTAAAGAGAAGAGAAGAAGAGAGTTAAGAGAGAAAAGGTCTGTATTGATTTCAACCTTGAAAATCCTAATACAATCTATGTATTTATACATGCCATTAGGCCCGACCAAAAACTTCCCTGGCTAACCCAATACAAGAAAGCACTCACCAAGCCCATGTACACCCATGTCTCCCATGCTCTCATCCTCTGGATCTAGACTTGATCGATACATGAGTTAGATCTCTCAAACCAGGCCTTAAGATCCCTAGGATCAACCGAGACCCTAGCCCAAAATAGACCCTCATGTAACTCTTCCCATGCACTGAGCCAGCTCAGTCTTAGCATTGAGTCAACTAAGTTTCACTGGGTCAGCTCAATCTGAAATTGAGATAGCCCAATTCTGTGCCATACCAGTAGTCCGAACGCACAGCTCTCTATTTTACCTGTGCACTAAGACTTAGTCGATCTAGTTTTGGACTGAGCTGGCTAATCTATAGAAAATCTTTTTTCTATAGTCTTGATTCTTCAACTTTGATTTCTTACTTTATCTTGTGTCCCAGATCTCCGAAGCACCAATCAAGCCCTTGGAATCCTCGGAGCCAACACCCTGACTCCTCCCATGGCCTCCCAAGGCTAGGGAGCACCATAAATTCTCACAAGGAGGATAAATCAAAAGAGAGATCCTTCTCTCTTATCTCTCAAAACTATATATAAAAGGGAGGATCAAAAGCCCTAAGAGAAGAACCCTTCTTCTTTTCTTTCTTTTCTCTCAATAGGACACACCAAGGTGATGTCCTAAAGAAAGCACATGCCCCCTAGAGAATTGTGCCCCAAAATCCATGCCCCTCTCTCTTATTCCATAGTGAAAAAACTCTTTTAAAATCTCATGCCAAGAGTCCTCTTAAATAGGATGGTTAAGAGGAATCCTAGTCTAGGTCAAATACCTAGAAATAAAAGGACAAGGAGAGCAAGTATAGGGGGCTTCCAACTCTTGGATGCCTCCCTATTCTTTCTAGGCATGGGATACCATAAAATCATGCAAAATTCCTTCTTTTCCATTAACAAAATCAGACCAAATCTGATTTATTTAGGCACCAAGGGTAGATAGGATTTTGGAATCAAGAAACTCTATCAAATAGAGTCCAAGCAATCACAACTTGCCTTATTTGACCTAGTCAAACTTTATTCCTAAACCAAGAGGGAGGGGTGTGCATGGGGCTCTCTTAGGCATGAGAAAACTCATGCAAACTTTAGAAAAATGCGGGTGTGGGGGTTAGGAAGTTGGTGCAAAGGAGAGAAGAGAGTCCCAATCAAACTAGGCTCTTGGTTCTCTTTGATCAAACCAATTTTAATCCTATTTAAATTAGGATTGGTGCAATCTAATTAAGGATTGTTGGTGTAGAATCTGATTGACGCCGGATCAAGCTAGAGTTGGGGAAGAAGAGGTCGCCGCCGATGACCTACAAAATAAAATCTCATCTAGAGTCGGTGGTGATGGCTTAGGCAGGATCCTCCGATGATCAAGTCAGCTCTTCTGGCCAATAGAAATAGAGTGCTCAGGCAAGAATTCAATAGAGTTTTGGGAAGAAAAAGAGAGCTTAGAGAAAATATATCTGGAGGGTCTCTTTTTATAGATGGAGCCTATCATAACATTTCGATAGTAGAGTCACCTATAGCAGACAGATAAATGATAGTCATAATCATCCTGATAAATGACAGTCGAAATGGTTCGATAGTGGGATCGCCTGTTCATTGAGATTTAATAGTTGAAGTCCAGAGGAAGTAGGCATTGGTTGGTGAAGAATTTTGACATATATCAATTCTAGAAGGAGTTCGGCTCTTGTAGAAATCCAACTGAAGGAGAGATCTGAAAGAAGTTTGGCTTCTGTTGAAATTCGACTGAAGGAGAGGTTCGAAAGGAGTTTGGCTCTTGGAGGAATTCGACTAAGGAAGAGGTAAGGAAGGAGTTTAACTCCTGAAGGAATTCGATTGAAGAAGAGGTTTAGAAGGAGTTTGGC
Organism: Cocos nucifera; assembly: GCA_006176705.1. Lineage (NCBI taxonomy): Eukaryota > Viridiplantae > Streptophyta > Magnoliopsida > Arecales > Arecaceae > Cocos > Cocos nucifera. The sequence continues at coordinate 376,056 of QRFJ01000209.1, read as the reverse complement.
TTCTGAAGAAATCTGACTGAGGGAGAGGTCCGAAAGGAGTTTGGCTCCTAGAGGAATTCGACTGAAGTAGAGATCTAGAAGGAGTTTGGCTCTTGTAGGAATTCAACTGAAGAAGAGGTCCGAAAGGAGTTTGGCTCCTAAAAAAATTTGACTGAAGGAGAAGTCTCGGAGTTTGGCTTCTATAGAAATTCGATTGAAGGAAAGGTCCGAAAAGAATTCGGCTTCTGGAGGAATCCGACTGAGGAAGAGGTTTGGAAGGAGTTTGGCTCCTGAAGGGATCCAACTGAAGGAGAGGTCTGGAAGGAGATCGGCTCCTGAAGGAATTCGACTGAAGGAAAAGTTTCGAAGAAGTTCGGCTCCTATAGAAATTCGACTGAAGGAGAGGTCTGGGAGGGGTTCGACCGCTGGAGGAGTTCGGCTGCTTGAAGGAGAATTTTCAATCGAAGCTTTTCATGATTACTAGTCGCATTAGGCTAAGCATCAAATTGGACTACGGCAGGAGTGAGGTTTATCCCTAATAATAGTCTCCCCACTCTTTAGTTTAAAATTCGAAAGAAGGAAATACAAAATGATGATTGTTGAAGTTCTTTTTTGGGCTCTACACCCATTGAGGTTGAAGCTCGGAGGAGATCTTGTCTCCTGTCGGGGTTGAAGGAGATCTTATCTCCTGCTGAGGTTGATGTTGAAGCCTGAAGGAGATCTTATCTCCAACCGAGATTGAAGGAGATCTTATCTTCGATTGAGATTGACGTTAAAACTCGGAGGAGATCTCATCTCCAGCCAAGGTTAAAGAAGATCTTATCTCCTATTGATGTTGAAGTTGAAGCTTGGAGGAGATCTTATCTCCTGCTAAGATTGAAGGAGATCTTATCTCCTGTTGACGTTGAAAATGAAGCTCAGGGAAGATCTTATCTCCTGCCGAGCTTGAAAGAGATCTTATCTCTTATTGAAGGATTGAAGCTCGGGGGAGATCTTATCTCCAGCCAAGGTTGAAGGAGATCTTATCTCCTATTGAAGGGTTAGAGCTTGGGAGAGATCTTATCTCCAGCCAAGGTTGAAGAAGATCTTATCTCCTGTTGAAGGATTGGAGCTCGGGAGAGATCTTATCTCTAGCCGAGGTTGAAGGAGATCTTATCTCCTATTGACAATGAAGTTGAAGCTCGGGGAGATTTTATCTCCAATCGAGGTTGAAGGATATCTTATCTCTTGTTGAAGGGTTGAAGCTCGGGGGAGATTTTATCTCCAACCAAGGTTGAAGGATATCTTATCTCTTGTTGAAGGATTGGAGCTCGAGGGAGATCTTATCTCTAGTCGAGGTTGAAGGAGATCTTATCTCTTATTGACATTGAAGTTGAAGCTCAGGAGAGATCTCATCTCCAGTCGAGGTTGAAGGAGATCTTATCTCCTGTTGAAGGGTTGAAGCTCGGGAGAGATCTTATCTTTAGCCGAGGTTGAAGAAGATCTTATCTCCTGTTGACGTTGAAGTTGAAGCTCAGGGGAGATCTTATTGAAGGAAAATCCTGATTTTCCGGATTAGGTTCATTCAGATCTGATTGGATCGAGAGAGATATTTCAAAAATTTCTTCCTATGAATCTAGATCAAATCTGAAATGTTTTGGATCTGATTTTATAGATCTAATAAATAAAAATAAAAATAAATTAAATCTGATTTAATTTATACCTTGATGTTGGGTAATCAGATTACCCTTTGATGATCCTGCTGTTTGTCTGAGGTTTTGGATCTGGCCATGCAAGTGCCTGACCTCTACCGGTATCCACTCAGACTAGATTTGGAGATCTTCTCCTTCTTTATCACCTCTCTAAATATCAGATTTAGATCTAGTTTGAAGGATCTTCAAAACTTCTTTCGAAGATCTGCAGTCATCTCTACAATAGTGCTACTTTCTTTCTTTCTCGTCACCTTTCTTTTGCCTGGATCGCACCAAATTGGAGTCCAAAATTCCTTAGGCATGGAGAGGAGACAGAGGACCAGAAGTTGGCATGAAGGAGGGAGAGGGGCAGCCTTGGGGTGTGGGCTAAGAGAGAATTCTCTTAAAGTTAGGTGCAGATAGGATTTATATAGACCCTTCTACGCCATGCAGTGCCACATCATCCCGACCAATCACGTCGCTTCATGCAATTAGATCTAAATTTGATTGGTGGAATGACATCACCTAATCCAATTAGATGAGAGCCCCTTCAATTCATCCTTAGATGGTACCTAAGACTGGTCAAAGTCTATCCTAGATGCTACTTAAGTAGAATCCAAGAAGCAACCTGGAGTCCCATCCGTGTGGGACTCCAAGCATCCCTATCCATGGGCGCATGCCTCCCTAGGCGTGCACCCCCTCCTTTTCAATTTCTAGCAAGAGGACAAGCCCCTATCTGCTCTCCTATGGGTGTATGACATATGGGCAGATGTCTAAGTGTCAAAAGTCAACGTTTGACCAAAGTCAAAAGATAAGAATTAGTAGGTGATGGAAAATGGTAGGTGTTGTCTCAAATTTATCTCATAAATTAAGACAATCCTTTTCTGACCTGAACAAGCTCTAGTCAGACCAAGTAAAGGTACCTGAGTGACCATAAATATATTTGGCTTAGTTAAGATAACTTTTAATGATAGTAGAAGGAGAACGTTAGGCTTAATCGTGTGTTAGCACGATTTTCTTGAACCTAATTGAATCTTATTCAAATCAATTGAACTGGATTAGTCCAATTGATGATATCCAGATCCAAACCTTTGTTTGTGTGATCTAATTAGATTCAGTTCTGTATGGTAATGGGATATGTCGTGATCTCTATCATCAACATCATTGAAACTCCTTTCGATGGATCAGAACTCTTCTAATTCAGACAACTAGAATGATCGATCATCTAAATCATTCTAATTGCTTCCAAAATCAACCAGTGACACCTAGCAATATATGGTGGTGGCAATCCATCAAAACTAAAAATGAACCTCTCGATGCAGCTACCTATGTGATTAAGTTCTTCTATCCTAAGCTCTGATCAGATTAGGATTAAGGTGAACTCGTCAAGCCCTAATTTCCATCATATGATTTAACCATTCGATTCAAGTTCGCTGTGAAAACCTTAATAGAAACTCTTTCTATTATTTCACTCTGCCATGGCTATGGGCTTATGGATTTGATTGTCATGATCCTCATAGGGCTACTCCTCATCCACCGAGGTAGATAGATTTCTTCTTGGTGCAATCCAATTCCTACAATGAGTATGCTATGCCAACATACACCTCAGGATTTCGAATGACTAGGAGACCGAGTCATGGTGTAGTCAAACTATAACATAGTCAAACTATAACACCCTCAAGGTGAACTATCGATGCACCTCAGATCAAAGAACTAGACACACTACTATAGCTTCAAGTCAATCATCGACGAGAAGGTAGACTTTCTTATGACTGCTCGAGGTAGTCACGCTCAGTGCCCTCGTTCTCTAATGAGTATCTATACTCTCGCTCTGATATCTCTACACTGTAGACTCAAGACTCATCTACTATAAAGAAGCGATTGTACACCAACCTTTTGGATCAATCACCATTCTCATGATGATCCTATGGTCGAGAGCATTTTATGAGTTAATAACGAAAATTCATGTCTTAAATTTTCAACTCTTTAAAATATAAATTATCATTACCATTAACTCAAAGAATGTATCACAGATACTAAATACACATTTATGATAAAAAATAATCCATTTTATTATTTATAGTCAAAATTATAATTTTGCCCCTAGAAGTGTATTACAAGTGTCAACCAATTCTTGCTTCTAGGGCACATATATCTAACAAACTCCCACCTGACCTAAAGCCAATTGGCTACAAATCTAAGTTCCATCTTCTCAAGATGGGCTTCGATCTTCTACTGGCCCAATGGCTTTGTAAATGGGTCCATCGCATTGTCTACGGAATCGACTCTCTTAACCTCGATGTAACCCTTCTCGAGGTAATCACGGATGAGGTGGTATTGCCACTCGATATGCTTGGATTTTTTATGAGACTTTGGCTCTTTAGCTAAAGCTATGGCATCATTATTATCGCAGTATAGAAGAATGGCATCTGATGGCATCACTCTGATTTCGGCGGTAAACTTCTTGTACCAGAATGCCTTCTTTGTAGCTTTTGACGCAGCAATGTATTCTACTTTCATGGTGGAATCCGCTATCATAGTTTGCTTGGAACTCTTCCAACTGACAGCACCACCATTACACACAAATAGACTCCCAGATGTCGACTTTTGATCATCTACATCGGACATAAAATCCGAGTCTATATATCCCTAGAATTGGAGCTCTCCATTACCAAAGACCAATAATATATCCTTAGTTCTTCTTAAGTACTTAAGGATACATTTCACAGAAGTCCAGTATTCTTCATCTAGATTAAATTGATATCTGCTCGTGACACTCACAGCATGGGCTATATCAGATCGTGTACATAATATGGCATATATGAGGCTCCCTATTACTGAAGCATAAGGGATCTTGCTCATGTATTCTATTTTCTCAGGTGTGCTAGGGCACATCTTCTTGGAAAGATGAATACCATGTCTGAAGGGTACTAATCTTCTCTTAGAGTTTTTCATGCTAAATCTCTTTAGCACTTCCTCTATGTACATCTTCTGTGAAAGTCCTAGCATCCTATTCGGTCTATCTCTATAGATCTTAATTCCTAGAATAAAGGATGCTTCACCTAGATCTTTCATGGAGAATTCTTTGGACAACCACATTTTAACTATGGTCAACATGAGAATATCATTCCCAATAAGGAGGATATCATCCACGTACAATATGAGGAAAATAACAGTGCTCCCACTGACCTTTCTGAAGACACATGGCTCGTCCTCATTTTTGATGAAACCAAATAATTTGATCACATCATTAAAATGAGTGTTCTAGCTCTGAGATGCTTGCTTAAGTTCATATATGAATCTTTGCAGCTTGCATATCTTGTGATCAGTATCACTAGATGTGAAACCTAGCAGCTATTCCATATAGATATCTTTCTTAAGATATCCATTTAAGAATGCCATTTTTCATATCCATTTGCCATATTTCATAATCGAAATAGGCTGCAACAGCAAGCAATGTGCGAATGGATTTTAGCATAGCTACTGGTGAAAAGATATCCTAATAGTTAATGCCTTCATGCTGATTATAATCTTTTTTGCCACTAATCTAGCTTTGAATGTCTCCACATTTTCATTTGTACCAATCTTTCTCTTGTAGATCCATTTACATCGAATAGGTACTATACCTTCTGGTGGATCTACCAAGGTCCAGACTTGGTTTGAGTGCATCAAGTCAATTTCTGACTTCATTGCCTCTAGCCATTTCGCGGAGTCAATATCCAATATCATCTCGTTATAGGTTTTAGGATCATCACCATAAACCTCATTACCTACGAGGAATATTTTCTCTACTTCATCTGAAATAGTACCTAAGTACGTCTCAGGAGGATGGAAAATTCTTTTTGATCTACGAGGTGGAGAAGGTAGTGATTATATTGGCTCAACTTGATTTGGTTCCAATTGGTCCTTAGCTTGTTGTTCTTGTGAGACTTTCTCATCGAGCTTGATATGTTTTTCAATGCCGCTATCTTAAAAAAATTATTTTTTAAGAAAGATGGCATGTTGACTCACAATCATATTGTGATCTTCTGGAATGTAGAAATAATATCCTAATGATTCTTTAGGATATCCTATAAATTGAGCTCTAAAGAATTTGAAGTCTAACTTGTCCGCTTGTTGTCTTTCGATATGAGCTGGACAACTCAAAATTCTGAGATGACTCAGACTTGATTTCTTACCATGCCATATCTCATATGGTGTGGTAGTAATGATTTTAGAAGGAATCCTATTCAGTAAATATATTGTAATTAACAAAGAGTATCCCCAAAGATAATCAGGAAAGTCTGTGAAGCTCATCATGGATCGGACCATATCTAATAGGATCTGGTTCCTCCATTCTAAAACCACGTTGAGTTGAGGTATTCCAGATAGAGTCTATTGAGAGACTATGCCATTTTTCTTGAAATAGTCCAAAAATTTTTGACTAAGGTATTCACCTCCTCGATCTGATCGAAGAACCTTAATGGATTTTCTAATTTATTTTTCTACTTCATGTCTGAATTTTTTGAACTTTTTAAAAGCTTCAGACTTATGTCTCATAAGATACACATACCCATATCTAGATAGATCATCGGTAAAGGTAATAAAGTAGACAAAATTGCCTCTAGTCGGCACATCAAATGGGCCGCACACATCAGTATGTACTAGGGTAAGAAGATCCGTGGCTCTTTTCCCATGTCCTACAAAAGGGAGTTTAGTCATTTTGCCATGAAGAAAGATTCATAAATTAGATATGACTCGAAAGTCAATAGACTCAATAGCCCAGTTTGATCCAATTTGTTAATCCTATCTTCTGCTATATGACCTAGTCTTAGGTACCATAGATACCTATCATTTGGACTATCCCTAGGTCATTTCATGGTATTCATATTTTGCTCAATATTAAAAATAGATACATCAAAATGTAACTAGTAAAGACCGTTAATAAGGAAACCACTTGCAATTTTGTTTCTTTCATAAATAATGTTATAATGATCCTTAAGAAAACTAATTACATAGCCTTCTAGTGCTAGGCATGAAATAGAAATCAAATTTCTGCTTGCTGCAGGCACATAATAACAGTCTTTTAAAACTAAGTCTAAACCAGATGGTAGTCGAAGAGGATATGTTTCCACCACCACGGCAATAACTCTTGCTTCATTTTCGATGTGTAGGATCATCTCACCATCCCTCAGCCTCTTGCTATCCTCAAGATCCTGCATGAAAATGCATAAATGAGCACTTGAACCAGAGTCAAGCATCCAACTGGATGCAGAAGAAATCGTAAGATTAGACTCAATAATGAACATACCTCCAGAGGGACCTGCCTCCTTATTCTTCAGGGTGGCCAGGTAAGTAGGGTAGTTCCGCTTCCAATGGCCGTCATTATTGCAATGAAAATACTTTCCTTTGTCAGCAGCCTTCTTCAGCTCTACCTTTTTCTTCTTTCCTCCTTCCACCTTCTGCTTTTTCACGAACTTCTTCTTCTTTCTAAAAGACTTTCTCTTGAAAGAAATCCATTTCATAGCAAGCACTAAGCCTTTAGAACCATTCATGGAAATTTCAGCAGTAACCAGCATATTCATAAGTTCAGCCAGGGAATTTTGAAGTTTATGCATATGGTAGTTCATGATGAACTGCCCATATGCATCAGTCAAGGATTGCAGAATTATATCATTCTGCAGATCCAGTTCCAACTTCACTCTGAGCTTCTCAAGCTCTTTCAAGTTCTTGATCATCATCAGACAATGATCTTGGACTGACTGCCCATCATGTATTTTAGCTTTGAAAAATCATTTAGTGACTTGATACTTGGCTGCACGCTCTATTCATCAAACATCTCTTGTAGGTGAGCTAATATTTGGCAGACAGTCCTAATATCTTCATGTTGGTGCTGAAGTTCATCAGATATCGAATCCAACATGTAGTATCTGACCTTATTATCTTCGTCCATCCATTTTTCAAGAGACACTCTCTGTTCAGTAGATGGACGAGCTGGTAAGGTGGGAGGGTTCAGGTCTAATACATGAGTTAACTTCTTAACACCCAAAATAATTTTGAAGTTCTGGAGTTAATCTTTGTAATTGGATCCGGTCAATCTATAGGTGTCCAGGATACGTGCTAATGGGTTGGATGCAGACATTTTTCTATAGAGAGTTAAAGTTTCTAGTTAGATATTGTAATTAAGACTTAATCAATTTATTTAAAGATTTTATTTTTAAATAAATTAGCTTCCACTATTTTCTTGGATTCCTACACTTCCTCTGTAAAGATGCAAAAATCTTCATGATTAATGATTTCTAGTGGATCGTGCAATCCCACCAACTGACTCATCACCTCATCTAACAGTTATTGGTGATGGATTAGCCAATGAGTGAACAACTTTTGTTCAATAATTTTCTAATCATGGTGCACCCAAACTTGATCTCTAATTTATGAATCTCACCATGCTCGGAATATTGATCCACTCCTTAGTTAAGTCAGACCCACCATTTGTATAGATTGGGTTCCTAATTGAGTCTCTCACCGTATCTAAAATATTGAGCCTAATCCATCCTCCAGCCCATAGCATCCAATGCCTAATAGACATGGTTGCATCTTTTTGGTGCAACTAAACCACTGTAACCAACCGAGAATAATCAACCTTGGGAAGGGCCCGCACATCTACAATGGTGGAAGACCTTGGACTTAATCTTTTCTTAGGAAGATTTGATTTAGGTCTCATTAAACTAGACTTGACATAGTCATAACCATTATGACTAACCTAGTGGCATGGGTTAGCTCGGATTATTGACCACCTCTGATTAGAACTGAGCTAACAAATATGACCAGGTAAGTGAGACCGGCAGAAGGGATATGCCATTAACTCGATAAGAATGCATTCAAGTCAAGTAGCTCTTAATTAAAAATCAGTCGATCGTATCTGCCAAACTTACCTTAGACACCAAATTATTGAGCTAGAACCAATCGGGTTAGCCTACAATCCAGACTCTAACCACTGAGCCTAATTAGGTCTTAGCTTGATCGATCACTCACATGACTCGATCTTGACCCAGACTTAATCCTATTAGGCTGGTCAATTTAAGCACTGTTGATCCCATCTAACCAACTCTTGATTCGGTTTGATCAACCGCTTAGACCTAATTGAGCTACCCAAGCCCGAACCCAATATTATGAATATGTCTTAGATCTGAAATTCTCAATTTTAGACCTAATTAATATTTCATAATCTTAATTCTTAAGTTAAGTAGGGTTCATAAACAAAACATGTATAATAAATCCTAGGATTTTAGGATCTAGGATTTTGCAGAAAATAAGTTTTGATTTCTGATTAAGGACGAATGTGCAGCACCCCTACACATCATAAGAACACCCCATCGAAAAAGGAGAGGGTTTTAAATCCCTACTTTGTTCTTATGACCGGACGGCCAAGAGGAACGCCTTAATCAGAAATATACAAATCTACAAAACTAGTTAGATCTACATCATATATCTCATATACAAAAATTGATCTAACTATAAAACATATTTTGCATACATCTCATGTATCATGTCATGCATATTTTTAGATCTAAATTATCTCATAATTATCTAAAAAATAGATTTAAATTTGATCACATATCAAAATAAATTTTAATCTAGATAATTATGTAGAACTATTCTACAACTAGTCTAAACATGCATTCATCATATCTCATATGATCCAAAAATTAAATAATTTTATTTTTTATTTTTTAGATCTTATTATAATAATTATAATATTAAAAAATAATAAATAAATAGATCTAAAATTATAACTTAATTAAATTAAATTATGAACATGCAAGACTATGTATAGAATAGTTTTATTTTACAACTAGTCATGCATCTTATAAAATTTAGATCTAAATTATTTAATTTTAATTTTTTTAATTTTAGATCTAATCACATCTCATGTGACATCTAAAATCTCCTATTTAATAGATCAAAAATAAATTTAAAATAGATCTAAATAATTTTTAGAACCTGGCTCTAATACTAGTTGAAGAAAAATCCTAATTTTTCATGTCAGACTTGTTCAGATCTGATTGGATCAAGAGAGATATTTCAAATTTTTTTTTTATAAATCTAGATTAGATCTGATACTTTTCAGATCTAATTTTATGATTAAATAAAATAAAAAAAATAAAATTAAATTAATTTACCTTGAATTAATTTTACCTTGATTCCTGCTGGTAATCTGATTATCCATAGATGATCCTGCGAAGCCCTGAAGGTTCTGGATTTAGCCACGCAAGTGCCTGGCCTCTACTGGTATCCACTTAGGCTAGATCTGAAGATCTTCTTCTTCTTTATCATCTTACTAAATATCAGATCTAGATCTGATTTGGAAGATCTTTAAAATTCCTTTCGAAGATCTGCAGTTATCTCTGCAGCAGTGCTGATTTCTTTCTTTCTCGTCACCTTTCTTTTGCTTGGATCATTCCAAACTGGAGTCCAAAATTCCTTGGGCATGGAGAGGAGAGAGAGGACTAAAAGTTGGCATGGAGGAGGGAGAGGGGCAGCCTTGGGGTGTGGGCTAAGAGAGAACTCTCTTAAAATTAGGAGCAGATAGGGTTTACATAGACCCTACTGCACCATGAAGTGCCACATCATCCCAACCAATCACGTCGCTTTGAGCAATCAGACCTAAATCTGATTGATGGGATGACATCATCTAATCTAATCAGATGAGGGGCCCTTCAATTTATCCTTAGATGGTGCCTAAGACTGGTCAAAGTCTTTTCCTAGGCACCACTTAAGTAGAATCCAAGAAGCAACCTAGAGTCCCATCCATATGGGACTCCAGGCATCTCTATCCATGGGTGCAAGCCTCCCTAGGCATGTGCCCCCTTCTTTTCAATTTCTAGCAAGGGGACAAGCCTCTATCTACTCTCCTATGGCTGCATGACATATGGGCAGATGTCTAAGTGTCAAAAGTCAATGTTTGACCAAAGTCAAAAGACAACAATTAGTAGGTGATGAAAAATGATAGGTGTTATCTAAAATTTATCTCATAAATTAAGACAATCCTTTTCTGACCTGGACAAGCTTCAATCAGACCAAGTAAAGGTACTTGAGTGAGCACAAATATATTTGGCTTAGTCGAGACAACTTTTAATGATAGTAGAAGGACAATGTTAGGCTCAATCATGTGCTAGCACGATTTTTTTGAACCTAATTGAATCTTATTCAAATCAATTGAACTGGATTAGTCCAATTGATGATATCCAGATCCAAATCCTTATTTGTATGATCCGGTTAGGTTCAGTTCTGTATGGTAATGGGATATGTCATGATCTCTATCATCGACATCATCAAAACTCCTTTCGATGGATCAGAACTCTTTTGATTCAAACAACTAGAATGATCGATCATCTAAATCATTCTAATTGCTCCCAAAATCCATCAGTGATCTCTAGCAGTATATGGTGGCAACCCATCAAAATTAAAAATGAACCTCTCGATGCAGCTACCTATGTGATTAAGTTCTTCTATCCTGAGCTCTGATCAGATTAGGGTTAAGGTAAACTCGTCAAACCCTAATTTCCATCATATGATTTAACCATTCGATTCAAATCCAATGTGAAAACTTTAATAGAAACTCTTTCTATTATTTCACTTTACCATAGCCATGGGCTTATGGACTTGATTCTCATGATCCTCATAGGGCTGCTCCTCATCTACCGAGGTAGATAGATTTCTTCTTGGAGCAATCCAATTCCTACAATGAGCATGCTATAGCCAACATACACCTCAGAATTTTGAATGGCTAGGAGATCGACCATGGTATAGTCAAACTATAACACCCTCAGAGTGAACTATCGATGTACGTCAGGTCAAAGAACCAGACACACTACTGCAGCTTTGAGTTAGTCATCGACGAGAAGATAGACTTCCTTATGACTGCTCGAGGTGGTCATGCTCAGTGCCCTCGTTCTCTAACGAGTATCTGTACTCTCACTCTAGTGTCTCTATACTGCAGACTCAAGACTCATTTGCTATAAAAAAGTGATTGTACATCAATCTTCTGGATCAATCACCATTCTCATGATGATCCTACGGTCGAAAGCATTTTATGAGTTAATAATGAAAAATCATGTCTTAAATTTTCAACTCTTGAAAATATGAATTATCGTTACCATTAACTCAAGGGATGTATCACAGATACTAAATACACATTTATGATAGAAAATAACTCATTTTATTATTTATAGTCAAAATTATAATTTTGCCCCTAGAAGTGTATTACAAGTATCAGCCAATTCTGGCTTCTAGGGCACACATATCTAACACTTATCTCCAGTCGAGATTGAAGAAGATCTTATCTCCTATTGAAGGGTTGGAGCTCGGGGGAGATCTTATCTCCAGTCGAGGTTGAAAAAGATCTTATCTTTTGTTGACGTTGAAGTTGAAGCTTGGAGAAGATCTTATCTCCAACTAAGGTTGAAGGAGATCATATCTCCTATTGAAGGATTGGAGCTTGGAAGAGATCTTATCTCCAGTCGAGGTTGAAAGAGATTTTATCTCCTGTTGAAGGATTGGAGCTCAGAGGAGATCTTATCTCCAACCGAGGTTGAAGCTTGGGGGAGATCTTATCTCCAATTGAGTCAGAGACTCTCTTCTCACCTCGTCTAAAATGAACGAGACCTTCGATTTTGTTTACGTTAGAATGAGGTTCTCCTCCTATTCCTAACAGGCTATAGGGGCACATTAGGGCTATTTTATGGGTCTCTCCTCTCCTCCTGTCTTAAATAATCGAAGGTCTTCGACTTGCTCATGTTAGGATGAGGTTCTCCTTCTACTCTCATATGGCACTAGGGGCACGGATGGGTCGTTGAATGGGCCTCTCTCCTTCTCCTATCTTAAATAATCGAAGATCTTTGACTTGCTCATGTTAGGACGAGATTCTCCTCTTGTTCCTAACATGGTCACTTTCGGTTGCTTCTTTTCTATCATCACATAATTTATGCACCAAGAAATAATAATATTGAGATGGAGGAGTTTTATTAAAAAAAAGTTACTGGTAGTATATTCTCTAATTTTTTGAAATCCAAGATTGTGGGAGCGTTGTTCCTCCGAGAGATGGCGGCTCATCGAAGCATTAAGTCTCCCAGAGATAATGTTGATGATATCAAGAAGCGATCGATCATTTTGTTGTTCCTCTCTCCTTGGTGGTTCTAGCTGCTGTAGTGCCCTTGATCGATCTTCTCTTGCTTCAGATCGGCATCTGAGAAATCGACCCAATCGGCCTCTCATGATGAGCTCCTCGATCTTATCTTGGAGCTAAATGCATTTTCAATATCGTAATCGTGGTCATGATGGTAGAGGCAGTATATGCTAGGATTGTGCTTGTCAGAATGAGTGCGCATCCTTTCAGACATCGATAGTTGCTCCTTGATCTCCATCAATACTTGCATTTTGGGAGCATTGAGGGGGCATAGTTGTAAAACCTTCTGAAGGGAGAACTTCATCATGCCCTTCTATCAGGACTTCTTTGATAATGAGCTCGAGGAGGAGTTTGGGCTCACTTACGCTCATGGGGAGTCCATGAGCGCGGCCAAATTTTATTCGACCCTCCATCAGTGGCTTCCTCATCATTCAATTTGAAGGCTTCTTCCACTCGGGCATATCCTTTTTACAGTTCGGGCCTGCTTGCATTCGGGAGGAGTCCTTGAGCACGATTGAACTTCATTCAGCCCTCCATCAATGGATTCCTCATCTTTTAATTTGAACGCTTCTTTCGTTTGGGCATATCCTTCAACCCAAGCTAGCATATCTAGAAAGTTCCTGGGGTACTTCTTCTTCAGGGAGAATAACAAATCATTCTTCTGAAGGCCGTCCTAGAGTACGGCCATTGCAACAAACTGGTCTAGATTTTGGACCTCCAATGCAGTAGCATTAAATTATGTGACATAAGCCCAGATAGACTCTTCCTTCTTCTGCTTGATATTCATCAGCGAATCCAAATCTTGGCACGGACGTTGGCTGCTGATGAAGTGAGCCACAAACTGATAGCTCATCTAGTCAAAAAAAAAGATTATACCCAATTTCAATATCGAGTACCAGTTTTTTGCTACTCTCTTTAAGGTAGATGAGAAAACTCAGCATAAGATGAAGTTTGGTGCACTATAGAGTAGCATCATGATCCGAAAGGCCTTCAGATAATCGACCGGATCAGAGGTTCCATCATAGCTTTCAAATTGGAAAAGCTTGAAGTTTGATGGAATGAGCTCTTGCATAATTCTTTGAGAAAAAGGAGGGTCAGTGCAAATATTATTACCATGTGAGGAGGCTTCAATGTTGGCTCATTTTCTAGAGTCTTCGATTCAGGAGATCTTCACGATTGTTGATCTCGAGAGTTTTCTGATGGGACGGAGACAAAGCTCCCCCTGGATCGAGCCTTGGTCCGAGCAAGGGCTCTCCACCCTCTGCTTTCTCTTTTTGGAGGTCATCGACCTGCTAGCCCAAGTCGGCCATCCCTTGATCAGATCATGGGGCTCCAGAGAAGCCTGCTCTAGTCAAATTAAAGTCGGAGCCTGATGATATATGGCTTGCACCACTTCTGTAAGATCACAAACCTGCTGGACCAGTAGGTTGAACTATCCTGCATCCACCATGGCTGTAGGTGGTGCTTGAGTTACCAGAGCTAAAGTGGGAGTGGATAAATCTAGATGGGATTTGGCTGCAGAGGTCATTGATCGTCAGGTCGAAGCTTTTTTGGAAGGTATTTTTTTTGAGAAGAACTCTAGAGAGAAAGAAGAGAGATTGTTGCTGAGCACTTCTTTAAGAACAAGGGAACATCAGGAATAGAGGTGCCCTTCCTCTAGAGTTATGGTGGAGGAGGAGGTTGAAGCACCGATGCTAGAGCCAAAATGGAGGAGTCTGGCTCGGATCTAACAGCTGAAGCGGTAGATCTTCGGATAGTCACCTTCTTTAGAAGCATTTCTTAAGATTGAGGGAGAGGATGGAGATAGACCTTGAAGAAGAAGATCCACAGGATCGGCTAAACACTCCTTTAAGAATAAGGGTACCTCAGGAATAGAGGGCCCTCCTTCTAGTGTCAATCCTATTGGTGCAGAATCTAGTTAACGTCGGATCGAGTTGGAGTTGGGGAAGAAGAGGTCACCATCGGTGACCTACAAAATAAAGTTCCATCCAGAGTTGGTGGTGGTGGGTCTGGCAAGATCCTCCGATAATCAAGTTAGCTCTTCTAGCCAATAGAAAGGAGTGCTCAGGCAAGAATTAAGTAAAATTTTGAAAAGAAGAAGAGAGCTTTGAGAAAATATATCTAGAGGGTCCCTTTTTATAGATGGAGCCTATCGTAACCATTCGATAATGGAGTCGCCTATAGCAGACTGATAAATGACAGTCATAACCATCTTGATAAATGACGATCGTAACCATCCAGTAGTGAGATCATATATTCATTGAGATTTAATAATCGAAGTCCAGAGGAAGCAGGCGTTGGTTGGTGAAGAACTTTAATATATATCAATTTCGAAAGGAGTTTGGCTCTTGTAAGAATCTGACTAAAGAAGAGGTCCTGAAGGAGTTTGGCTCCTGTAGGAATCTGACTGAAGGAGAGGTTCGAAAGGAGTTTGGCTCTTGTAAAAATCCGACTGAGGAAGAGGTCCAAAAGAAGTTCGGCTCCTAGAGGAATCCGACTGAAGAAGAGATCCGAAAGGAGTTCTGCTACTGTAGGAATTCGACTGAAGAAGAGGTCCAAAAGAAGTTTAGCTCCTCAAGGAATCTGACTGAAGGAGAGATTTGGAAGAAATTTGACTTCTGTAGGAATCCGACTGAAGAAGAGGTTTGGAAGAAATTTGACTCCTATAGAAATTCGACTGAAGGAGAGATTCGGAAGGAGTTCGGCTCCTGAAGGAATTCGACTGAAGGAGAAGTTTTGAAGGAGTTCGGCTCCTGTAGAAATCCAACTAAAGAAGAGGTCTGGGAGGGGTTCGACCACTGGAGGAGTTCGACTGCTGGAGGAAGAATTTCAAATCAAAGCTTTCCATGATTACCAGTCGCATTAGGCTAAGCATCAGATTGGACTTCGGCGGGAGTAGGGTTTATCCCCAACAAAAGTTTCCCCACTTTCGTGTTTGAAATTCAAAAGAAGAAAGTATAAAAAGATGACTGCCGAAGTTCTTTTTCAGGCTCTACACCCATTGAGGTTGAAGCTCGAGGGAGATCTTATCTCCTATCAGGGTTGAAGGAGATCTTATCTCCTATTGAGATTGACGTTGAAGCTTGGGGGAGATCTTATCTCGAGGCTAAAGGAGATTTTATCTCCTATTGAGGTTGACATTGAAGCTTGGAAGAGATCTTATCTCTAGCCAAGGTTGAAGGAGATCTTATCTCCTGTTGACATTGAAGATGAAGCTTGGAAGAGATCTTATCTCCTATCGAGGTTGAAGGAGATCTTATCTCCTATTGAAGGATTGGAGATTGAAGCTCGGAGAAGATCTTATCTCCAACCGAGGTTGAAAGGAGATCTTATCTCCTATTGAAGGATTGGAGCTCGAGGAAGATTTTATCTCCAGCTGAGGTTGAAGGAGATCTTATCTCTTGTTGATGTTGAAGTTGAAGCTCGAAGGGAGATCTTATCTCCAGCCGAGATTGAAGAAGATCTTATCTCCTGTTGATGTTGAAGTTGAAGCTCGAAGGAGATCTTATCTTCAGTCGAGGTTGAAGAAGATCTTATCTCCTGTTGAAGGATTGAAGCCCGAGGGAGATCTTATCTCCAGCCGAGATTGAAAAAGATCTTATCTTCTGTTGATGTTGAAGTTGAAGCTCGGGGAAGATCTTATCTCCACCCGAGGTTGAAAGAGATCTTATCTCTTATTGAAGGGTTGGAGCTCGTGGGAGATCTTATCTTCAGTCGAGGTTGAAGGAGATCTTATCTCCTATTGAAGGATTGAAGCTCGGAGGAGATCTTATCTCCAACCGAGGTTGAAGCTCAGGAGAGATTTTATCTCCAGCCGCATCGGGGCGTCTCTTCTTATCTCGTCTAAAATGAACGAGGCCTTCAACTTTGTTCACGTTAGGATGAGGTTCTCCTCCTATTTCTAATAGGCTATAAGGATACATTAGGACCGTTGTATGGGTCTCTCCTCTCCTCCTGTCTTAAATAACCAGTGGTCTTCGACTTGCTTATGTTAGGATGAGGTTCTTCTCCTATTCCTAACATGGCACTAGGAGTACAAATGGGCCATTGAATGGGCCTCTCTCCTCCTCCTATCTTAAATAACTAGAGGTCTTCAACTTACTCATGTTAGGATGAGGTTCTCCTCCTGTTCCTAACACGGCCACTTTCGATTGCTTCTTTTCTATCGTCACATAATTTTTGCACCAAGAAACAATAATATTGAGATGGAGGAGTTTCATTGAAGAAAAATTACTGGTAGTACATTCTCAAATTTTCTGAATTCCAAGGTTGTGGGAGCGTCATTCTTTCGAGAGATGGCGGCTCGTCGAAGCACTAAGTCTCCTAGAGATAGTATTGATGATGCCGAGAGGCGGTCGATCTTCTTATTGTTCTTTCCTTCTTGATGGTTCTGGCTGCTGCAATGCCCTCGGTCAATCTTCTTTTGCTTTAGGCTGGCGTTTGAGAAATTGACCTAATCGGCCTCTCCTGATGAGCTCCTCGATCTCGTCTTGGAGTTGAATGCATTCTTCAGTATCATGGCCGTGGTCACGATGGAAGAGGCAGTATATGCTAGGATTGTGCTTGCCAGGGTATGTGCGCATTCTTTTAGGCCCCAGCAGTTGCTCCTTGATCTCCATCAATACTTATATTTTTGGTGCATTGAGAGAGGCTTAGTTGTGAAACCTTCTAGGGGGAGAACTTCGTCGTGCCCTTCTGTCAGAGCTTCTTTGACGATGAGCTCGAGGAGGAGTTCGGGCTCACTTGCGCTTGGAGGGAGTCCGTGAGCATGGCTGAACTTCATTAGGCCCTTGATCAGCAGCTTCCTCATTAGGCCCTCAATCAGCAGCTCCCTCATCTTTCAATTTAAAGGATTCTTCTGCTCAGGTATATTCTTTTTATAGTTTGGGCCCGCTTGAACTCAAGGAAAGTCCATGAGCACGGTCAAACTTCATTCGACCCTCCATCAGCGAATTCCTCATCTTTCAATTTGAAGGCTTCTTCCATCGAGCATATCCTTCAGCCCGAGCTAGCAGATTGGCAGTCCCTGAGATACTCTTCTCTAGGAAGAACAACAAATCATTCTTCTAAAGACCGCCCTTGAGTGCGGCCATTGCAACAGACTAATTTAGGTTCTGGACCTCTGATAAGCACCATAAATTTATCAATAAAAATATTAATTTATTAATTAATTTATATTAATTTTTAAGAATTAATAATTAATTTATATATAATTTTTGAAAAGTTAATATTTTATTAATTAAAAATTAATTAAAAAATAATAAAAAATAAAAAATAAAATTTTATAATCAATGGAAAGAGCTTATTTTTTTGATCATAATGAAATAAA
Organism: Cocos nucifera; assembly: GCA_006176705.1. Classification (NCBI taxonomy): domain Eukaryota; kingdom Viridiplantae; phylum Streptophyta; class Magnoliopsida; order Arecales; family Arecaceae; genus Cocos; species Cocos nucifera. The sequence goes on along the minus strand of QRFJ01000209.1, from coordinate 357,911 downwards.
TTTTACATAAAATGAAGCTAAAATAAAAAAATATGAATTTCTAAAGAAATAAAAAAATAAATGAAAATAACATACAGCTCAATCGGCTCAAGCCGCCGCACCAGATCAGTCAGTGCATTCAAACGCGCTGAGCCAAGCCCACAAGCTAGCGTGCCAAGCCAGCCACACAAGCCGACTCAGCCGTGGAAGCCATCAGTCGGTCCGCGATCCATGCATAGATCGCCAGCATAGTAGAAATTGACGAATCAAGATGCGACACATGGTGGACCAAGACCCTTAAAGGGTTCATAGAAAATCTATCACGGCTCATAGGGCATTTTGATCTTTTCACTCAATGACAAGAGTGCTAATTGGCTACGGTGTGTAGTGCGGCCGGTCTACGCGGTCCATGGAAACAGTAATTGCACGATCAGACGGCTGTGGTAGCTTGCGATCAAGATCAAATAGTTGTGGTTATTTTCGAATTTGATTCAGCTCTAGACTTCATGCAAATCGCCATCCAACAACAGCACTTAATCCAGGGGATGATCCGACAGTCTAGAACACTCTCGGTGGTGATCAGAACTCCCGATGTGTGATTTATGGTCAGATTTTCTCCATCAACGCGCAATCAATGATCAAAATTTAATCCGATCTGATCTAGGCTGGTATGCATTCGATTTTGATGATTTTTGGTCCGTTGAATTCTTATTGAATGGCTAGATTTTACCAGACTTACCAGATTCATATCAGAGCTATTGAATGGTCAGCCTAGTTAGTTTACCTAGCCATCATATAATAACCAGCTATCTTACCGACCTCCTTAATAGATCAATCTAGCTAACGATAGATTTAAACAACTTCAACAATTAATTCTGAATCAACAACAATCGATCTTAACTCAACAAGAATATATTACCAAGCTAAAAGCTCAAATTGGACAACTGGTTGAGTCTAACACGAGGAGAGAACTAGGTCAACTATCAAGCCGACCAATTTCAAACAACCCACCTAATGTCCACCAACCATCTGGACCAACTTATCAATTTAATATCTCACTTAAAAATCCTCAACCTGAGAATACTAAAGTAATTCTTGAACTTAAAAGCTATAGAATTCTTATGGACCCATACCAAGACCAGGTGAAAGAGGCTAGTACTGATACTAGACAAAATAAAAATTTAGAGGAACAGGTTAGTACTGAGACTAACCACATTGAAGAATCTAAGCCAGGAATTAGCACTGATGCTAGTTCCAGTTTAAATGAGATAGACATAGAAAAAAGAAGAATAGATGATTTACCCAAAACTTATAAACCTAAAAGCCTATTTTCTTCAACCCTAGAAGCCGGTTCTTCTTACAAAAATCAAGAGGCATGTAATGAAGAGTCAACGGAGTTGTTTAAGCAAGATCACATTAATTTAGCTCCAGAATTAAAACTGCCTTTTGTCACCATTCCAACATCCATTGAATCAAACTTAACTCCTAATATAAAAACTCAATTTATGAGCATTTTAGAAGAACAAATAGGAAAAATTCTTAATAAACATTGGTTTGAGAATGGGATCACAAATTATGTCCCTAAAATTAACAATGATTATATTAATAAAGGGATAAGAAATTATCTTCTTGAGATTGGCAATCCAAAATCATTAAAATTTATCAATCCAATATTTGACATAGGATAGTAAGCTGCATTGTATCTGGCTGAAGATGGTAAATATAGTGCTTGTTGGGAGGCAACCCAATATTTAGTTTTTTTAGTCTAATTTATCTTTTTATTTGATTTTTTTTTTAGGATAATTTGAATAAGTTGAAGGGAGAGCTTAAATTTTCAAAGACATGTGCTGGACCAAAAATATAATCAAGTGTATTCTTTTATATTCTTTATTACATCCTTTATTTTTTTTTCTTCATTGAGGACAATGTCGATTAAGTTGGGGGGGAGAAAAATAAAAATTTTAAAAATTTTAAATCCTCAAAAAAGTTAGTATTTAATATTTAGACACCTGATTATGCTTAAGAATTGAATTAAATTAAGCATCTTTAAAAGAAAATTAATACACAGATCAGAGAATCTGTGAGATATTGAGAAATCAAGTATTAAAAAAATTCAATAAAGAGTTTAGATAATGTGAAAATAAAAATTAATAAATGAAGGATGGAAGTAGCAATACACTTATCTATATGAAAGTTTAGATAATTCAAAGATAAAGGTGGGATAATTTAGAAAAAATTTAGAAAAAATTAATATTCTTTATTTAATTTTTCTATTGATAAGTATTAATACCCTAATGATATGTCTCACTTAAGCTCTACTGAATATCAATGATCATTTTGAAAATTACTTAGGTAAAATTCAAAACTCTAAAGTTAAAAGGTATTTAAAACTAAATTCTTTCTTTACTTGAGGATGAGCAAAGCTTAAGTTGGGGGGTATGATAAGCACCATAAATTTATCAATAAAAGTATTAATTTATTAATTAATTTATATTAATTTTTAAAAATTAATAATTAATTTATATATAATTTTGGTAAAATTATTATTTTATTAATTAAAAAATTAATTAAAAAATAAAAAATAAATAAAAAATAAAATTTTATAATCAATAGAAAGAGCTTATTTTTTTTATCATAAAAAAATAAATTTCATATAAAATGAAGCTAAAACAAAAGAGATATGAATTTTTAAAGAAATAAAAAAATTAAATAAAAATAACATACGGCTCAGTCGGCTCAGGCCGCCGCACCAGATCAGTCGACACATCCAAATGCACCAAGCCAAGCTAACAAGTCAGCATGCCAAGCCAGCAACATAAGTTGACTCAGCCGCGAAAGCCGTCAGCCGGTCCACGATCCAAGCATGGACCGCCAGCTCATCAGAAATCGATGAATCAAGATGCGACACGTGGTGGACCTAGACCCTTAAAGGATTTGCAAAAAATCTATTGCAGCTCATAGGGCATTTTGATCTTTTCACACGATGATAGGACCGTTGATTGGCTGCGGTGTATGGTGCGGTCGGTCCATGCGGTCCATGGAAATAGTAATTACGCGATCGGATAGCTGTGGTAGCTTAAAGTCAAGATCAAATGGCTGTGGTTATTTTTGAATTTGATTTAGCTCTAGACTTCATATGGATCGCCATCCAATGGCAGCGCTCGATCCAGGAGATGATCCGACGATCCAGAACACTCCCAACGGTGATCAGGACTCTCGACGCACGATTTGCGATCAGATTTCCTTCATGATACGTGCGATCAATGGCTAGAATATAATCCGATCTGATCTGGACTGATATGCATCCAATTTTGATGATTTTTGATCCATTGGATTTCTATTGAATGGCTAGATTTCACTAGACTTACCAGATTCACATCAGAGCTATTTTAATCCAAATTTTACTCAAATTTCTTTACATTTTGACGATTAAAAAGGCTATTAGTCCCACATTGCCTCCAAAAAAAATATCCATTCCTCCTAGCTCTATAAAAAGTATCCCAGGCCTCCATAAATCAACGTCTTTGATCAAGGTGAAGCTTTGGTATAGAGTGAAGCCAGGCTATGGATTAATGGCTGCTTCAAAATAATGGGTGCCAAGAAGGAGAGCTAGGCCTCTACATCATCTTTTTGCCAATGCCGATCCAAGATCAGAGATCAGCCTATTTTAATTTTTTTCTTCTTTTTTTATGTATTTAAATTATAAAATTTTAATTAATATAATATTTATTTTTATATTTTTTAATTTTATATTTTTTATTTTTATTATAATTTAATTTCTATATTTTAATTATTGCTTTTTATTTTTCTACAAGTAGATGCTAAGATCTAACTAGTAGATCTTAGTACCAAATTTTCTTTCCTACATAATTTAATTTTTACTTTATAATTTTAATTTTTAATTTTTGATTTCAAATTCTATTTTTAAATTTTTTTTATTTTTTTTAAAAAAATTAAAGATTTTAAATCTAAAAATACTACCTTTCCTATGGATTTGACCTGACTCACTGCTATCTATTCATTTTTAATTATTTTAAGAAGTTGGGTTAAAATAGACATGGTGTCTTAATGACAATATTGTATTCCTATCAAATTTTTGGTACCATTATCAAAGATTATTTTTGATTTTTGATTTTAATTTTTTTAATTTATTTTAAAAAAATTAAAAATAATTTTGGCAAATGCACCAAGTTTTTGGCACCGTTGCTGGGGAAGGAATAGATGCTATTTTTTCTTTAATTTCTTTAAATTTTTTTTATAAATTAATTATAAATATTTTCTTTTTAAATATTGCTTACTAACTTTTTATTTATTTATTTTGCAGAAAAAAAGGGGGAAAAGAAAGAAAGCATCTAATTTTGATGAGATCAATCCTAACTCTAGTCCTCTTTTCTTTTTATTTATTTATTTATTTTATTTTAAAAAATATCTATTTAAACCTAATTAAAAGTCTCATGATAAGATTAGAAACTCCAACTATTTAGAGCATGCATCATATTAGTTTTATTTTTTTTGGTGATTGCTGCAGGCAAGGTAAGCCTTTTAGAATTCAATTAGTTATATGCATCTAGTTTAAATTGCATAGAATCCTTTGATTGAATTTTTTTTTTTATGCATATTCATATTAAATCAAATTAAGTGAAACACCCAATTAAATAAGATAAGATAGGGATTTGATCACCCTTCCTTGGCCCATAAACAACCAACCAGCATCCTGTATTGACCTAAGTCTTTAATTTTAAAATCAATTAGACATCAGCCCTAGGAACTCGAGCTCAATAGGACAAGAAATCCTAAGAGTTGAACTAGGTTAGGTTTAGTCAATTTGACTAGTGTCTAGAAAAGTGGTTCAGGGATGACTGGATCCGAAGGAAGGTGGTTTCTAATTGATTTTGTTCGCTTACCTGGTCAAGCATAATTAGTGTCTAAGGCAAGCAACGGGAGGACTCCCACCGATCTTACACTTACTTGGCCAGTTGATTGGTTGATCTTACACTTGGAGGGCTTGAAGATGACCTTGGCAGTTAGGAACTATCTAGATCTAGGATAACCATGTCAGGATTGATTGATCAACTTAATTGCTAACCAACATCAAACCTAATTAAACCTAATTTTTTTCTCTCTTCTTAGTTTTAGAACTCCTTAGGACCTCTTCTTTAGAATTTTTCTTTCTTTCTTCTCCTTTCTCCTCTAAAAATAAAATAAAAATTAAATTAAACTAACTAAAAAAATATTAAAAATAATAATTAAATTAAATTAAAAATAATAAATAAAATAATTAAAAAAATTAAAAAATAATAATATAATAAATAATAAATATATATATAAATTCTAAAAAAATTTAAAAAATTTTAAACTATACATTAGGGTTACACTAATACATGCATGGTAGGAAATAACTTTTTTTGATTTAGTTGAACTTAATTGAATGGTTGATTCACATTAAACCTGATAATCAAATAGCTAATCTGAACCTAATAGTTCAAAAATTAGATAAAGTTGATCTTCTTGCTCAGAAATTAGATCAACTCCTAATCCTAAGTCAACAATCTCCTACACAATTCACATCATCTAGCCCAATCCATCATGTTGCACAGTTTTCATATTTTATCCAAGAATAAGTTCAAGCTACTCAAGGCTACTCTAAGTCGGTTAATAATCTTCTTTCAAATTCATATAACCAGCATTGGAGTAACTACTCTAATTTTTCTTGGACATCCCAACAGACTCAGACTCAGATCCAAATTTCATCTATCCAAAACTATCAAAATAGGCTCCAATATCAAAACTATGCCTATAATAATGGTCAGCCTAGTCAGTTTATCTAGCCATCATATAACAACCAGCTATCATACCCACCTCCTCAACAGACCAATCTAGCTAATGATAGATTTAAATAACTTCAATAATTAATTCTGAATCAACAACAATCGATCTTAACTTAACAAGAATCTATTACCAGGCTAGAAGCTCAAATTGGATAACTAGTTGAGTCTAACACGAGGAGAGAACAAGATCAACTATTGAGCCTACAAATTTCAAACAACCCACCTAATGTCCATCAACCATCTGGACCAAGTTATCAATTTAATATCTCACTTAAGAATCCTCAACCTGAGAATACCAAAGTAATTTTTGAACTTAAAAGCTATAGGATTCTTATGGACCCATACCAAGACTAGGTGAAAGAGGCTAGTATTGATGCTAGCCAAAATAAAAATTTAGAGGAACAGATTAGTACTGAGACTAATCACATAGAAGAATCTAAGTCTATAATTAGTACTTATGCTAGTTTCAGTTTAAATAAGATAGACATAGGAAAAAAAAAATAGATGATTTACCCGAAACTTATAAACCTAAAAGCCTATTTCCTTCAACCGTAGAAGTCGGTTCTTCTTACAAAAATTAAGAGGCATGTAATAAAGAGTCAACGGAGTTATTTAAGTAAGATCACATTAATTTACCTCCAGAATTAAAATCATCTTTTGTCATCATTCCAGCACCCATTGAATCAAACTTAACTCCTAATACAAAAACTCAATCCATGAGCATTTTAGAAGAACAAATAGGAGAAATTCTTAATAAACATGGGTCTAAGAATGGGGTCACAAATTATGTTCCTAAAATTAATAATGATTATATCAATAAATGGATAAGAAATTACTTTCCTGAGATTGGCAATCCAAAACCATTAAAATTTATCAATCCAATATTTGACACAGGATAGTAAGCTGCATTGTGTCTGGCTGAAGACGGTAAACTTAGTGCTTATTGGGAGACAACCCAATATTTAGTTTTCTTTAGTCTAATTTATTTTTTTATTTAATTTTCTTTTTAGGATAATTTGAATAAGTTGGAGGGAGAGCTTAAATTTTTAAAGGCATGTGCTGGACCAAAAATATAGTCAGGTGTATTCTTTCATGTTCTTTATTACATCCTTTATTTTTTCTTCTCCATTGAGGTCAATGTTGATTAAGTTGGAGGGAAAGAAAAATAAAAATTTTAAAAATTTTAAGTTCTCAAAAAAGTTAGTATTTAGTATTTAGACACCTGATTATGCTTAAGAATTGAATTAAACTAAGCATTTTTAAAAGAAAATTGATACATAGATCAGAGAATCTGTGAGATATTGAGGAATCAAGTATTAAGAAAATTCAATAAAGAGTTAAGTCTAGAACATAAAAAGTTTTTTCTTGGAGCATTTCTAATTATTTCTACTAGCATCAAAGAAAAATCTACTTTTTATAAGCTTGTGTAGGATAACTATACGTTTCTTCATATAAATTTCTTTTTTATTTTTAATAAAATAATTTTCAAGTACTTTTCACTGAGTAAACGAAACTCTTTGCCTAAGCAAGCATTGAGTTCCGCGTCAAAAGATGGGAAGGGCAAAGAAGCTCGTTGTAAAGCTAGTCTTAACTCGTAGCCTATTTGATTCGAGCTAGTAAGCCCAAAGGGTGTTCTACACCTAATGCCCTAAAGTCAATTGGTTTGGAAGTCATTGGCCCAAGACTCACTACATGGATCAAATAGAAAGCTTAAGGACTTAGGACACTCAATAATGGTACAATGTTAAAAAAAAAATAAAAAATAAAAATAAAAAATATTGATTTTTCATCGAGTAATCAGATTTCATTGCTTAAGTAAGCAATGATATTCGTATCAAAAAGTAGGCAATGTGAAAATAAAAATCAATAAATGAAGGATGAAAGTAGCAATACACTTGTCTATATGAAAGTTTAGACAATTCAAAGATAAAGGTGGGATAATTTAAAAAAAGTTCAAAAAAATTTAATATTCTTTACTTAATTTTTCTATTGATAAGTATTAATACCCTAATGATATATCTCACTTAAGCTCTACTGAATATCAATGGTCATTTTGAAAACTGCTTAGGTAAAATTCGAAACTCTAAAGTTCAAAGGTATTTAAAACTAAATTCTTTCTTTACTCGAGGACGAGCAAAGCTTAAGTTAAGGGATGTGATAAGCACCATAAATTTATCAATAAAAGTATTAATTTATTAATTAATTTATATTAATTTTTAAAAATTAATAATCAATTTATATATAATATTTAAAAAATTAATATTTTATTAATTAAAAAATTAATTAAAAAATAATAAAAATTAAAAAATAAAATTTATAATCAATAGAAAGAGCTTATTTTTTTTGATCATAATGAAATAAATTTTACATAAAATGAAGCTAGAACAAAAAAGATATGAATATTTAAAGAAATAAAAAATTAAATGAAAATAACATACGGCTCAGTCGGCTCGGGCCGCTGCACCAGATCAGTCGGTGCATCCAAACATACCAAGCCAAGCCAGCAAGTCAGCACGCTAAGTCAGCCATGCAAGTCGACTCAGCCGTGGAAACGTCAGTCGGTCCATGATCCAGGCGTGGACCGCCAGCTCAGCAGAAATCGATGAATCAAAATGAAACACACAGTATACCTAGACCCTTAAAGGGTTCACAAAAAATCTATTGTAGCTCACAGGGCATTTTGGTCTTTTCACTCAGTGACAGGAGCGCTGATTGGCTGCGATGAGTGGTGCGGCCAGTCCATGCGATCCATGGGAATAATAATTATGCGATCGAACGACTGTGGTAGCTTACGGTCAAGATCAAACGGCTGTGGTTATTTTCGGATTTGATTCAGCTCCAGACTTCACATGGATCGCCATCTAATGGCAGCACTCGATCCAAAAGATGATCTGACGATCTAGAACACTCCCGACGGTGATCAAGACTCCCGATGCACGATTTGTGGCAGATTTCCTCCATCAATGTGTGGTCAATGGCTAGAATTTAATCAGATCTGATCTGGACCGATATGCATTTGATTTTGATGATTTTTTATTCATTGGATTTCTATTGAATGGCTAGATTTTACCAGACTTACTAGATTCATATTATAGCTATTTTAATCCAAATTTTACTCAAATTTCTTTATATTTTGATGATTAAAAAGGCTATTAGTCCCACATTGTCTCCAAAAAAAATATCCAGTCCTCCTAACTCTATAAAAAGGACCCCAAGCCTCCAGAAATCAATGTCTTCGATCAAGGTGAAGCTTTGATACAGGATGAAGCCAGGCTATGGGTTAATGGCTGCTTCAAAGCAATGGGTGTCGAGAAGGAGAGCTGGGCTTCTACATCATCTTTCTGCCAATGCCGATCCAAGATCAGAGATCAGCCTATTTTAATTTTTTTCTTCTTTTTTTATTTATTTAAATTATAAAATTTTTATTAATACAATATTTATTTTATATTTTTTAATTTTTTACTTTTTATTTTTATTATAATTTAATTTTTATATTTTAATTATTACTTTTTATTTTTCTGCAAGTAGATACTAAGATCTAACTAGTAGATCTTAGTACCAAGTTTTCTTTTCTGTATATTTTAATTTTTACTTCATAATTTTAATTTTTAATTTTTGACTTCAAATTCTATTTTTAATTTTTTTTTAAAAAAAAATCAAAGATTTTAAATCTAAAAATACTATCTTTCCTACGGATTCGACTTGACTCACTGCTATCTATGCATTTTTAATTATTTTAAGAAGTTGCATTAAAACTAATAAACATGGTATCTTAACGACAACATTACATTCCTATCAACCTCTAATGCAGCAGCATTAAATTGGATGATGTAATCTCGGATAGATTCTTTCTTCTATTTGATATTCATCAAGAAATCCGAACCTCAGCACGAACGTCAGCTACTGACGAAGTGAGCCACAAACTGATGGCTCATCTGGTCAAAAAAGAAAATCATACCCAACTTCAACATCGAGTACTAGTTTCTTGCTGCTTCCTTTAAGATAGATGAGAAAACTTGGCATAAGATGGCGTCTGATGTGCCATGAAGCAGCATCATGGTTTGGAAGGCCTCTAGATAATCGATCGGATCAGAGGGTTCGTCATAGCTTTCAAATTAGGAAAGCTGAAAGTTTGATGGAACAAGCTCTTGCATAATCCTCTAAGAAAAAGGAGGATCAGTTCAAATATTATTACCATATGAGGAGAGACTATGATGGAGCTCTTCGATTCCTCGGCTCATTTTTTGGAGTCTTTGATTCAAAAAATCTTCACGATCGTTGACCTCTAGAGTTTTCTGATGGGATGGAGGCAAAGCTCCCCCTAGATCGAGCCATGGTTCGAGCAAGGGCTCTCCACCCTCTGCTTCTCCTTTTTGGAGGTCATCGGTCAGCTAGCCCAAGTTGGCCATCCTCCGATCGAATCATGGGGCTTTGGAGAAGCCTGCTCTAGCTGAATTGATGTCAGAGCCTGACGATGTATGGCCTACACTGCTTCTATGAGATCATGAACCTGCTGGACCAGCAGGCTGAACTATCCCGCATCCACCATGGATGTAGGTGGTGCTTGAGTTACTGAAGCTAAAGCGGGAGTAGATAAATCTAGATAAGATTTGGCTGCAGAGGTCATTGATCGCCGGATCGAAACTTTCCTGGGAGGCATTTTTTTGGGAAGAACTCTAGAGAGGAAGAAGAGAGATCGTTGTTGAGCACTCCTTTAAGAACAAGAAAACTTCAAAAATAGAGGTGCCCTTCCTCTAGAGTTGTGGTGGAGGAGGAGGTTGAAGCATCGACGCAGGAGCCAAAATGAGCAGGTCTGGCTCGGATCTTATAGTAGAAGTGGTAGATCTCCGGATAGTCACCTTCTTTAGAGGCATTTCTTGGGATCGAGGGAGAGGATAGAGATGAATCTTGAAGAAGAAGATTCACAGGGTCGATTGAGCACTTCTTTAAGAACAAGGGTACCTTAGAAATAGAGTGCCCTTCCTTTAGTGTCAATCCTATTGGTGCAGAATCTGGTTGACGCCAGATCAAGTTGGAGTAGGGGAAGAAGAAGTCACCGCTGGTGGCCTACAAAATAAAGTTTCATTCGGAGTCGGTGGTGTTGGCTCCAGTAGGACCCTCTGACAATCAAGTCAGCTCTTCTAGCCAATAGAAATGGAGTGCTCAGGCAAGAATTTAGTAGAATTTTGGAAAGGAGAAGAGAGCTTAGAGAAAATATATCTGGAGGATCCCTTTTTATAGATGGAGCCTATCGTAACTGTCCGGTAGTGGAGTCGCCTATAGTAGACTGATAAATAACAGTCGTAATCATCCTAATAAATGATAGTCGTAACTGTCCGATAGTGGGATCGCCTGTTCGTTGAGATTTAATAGTCAAAGTTTGAAGGAAGCAAGCATTGGTTGGTGAAGAACTTTGACATACATCAATTTCGAAAGAAGTTTGGCTCCTATAGAAATCTGACTGAAGGAGAGGTCCGAAAGGAGTTTGGCTCCTATAGAAATCTGACTGAGGAAGAGGTCCGAAAAGAGTTCAGCTCCTGAAGGAATTCGATTGAGGAAAAGGTCCGAAAGGAGTTTGTCTCTTGTAGGAATCCGACTGAAAGAGAGGTCTGGAAGGAGTTCGGCTCCTATAGGAATTAGACTGAAGGAGAAGTTTCGAAGGAGTTTGGCTCCTATAGAAATCCGATTGAAGGAGAGGTCCAGAAGGAGTTCGGCTCCTGAAGGAATCTAACTGAGGGAGAGGTCCGGAAGGAGTTTGGCTCCTAGAGGAATCCGACTGAAGGAGAGGTCTTGAAGGAGTTCGACTCCTGAAGTAATTTGACTGAAGGAGAAGTTCCGAAGGAGTTCGGCTCCTATAGAAATTCGACTAAAGGAGAGGTTTGGGAGGGGTTCGGCCGTTGAAGGAGTTTGGCTATTGGAGGGAGAATTTTCAATCGAAGCTTTCCATGATTATAAGTCACATTAGGCTAAGCATCAGACTAGACTTCGATGGAAGCAGGATTTATCCCCAACAAGGATGATCCTACTCCAACTAGGAGCTCATTTAAATCTCATTAAATCTTATTTAAATTTAATTTAAATCCTAAGCCAATTAGAAATTGGGTGCACTCAAGTCCTAATCAAAAAGAAAATTGATCTCTCTTGTAATTGGGTTGTCTCATAAATCAATTAGACTTGACCTAATCAAGTACAAATCAAACTAAATTGAATCTAATTCAATTAGACTTGATCTCATCCCTAATGCTCAATCAGATTGAGTCAATTAGAAATCCAATTACTAATTAATCCTCCTATAACACTTGCACTTGATCAATCATCAATCGTATTGATGATTTGATCCTGAAATGATTTGATAAACCATTCGATCAGATAAAAATCTCTTATGTGTGTGACCCCATAGGTTCGAACCTAAGTCGGTAGCACAAAAATAAATTTTTGAACCAATCAAAGTAACCATTTAATAATGATACCTAACATCCGGATAGATTGAATGTATGTAAAGCAACATTCAAGAATCCTAATCTATGGTTATTGTATAATTCATTCCTTTAACTTCTATGTTCTGGATGACTTAGAGTTAAACTATCAACTCTTGAAAAGTATATCCATAATGTGTTTCAATGCAATCAGTCCTATGATTCCTCATAAGGACAATCCTAATCAAGATTTTTCTAAATTGAAACACAATACAACACATCTCCTAAAATCAGGAGTGGTCAATCCTATCTTGACTTACACACCGACTTCATAAGTACTTGACTATGCTCAAAAATATTCTATTACTAAATTAAAAATTTAGATAGTCCAGCATCAAAGCATAGTGATTACTCGCAAGTCATCGTGGTGATCTCAAGTCAGAGAGATACTTATACCCATATCTCTTCGGAGCAAATTTTGACAGTGGAATGCTCCAGAGTTGGTCACATTCAGTGCAGATGTACCTCTACATCTCACCTACATGCCATACCAGTATCTCCATACTTCTTGATTAAGAGGACAACCAATCCACATGGCATACAATGACCTATACTTGATAAATGTTATCATCCTAGATAACAACATATCATTTGGTTGCAAACAAATTTAAAGACTAAATGATAAATCCTCCATTATCAATTTTAAATAGTCCTAAAGACATCATCACAACATAGGAGTTCATAAAAGAAAGATGCACAACTTATGATGAACAAGCCAAGATAAACCTTTTATTTATAAATAAATTATATACAATTTATAAAATTAGCTCAATCATCAATAGACTGATAATTAATTTTGGGACATAATTTTCAATAACTTTCACTTGGACTAAAGCCAATTAATACAGTATCATATACCCATCTTCGACTTATGATCATCGAACTCTATTACCACAAGGGCTTTAGTGAATGGGTCGGTCAGGTTCTCCTTTCCATTGATCTTCTGAAGATTGATGTCATCTTGATCCATGATCTTTCAAACAAGATGGTAGCAATGCAGAATGTGATTCGTCTATTGATGTACTTTCGATTCCTTCGCCTGAGCTATGGCTCTAGTACTGTCACAGTAGAGTAGAACTGGAACATCAAGGGAGGGTGTCACTTCAAGCTCTGTGATGAATTTTTTTAATCACACAGCTTTCTTGGTAGCATCGGATGTTGTAATGTATTTCACCTCATAAACTGAGTCAGCCATTATGTATTGCTTGAAACTTTTCCAGCAAATAGCTGAATCATTAAGGATAAACATATATCCCAACATACTTTTGCTATCATTATGATCAAATTGAAAATTAGAATTTATAAATTCCATAAATTTTAAATCTGACTCACCATAAACTAGCCACTGATCCTTAGTATTTCTTGTTAGATGTGTGCTCTAGAAGCCAGATTGGTTGATATTTGTAATATACTTCTAAAGATAATTTTATAATTTTGACTATAAATTAATAAATGAATTATTTTCTATCACAGTGCATATTTAAAAGTATCTGTGATACATTCTTTGAGTTAATGGTAATGATAATTCATATTTTTAAGAGTTGAAAATTTAAGACATAAATTTTTAAAATTAACTTATAAACTACTTTCGATCGCAGAATCATCATGAGGATGATGATCGATCTAAAAGATTGATGTACGATCACTTTCTTAGGATAGATGAGTCTTGAGTCTATGGTGTGGAGATATTGGAGCAAGAGTATAGGTACTCATTAGAGAATGATGGCATTAAGCGTGACCACATCGAGCAGTCATAAGAAAGTCTACCTTCTCGTCAATAACTAGCTCGATCCTGCAGTTGTTTGTCAAGTTTTTTTATCTGAGGAGCATCAGCAGTTCACCTTGAGTGTGTTATAGTTTGACTATACCATAACTCAATCTTCTAGCTATTTAGAATCTTGAGATGTATGTTGGCTATAGCATGTTCGTTGTAGGAACTGGATTGCACCAAGAAGGGATCTATCAACCTCGATAGTGGAGTAGTAGTCCTATAATGATCATGAGATCAAGTCCTTAAGCCCATGGCCATGGCAGTGTGATATAATAGAAAAGAGTTTTCTATTAAGGCTTCACATCGGACTCAAATCGAATGATTCACTCATATGACGGATGTTGGGTTTTGATAAGTTTACCTTAAATCCTAATCCTATTGGGACTCATGATAGTAAAATCGATTCACACAGATAGCTACACTGAGAGATTTGCTTTCGATTCTGATGGGTGGCAACCACCATATGTTGTTAGATGTCACTGGTAGATTTTGGGAGCAATTAGAATGGTCTTAATGATCGATCATTCTAATTGTATGAATCAAAAAAGTTCTAATCCATCGAAAGATATTTTGATGATGTTAATGATAGAGATCATGACATATCTTATTACCATATGAAATTGAACCTAACTGGATCACACATATGAGGGTTTGAATCAGGTTGCGATTAATTGGATCGAGTTGGTTCAATTGATTTGGATTAGATCCGATTAGGTTCAAAGAAATTATGCTAACACATGATTAAATCTAACAATCTCGTTTTGTAGTCTTTCTGATTCGTCTCAACCAAAACCCTAATTGAAACTTGTCTAGGTTAGAATAGGATTGTCTAAATTCATCAGATGATTTTTGGACAACACCTACCATTTTTGGTCACTGGCCTTTTCTATCGCACACAAGGGTTAAAGGTTGACCCTGTTGTAAGAAAGAAGGGATTAGGGGTGCACGGCCCCTAAAAATTTTCTAGGGGTGTGCCTTCACTTTTGGTATGGCATGGAGAGGGTGCACATCCTCCTAGGCATGTGTCCAAAGTAGATAGGTTTTGACTTGGTCAAATTTCAGATTTGACTAGTCAAAGAGTTTGATAAAGATCAAATTCTAAGAGAGAGGGAAGAATCCATTGTGCACCAAACTTCCGTTCCTTCTTCCTATCTATTTTGTATGGCATTATATGGAATATTTGGGGTGGCAAATCTGATGTAAGCTGGCATGAAAAATTTGTCAAGAAATCAGAGACAAATCAAGCAATTGGTTGCTTGATTGATTGGAACACTGAGGTGGCATAGGACTCTATTTAAGAGACTCTGCGCCCTAGGGTTTCATATGGTCTTTGCTCCATGCCCCAAGCCCCCTCTTGCTGCTGTCCCCTCTTTCTCCACACCACTCCTCTTCTTCTTCTTCATGCACAAAGGTTGGGCCAAGGTTCCAAGAGAAGGTCGAAAGGAATTGGCGCAAAGGTTTCAAAGAAAAAGATGATGTTCGTGAGACGAGCGCGCTGCCTTCATCAATTGATTTAAAGGCTTTACAAATCAGATTTAGATCTAATTTTTGGAAATTAGATCCAAAAAGAGAGCACCTCTAGATCCAACTTGAGTGAACTCCGATGGAGGCCAGGCACGTGCATGGCTTGATCCAGAATCCCAAGCTTTCATAGATCATCGACAAGATAATCAGATTACCCAATCAGGTATAAAGTTCATATCTAATTTAATTTTTATTTTAGATTTAATATTAGATCATTAAAATAAGATAGAAAAACTCTCTAATCTAATTAGACTCTGTATAAAAAGTTTTGAAATATTCTCTATAGATCTAGTCAGATCAAATCGATCCTGTGGTAGGAAAAAGCTATTTTTCTTTCAACTGTATCAGAGCCAGGTTGGCAGTTCTTTAGATCTATTTTAAATCTAATTTTTTTGTTGATCTATGATTTGATATTAAGAATTTTAGATGTCATATTAGATGTGATCAAATCTGAAATCAAAAGGATTAAAAAATTTTAGATTCATATCAATCTTGCATGAGATGCAAATCTAGATAGATTTAGAATTATTCTATGAGTATTCTAGTGCTAATTTCTTTTTTGATATGATTAAATTATTTTTTAGATCTTTATGATTCTATTTTCTGATGTTATAAATATTATAATCAGATCTAAAAAAAAAAAAAAAATTAATTTTTATATAAGATATGAATCAAGCATGCCTAGACTAGTTGTAGAATAATTCTATGATTTATCTAGAATAGATTTTACTTTGATATGATCAATATAAAATTTATTTTTTAGATATTATATATGATACATCAGATCTGAAAGCATGCATTTAAATTTAATGATTGATACACGAGATGCATACAGAACGTTCATGTTTAGATCTATGACTTTATATGAGATATATGTTGTAGATTTATTATTTTGTAGTGTAGTAATTATTTTTGATTAAGGCATTTTCCTTGGCCATCTGGTCATAAGAGCAAAGTAGAATTTAAAGACCCTCTCCTCCCATTCAATGGGGTGCTCTTATAGCATGTAGGGATGCTGTGCATTCATTCTTAATAAAGAAATAAAAATTTACTTTTCTACAAAATCCTAGATCCTAAAATCCTAGGATTTTTGCATGTTTTTGATTATGAGCCCAAACTTAATTAAGAATTAAGATTATGAAACTAATTAGATCTAAAATTATAAATTTTAAGATCTAAGACACCTTCATAAATTTGGGTTCGGGCTTGGATAGCTCAATTAGGTATAGTGGTGAATCAAATCGAATCAAGAGTTGGTTAGGTAGGATCAAAAAAAGCTTAGATTTGACCAACCTAATAGGATTAAGTCTAGATCAAGGTCAAATCACATTGAGATGTGACTCGATCAAGTTAAGACCTGATTTGGCTCCGCGATTCAAGCCTGGATTGTAAGCTAACCTGATTGATTCTGATTCGATAATTTGGTATCTAAGGTAAGTCTGACAGATACGATCAACTAATTTTTAATTGAGAGCTACTCGATCTAAATGCATTCTTATTGAGTTAATGGCATATCCCTTCCATTGATCTCACTTACCTGCCATTTGTGTCGATCCAGTTTTGATTAGAGGTGGCTAACAATTCGAGCCAACCCATGCCATTAGGTTAGTCATAATTGTTATGACTAAGTCAAGTCTAGTTTAAAGAGATCTAAATCAAATCTTTCTAAAATGGATGAGAATAACCTCTTCTACTCCACAGAACCTCAGTCCTTTAAATAGGATGAGAATCCTCTTCTTAGAGTCCTAAAATGGCTCTTTCTCCTAATATGAGTTGAACATGGTCTTGATGGAGTCTTGAAATATTTTCCAACCTTTAGATCATGACTGTAGCCCTCCATGATCGCTGGATCCTATGGTCCATGTGCAACTCTCATAGATCCTTTAGATTAAACATAATTCGAGTCTAAACAGAAAATCCTATCCTATTCTACTCGTCTCCATCGAGCTGACTCTATCAGGGATCGACCTAGCTCAATTCAGTCTCATTCAAACTTCTGCTTTCTGTCTGCCTGAGAGAGCCATCTTAGCTATGATTCAAACCAGCTCGATCTCAGCCCAAGCCAACTCAACACCATATTCGAGCCAACTCGACTGCTTATAGATACTAATTCTCCTCTAATATGGATCGAATTTCAGACATCAAATTCTAATAATCTCCATCTTGACTCAACATTCAGCTTCTACCTAACTTTGAAAGCTTATGATCCATCTCACCCCCATGTCCTGGGGCATGCTTGCGATCATCGATGGGCAAATGTGGGAGTTGAGCTAGGTTGCTCGATCCCACCTCCATTAATAGTTGTGTCCACTCTAACCAAAGACCTACTATGGGAAGTCTTCTATGGCAATAGGAACTTCACTCTGCGACATCGTCTCTCATCCTTTCGAGTCTCCCATCTCAAGCCTGATCTACCTCCACCTAGAGCTCCACTTCACACTAGTCTCCCTCTAGCTCTTGAAGCTCCATCTCGCACTAGGCTCCCTGCTAGATAGTAATGTCCTCTCATCTTCTTCTTCTCCTCTAAGATCATCCTATCGCCATGCATGACCTTCAAGATTCTATCACCAGCTATCCACCTACAGCCATTTGAATCCAGTCTACTCAATAAGATAAGATTTCATCTGAAATTAGATATATATCGAACCTTTCTCAATCTCCTCACTGTATCATCATGTGTTCTCCAGCTAACCATCTTGATGCCTCTGATCACACAACTCGATCCATCCGATAGATAAACAGTGCCCTCACTACTCTCTAAGGAGTCAAACTGCTCCTCTCTACGACAAACATGATATATGCATGCAGAATCTAAAATCCATTAGTGAAAAAAGTAGATACCTCATCAGATATCTCCAGGACATCATCTTCTGACTCGCTCTAACCGTCACTGCAGTAGCCCTCATTCGATCCTTGAGCTATGAGCAATCCTTGACTCAATGCCCCAACTCATTGCACCTGTAGCATCTGATCTTACTTTGGTTCCTCATCTTGGACTTGGATTGTCCTCGTCATGATCCTTTGCCACTCCATCTACTATCTCCTGCTCCTCCAGAAATCACTAAAGCTGAGCTGTCGTCATCTGAGCTTGAAGCTAGGTTCTCCCTCCTGAGAACCTCATTCTGGAGTATCATTATAGTGACCTCGTCCATCTTGATGGTGCTCTTTTCCACTAGAAGAGCAGTCACCAAGGACTTATATGAAGAGAGAAGCGATGCTAGCAAGACCAACGCTTTAGTCTTCTCCTCAACTTTTTTACTAATGCTGAGGTGGTTAGTGAGGATCTTCTAAAAGTTGGATAGATGCTCCCGCATGCTCTGGCCTTCATCCATCCATAGCTGGTAGAACTACCTCGAAAGAAATAGCATGTTGGTGAGCGACTTCACCATGTACAACTCGAGTTTCGACCACAACACCATCAAGAAAGTCTCACCAAGTACATGATCATGATATCATTTGCTAGGTACAAGCGGATCATACCCACCACCTATATCTGGATCCACTTTCAATCCTTCACCTCGATGGTGGCTGGCATCTCATCGTACAAGAAAGTATCGATCAATCCATGTTGGATGAGGACATTCTTTATGATAAGTATCATAAATTCATCAATAAAATTATTAATTTATCAATTAATTCATATTAATTTTTAAGAATTATTAATTAATTGATACATATTTTTGAGAAATTTATATTTTTATTAATTAAAAAAATAATAAAATAATAAAATTAAATTTTATTACTAATAGAAAGAGCTTATTTTTTTATCATAATAAAATAAATTTCACATAAAATAGAGCTAAAACAAAGAAGATATGCATTTTTAAAGAAATAAAATAAATAAAAATTAAATAAAAAAGAAAAATGGCTCAGTCAACTCAAGCCGCCGCGCCATATCAACCGAAGAGTCCAAACCGTCGAGCCAAGCCGACGAAGCTAACACGCCAAGCCAAGCCGACTCAGTCATAGAAGCCATCAGCCGGTCCACGATCTAGGCATGGACCGTAAGCTCAGTAGAAATCGGCGAATCATGGAGAGACACGTGATGGACCTAGATCCTTAAAGGGTTCATAGAAAATTTATCATGGTTCATAGGGCATTTTGGACTTTTCACTCGATGATAGGAGGTGTTGATTGGTTGCGGTGTATGGTACAGTCGATCCACGCGGTCCATGGAAACAGTAAAGGTGCGATCAGATGGATCCGATTGATTGCGGTCAAGATCGGACGATGATGGTTATTTTCGAATTTGATTCAGCTTCCAGCATGCCATCGAACGGCAGCACTCACATCTAACTTAGATCCAATAGTCCAGGAAGCTTTCGAGTTGATTAAAACATCTAGAACTCGATTCGACAGCCATATTTTCTTCTGATTAATGCGATCAACGGTCAGAATTTAATCCGACCTGATCTGGGCCAATACACATTCAATTTTGATGATTTTTGGTCCATTAGATTTCTATCAATGGTCAGATTTCATTCAGGGCAGCACAATTGAACCAGGACTCTTTTTAATCCAATTTTCACTCAGATTTCTTCATATTTTGATGATCAAAGAGCTTTTTAGTCCCACATTGCCTAGAAGAAAACTCTCCAGCACTCCTAGCTCTATTAATAAGACCTCAGGCCTCTAGAGTTCATTGTCTTCGATCAAGATGAAGCTTTGGTATAGGGTAGAGCCACATTTTGGATCAGAGGCTGCTTCAAAGCAACGGATGCCGAGAAGAAGAGCTGGACTTCTACACCATCTTTCTGCCAATACCGATCCAAGATCAGAGATCAGTCTATTTTATTTTTTTTAAAATTTTATGTATTTAAATTATGAACTTTTTAATTAATATAATATTTATTTTTATGCTCTTTAATTTCATGCTTTTTATTTTTATTATAATTTAATTTTTATACTTTAATTATTACTTTTTGTTTTATTGCAAGTAGATGCTAAGATCTAACTAGTAGATCTTAGTACCAAGTTTAAATTCCTACACCTTTTAATTTTTACTTTTTATTTTCCGACTCCACTTTTGATTTCAAAACTCTTTTCTTTTCTTTTTCTTTTCAAAAATCAAAGATTTTAAATTTAAAAATACTACCTTTTCTGTGGATTCAATCCGAACCACTATTATCTACATATTTTTAATTATTTTAAGAAGTTAGATTAAACTAATAAATATGGTATCTTAATGATAACATCGCGTTCCTACCAAATTTTTGGTGCCATTATCAGAGATTATTTTTAATTTTTAATTTTATTTTTTTTGATTTATTTTAAATAAATTAAAAATTATTTCAACAAATGCACCAAGATTTTGGCACCGTTGTCAGAGAAGGCATGGACATTAAATTTTTTATCTCTTTAATTTTTTTTATAAATAAATTATAAATAAAATTTTTATTTTCTTATAAATATTGCTTGCTAACTTTTTTTTGTAGAGAAAGAGGTTAAAGAACAAAAAGAACCAAGGCAAGGAACAAATCATTTAGTTTTGCTTGGTGAGATCAATCCTAACCCTAGTCTTTTATTTATTTATTTTATTTTTAAATTAAATTTAAAAATATATATATCCACTTAAATCTAATTAAAAATTTCATGATAAGATTAGAAATTCTAATCGTTTAGAGCATGCATCATATCAGTTTTATTTTTATTTATTTTTTTTAGTGATTGCTGGAGGCAAGGTAAGCCTTTCAGAATTCAATTAGTTGCATGCATCTAGTTTAAATTACATAGAACTCTTTGATTGAAAATTTTTTGTGCATATTCATATTAAACCAAATTAAGGGCACGATCCAATTAAACAAGATAAGATGAAGATTTGATCACCCTTTCTTGGTCCACAAACAATCAACCAGCATCCTATATTGACCTAAGCCTTTAATTTTAAAAATAATTAGACATCAGCCCTAAGAACTCGAGCTCAATAGGACAAAAAATTCTAAGAGTTGAACCAGATTAGGATTAGTCAATTTGATTGATATCCAGAAAAATGGTTCCAAAATGACTGGGCTCGAAGGAAGATGATTTCTAATTGATTTCGTTAGCTTATCTGGCCAAGCACAATTGATATCTAAGGCAAGCAATGGGGAGACTCTCATTGACCTTACATTTATCCGACCAGTTGATTGGCTGATCCTATACTTAGAGGACTTGAAGGTGACCTTGGTAGTTAGGAGCTATCTAGATCTAAGATAATCCTTAGTCAGGATTGATTGACCAACTTGATTGCTAACCAACATTATCACGAATTAAAACTACTTCTTCTCTCTCTTCTTAGTTCTAGGACTCCTTAGGACCTCTTCTTTAGAACTCTTCTTTCTTTTTTCTTTTTTTCCCTCTAAAAATAAAATTAAATAAAAATTAAATTAAATTAACTAAAAATATATATATTAAAAATAATAATTAAATTAAATTAAATTAAATTAAATTAAAAATAATAATTAAAATAATTTAAGAAAATAAAAAAATTAATAATATAATAAAATAATATATATATATATATATAATTTTAAAATAATCTAAAAAAAATTCAACCATATATTAGGGTTACACTAATACATGCACGATAGAAAATCACTTTTTCTGATTTAGTCGAACTTAATTGAATGGTTGATTCATATTAAACCTAATAATCAAATAGTTGACCTGAACCTAATAGTCCAAAAATTAGATAAAATTGACCTTCTTGTCCAAAAATTAGATCAACTCCTAATCCTAGGTCAACAATCTTCTGCATAATTCACATCACTTAGTCCAACCCATCATGCTGCATAGTTTTCATATTTTATTCAAGAACAAGTTCAAGCTACTCAAGGCTACTCCAAGGCTGTTAATAATCTTCTTTTAAATTCATATAACCGACATTGGAGTAACTACTCTAATTTTTCTTGGACATTCCAACAGACTCAGGCTCAAACCCAAATTTTACCAATCCAAAACTATCAAAATAGTCCCCGATACTAAAACTATGCCTATAATAATGATCAACCTAGTCAGTTTACCGGCCATCATATAACAACCAGCTATCATACCCACCTCCTTAATAGATTAATCTAGCTGATGATAGATTTAACCAACTTCAACAATTAATTCTGAATCAACAACAATCGATCTTGACTCAACAGGAATCTATCACCAAGCTAGAAGCTCAAATTGGACAACTTGCTGAGTCTAACACAAGGAGAGAACTAGATCAACTATCCAACCTACCAATTTCAAACAATCCACCTAATGTCCATCAACTACCTGGACCAAGTTATCAATTTAATGTCTCACTTAAGAATCCCTAATTTGAGAATGCCAAAGTAATTCCTGAACTTAAAAGCTATAGAATTCTTATGGATCCATACCAAGATCAGGTGAGAGAGGCTAGTACTGATGCTAGCCAAAATAAAAATTTAGAGGAATAGGTTAGTACTGAGACTGACCACATAGAAGAACCCGAGTCAGGAATTAGTACTGATGCTAGTTCCAATTTAAATGAGATAGCCATAGAAAAAAAGAGAATAGATGATTTATCCGAGACTTATAAACCTAATGTCCTGTTTCCTTCAACCCTAAAAGTCGGTTCTTACAAAAATCAAGAGGCATGTAATGAAGAGTCAATGAAGTTGTTTAAGCAAGATCACATTAATTTACCTCCAGAATTAAAATTGCCTTTTATCACCATTCTAGCACCCATTGAATCAAACTTAACTTCTAATACAAAAACTCCATTCATGAGCTTTTTAGAAGAACAAATAGGAGAAATTCTTAATAAACATGAGTCTAAGAATGGGGTCACAAATTATATCCATAGAATTAACAACGATTATATCAATAATGTGATTATAAATCAACTTTCTGAGATTGGCAATCCAAAACCATTAAAATTTATCAATCCAATATTTGACATAGGATAGTTAAGCTGCATTGTGTCTGGCTAAAGACAGTAAACTTAGCGCTTGTTGGAAGGCAACCCAATATTTAATTTTTTTTACCTAATTTATCCTTTTAGTTTATTTTCTTTTTAGGATAATTTGAATAAGCTGGAGGGAGAGCTTAAATTTTCAAAGGTATATGCTGAACCAAAAACATAGTCAGGTGTATTCTTTCATGTTCTTTGTTACATTCTTTATTTTTTTTCTCTATTGAAGATAATGTTGATTAAGTTGGGAGGGAAAAAAATATAAATTTTAAAATTTTAAGTCCTAGAAAAAGTTAGTATTTAGTATTTAGACACCTGATTATGCTTAAGAATCAAATTAAACTAACCACTTTTAAAAAAAAATTGATACACAGATTAGAGAATCTGTGAGATATTGAGGAATCAAGTATTAAGAAAATTCAATAAAGAATTAAGTCTAGAACATAAAATTTTTTTTTTGAGTATTTCTAATTTTTTCTACAAGCATCAAAGAAAAGTCTACTTTTTATAAGCTTGTGTAAGGTAACTATACATTTCTTCATATAAAAAATTTATTGTAATAAAATAGTTTTCATGTACTTCTCACTGAGTAACTGAGCCTCTTTACCTAAGCAAGCATTGAGTTTTGCATCAAAAGATGGGAAGGGCAAAGAAGCTCGTTGTAAAACTAGTCTTAACTCGTAGCCTATTTAATTCGAGTTAGTAAGCTCGAGGGGTATTCTATACATAGTGTCCTAAAGCCAACTAGTTTGGGAGTCATTAGCCTAAGACTCGCCTCATGGATCAAATAGAAAGCTTAATAGGTTAAGACACTCAATAGTGGTACAATGTTAAAAAAAAATATTGATTTTCTACCAAGTAACCGAGTTCCATTGCCTAAGTAAGCAATGATATTTGCATCAAAAAGTGGATAATATAAAAATAAAAATTAATAAATAAAGGGCGAAAGTAGCCATACACTTGCCTATATGAAAGTTTAGACAAATCAGAGATAAAGGTGGGATAATTTAGAAAAAGTTTAAAAAAATTTAATATTCTTTACTTAATTTTTCTATTGATAAGTATTAATATTCCAATGATATATCTCACTTAAGCTCTACTGAATATCAATGACCATTTTGAAAACTGCTTAGGTAAAATTCGAAACTCTAAAGTTAAAAGGTATTTAAAACTAAATCTTTCTTTACTCGAGGACGAGCAAAGCTTAAGTTAGAGGATGTGATAAGTATCATAAATTCATCAATAAAAATATTAATTTATCAATTAATTCATATTAATTTTTAAAAATTATTAATTAATTGATACATATTTTTAAGAAATTCATATTTTTATTAATTAAAAAATTAATTAAAAATAATAAAATAATAAAATTAAATTTTATTATCAATAGAAAAAGCTTATTTTTTTATCATAATAAAATGAGTTTCACACAAAATAGAGCTAAAACGAAGAAGATATGAATTTCTAAAGAAATAAAATAAATAAAAATTAAATAAAAAAGAAAAATGGCTCAGTCGGCTCAAGCCGCCATGCCATATCAGTCGATGCATCCAAACACGTCGAGCCAAGCTGACTCAGCTGTAGAAGCCATCAGTCGGTCCATGATCCAGGCATGGACCGCCAACTCAGTAGAAATCGATGAATCATAGAGCGACACATGGTGGACCTAGACCTTTAAAGGGTTCACAAAAAATCTATCACGGCTCATAGGAAATTTTGGACTTTTCACTCGACTATAGAAGGTGCTGATTAGTTATGGTGTACGGTGCATCCGATCCATGCGGTCCATGAGAACAGTAAAGGCATGATCGGACGGATCCGATTGATTGCCGTCAAGATTGGACGGTGACGGTTATTTTCATGATTTGATTCAGCTTCCAGCATGCCATCGGATGGCAGCGCTCACATCTGACTCAGATCCAATAGTCCATGAAGCTCCCGAGTTGATTAAAACATCCAAAACTCAATCCGACGGCCATATTTTCTCCTAATTAACACGATCAACGGTCCGAATTTAATCCGACCTGATCTAGGCCGATATGCATTCAATTTTGATGATTTTTGATTCGTTGGATTTCTATCAATGGCTAGATTTCATTCAGAGCAGCAGAATTCAACCAGAACTCTTTTTAATCTAATTTTCACTCAGATTTCTTCATATTTTGATGATCAAAGAGCTCCTTAGTCCCACATTGCCTAGAAGAAAACTCTTCAGCCCTCCTAACTCTATAAATAAGACCTTAGGTCTCCAGAGTTCATTGTCTTCGATCAAGATGAAGCTTTGGTATAGGGTAGAGCCACATTTTGGATCAGAGGCTGCTTCAAAGCAACAGGTGCCAAGAAGAAGAGCTAGGCTTCTACACCATCTTTCTGCCAATATCGATCCAAGATCAGAGATCAGCCTATTTTATTTTTTTTTAAATTTGATGCATTTAAATTATGAATTTTTTAATTAATGCAATATTTATTTTTATGCTTTTTATTTTCACACTCTTCATTTTTATTATAATTTAATTTTTACACTTTAATTATTGCTTGTTATTTTACTGCAAGTAGATGCTAAGATCTAACTAGTAGATCTTAGTACCAAATTTAAATTTTTGCACCTTTTAATTTTAATTTTTTATTTTTCAACTCCATTTTTTATTTCAAAACTCTTTGCTTTTTTTCAAAAATTAAAGATTTTAAATCTAAAAATACTACCTTTTCTATGGATTCGATCCGACTTACTGCTATCTACGTATTTTTAATTATTTTAAGAAGTTAGATTAAACTGATAAACATGGTGTCTTAATGACAACATTGCATTTCTATCAAGTTTTTGGCATCGTTGTTGAAGATTATTTTTGATTTTTGATTTTAATTTTTTTGATTTATTTTAAATAAATTAAAAATAATTTTGACAAATGCTCCAAGTTTTTGGCACCATTATCAGGGAAGGCATGGACATTAAGTTTTTGATCTTTTTAATTTTTTTTGTAAATAAATTATAAATAAAATTTTTATTTTCTTATAAATATTACTTGTTAACTTTTTTTTATTTTACAGAAAAAGAGGTTAAAGAACAAAAAGAACCAGGGCAAGGAACAAATCGTTTAATTTTGCTTGGTGAGATCAATCCTAACCCTAGTCTTTTATTTATTTATTTATTTATTTATTTTTAAATTAAATTTTAAAATATATATATTCACTTAAATTTAACTAAAAATCTCATGACAAGATTAGAAATTCTAACTATTTAGAGCATGCATCATATTAGTTTTATTTTTATTTTTATTTTTTTTTTGTGATTGCTGGAGGCAAGGTAAGCCTTTCAGAATTCAATTAGTTGTATGCATCTAGTTTAAATTGCATAGAACCATTTGATTAAAAATTTTTTATGCATATTCATATTAAACCAAATTAAGGACACAATCCAACTAAACAAGATAAGGTAGAATTTTGATCATTCTTCCTTGGTCCATAAACAACCAGCATCCTACATTGACCTAAGTCTTTAATTTTAAAATCAATTAGACATCAGCCCTAGAAACTCGAGTTCAATAAGACAAAAAACCCTAAGAGTTGAATCAGGTTAGGATTAGTCAATTTGACCGGTGTCTAGAAAAGTGGTTCAAAAATGACTGGGCTCGAAGGAAAATGGTTTCTAATTGGTTCCGTTAGCTTACCTAACCAAGCATAATTGATATCTAAGGCAAGTAACGGGGGGACTCCCACCGACCTTATACTTACCTGATCAGTTGATTGGCTGATCCTACACTTGGAGGGCTTGAAGATGACCTTGACAATTAGAAGCTATCTAGATCTAGGATAATCCTTAGTCAAAATTGATTGACCAACTTGATTGCTAACTAATATTATTATTAATTAAAACTAATTCTTCTCTCTCTTCTTAGTTCTAGGACTCCTTAGAACCTCTTCTTTAGAACTCTTCTTTCTTTCTTCTCCTTTCTCCTCTAAAAATAAAATAAAATAAAAATTAAATTAAACTAACTAAAAAAATATATATTAAAAATAATAATTAAATTAAATTAAACTAAATTAAAAATAATAATCAAAATAATTAAAAAAATTAATAATATAATAAAATAATATATATATATATCATTCTAAAAAATCTAAAAAAATTTTGAACCATACATTAGGGTTACACTAATACATACACGATAGGAAATTACTTTTTTTGATTTAGTCGAACTTAATTGTATGGTTGATTCATATTAAACCTGATAATCAAATGGCTGACCTGAATCTAATAGTCCAAAAATTAGATAAAGTTGACCTTCTTGCCCAAAAATTAGATCAACTCTTAATCCTAGGTCAATAATCTCCTGCACAATTTACATCACCTAGCCCAACCCATCATGCTGCACAGTTTTTATATTTTATCCAAGAATAAGTTTAAGCTATTTAAGGCTACTCCAAGCCGATTAATAATCTTCTTTCAAATTCATATAATCGACATTGGAGTAACTACTCTAATTTTTTTTGGACATCCCAACAAACTTAGGCTCAGACCTAAATTTTACCTATCCAAAACTATCAAAATAGACCCCAATACCAAAACTATGCCTATAATAATGGTCAGCTTAGTCAGTTTACCCAACCATCATATAACAATCAGCTATCATACCCACCTCCTCAACAGACCAATCTAGATGATGATAGATGTAACCAACTTCAACTATTAATTCTAAATTAACAACAATCAATCTTGACTCAACTTATCTATCGCCAAGCTAGAAGCTCAAATTGGATAACTAGCTGAGTCTAACATGAGGAGAGAACTAGATCAACTATCGAATCTACCAATTTCAAACAACCCATCTAATGTCCACCAACTACCTAGACCAAGTTATCAATTTAATGTCTCACTTAAGAATCTTCAATTTAAGAATGCCAAGGTAATTCCTAAACTTAAAAGCTATAGGATTCTTATGGACCCATACCAAGATCAGGTGAGAGAGGCTAGTACTGATGCTAGTCAAAATAAAAATTTAGAGGAACAGATTAATACTGAGACTAACTACATAGAAGAACTCGAGTCAGAAATTAGTACTGATGCTAGTTCCAATTTAAATGAGATAGACATAGGAAAAAAGAGAATAGATGATTTACCCAAGACTTATAAACCTAATATCCTATTTCCTTCAACTCTAGAAGCCAGTTCTTACAAAAATCAAGAGACATGTAATGAAGAGTCAACAGAGTTGTTTAAGCAAGATCAGATTAATTTACCTTCAAAATTAAAACCACCTTTTATCACCATTCCAGCACCCATTGAATCAAACTTAACTTCTAATACAAAAACTCCATTCATGAGCATTTTAGAAGAACAAATAGGAGAAATTCTTAATAAACATGGGTCTGAGAATGGGGTCACAAATATTATCCCTAGAATTAACAATGATTATATTAGTAATAAGATTATAAATCAACTTTCTAAGATTAGCAATCCAAAATCATTGAAATTTGTTAATCTAATATTTAACACAGGACAGTTAAGCAGCATTGTGTTTGGTTGAAGATGGTAAACTTAGCACTTATTGGAAGGCAACCCAATATTCAATTTTTTTTATCTAATTTATCTCTTTAGTTTATTTTGTTTTTAGGATAATTTGAATAAGCTAAGAGGGAGAGCTTAAATTTTCAAAGGCATGTGCTGGATCAAAAATATAGTTAGATATATTTTTTCATATTTTTTATTACATTCAATTAAGTTCAACTAAATTAGAAAAGTAATTTTCTACCATGCATGTATTAGTATAACCCTAATGTATGGTTCAAAATTTTTTTAGATTTTTTTAAAAATTATATATATTATTTTATTATATTATTATTATTTTTAATTATTTTAATTATTTTAATTATTTTAATTATTTTAATTATTTTAATTATTATTTTTAATTTAATTTAATTTAATTTACTTATTATTTTTAATATATTTATTTTTTTAGTTATTTTAATTTAATTTTTATTTTATTTTATTTTTAAAGGAGAAAGAAGAAGAAAGAAAGAAGAGTTCTAAAGAAAAGGTCCTAAGAAGTCCTAGAACTAAGAAGAGAGAGAAAAATTAGTTTTAATTAGTGATAATGTTAGTTAGCAATCAAATTGGTCAATCAATCCTGACTAAGAATTATTCTAGATCTAGACAGCTCCTAACTGCCAAGGTCACCTTCAAGCCCTCTAGGTGTAGGATCAGCCAATCAACTAGCCAGGTAAGTGTAAGGTCAGTAGGAGTCCCCCCATTGCTTTCCTTAGACACTAATTATGCTTAATCAGGTAAGCTAATGGAATCAATTAGAAACCACCTTCCTTCGAGCTCAGTCATTTCTGAACCACTTTTCTAGACATCAGTTAAATTGACTAATCCTAATCTGGTTCAACTCTTAGGATTTCTTATCCTATTGAGCTCGAGTTCCTAGGACTGATGTCTAATTGATTTTAAAATTAAAGGCTTAGGTCAATGCAGGATGTTGGTTGATTATTTATGGGCTAAGAAAGGATGATCAAATTTCCACCTTATCTTGTTTAATTGGATTGTGCCCTTAATTTGGTTTAATATGAATATGCATAAAAAATTTTTAATCAAAAGGTTCTATGCAATTTAAACTAGATGCATGCAAATAATTAAATTCTGAAAGGCTTACCTTACCTCCAGCAATCACCAAAAAAAAAATAAAAATAAAAATAAAACTGATATGATGCATGCTCTAAATAGCTAGGATTTCTAATCTTGTCATGAGATTTTTAATTAGATTTAAGTGGATATATATATTTTTTAAATTTAATTTAAAAATAAAATAAAATAAATAAATAAATAAAAGATTAGGGTTAGGATTGATCTCACCAAGCAAAACTAAACGATTTGTTCCTTGGTTTTTTTTATTCTTTAACCTCTTTTTCTGCAAAATAAAAAAAGTTAACAAGCAATATTTATAAGAAAATAAAAATTTGATTTATAATTTATTTACAAAAAAAATAAAAAAGATCAAAAATTTAATGATCGTGCCTTTTCTAGCAACGATGCCAAAAACTTAGTGCATTTGCCAAAATTATTTTTAATTTATTTAAAATAAATTAAAAAAATTAAAATCAAAAATCAAAAATAATCCTCGATAATGGTGCTAAAAATTTGATAGAAATGTGATGTTGTCATTAAGACACCATGTTTATCAGTTTAATCTAATTTTTTTAAATAATTAAAAATACGTAGATAGTAGTGAGTCGGATCAAATCCATAGAAAAGATAGTATTTTTAGATTTAAAATTTTTAATTTTTAAAAAGAAAAGAAAAAAAAAGAATTTTGAAATCAAAAGTAGAGTTAGAAAATAAAAAATAAAAATTAAAAGGTGCAAGAATTTAAAACTTGGTATTAAGATCTATTAGTTAGATCTTAGCATCTACTTGTAGTAAAATAAAAAGCAATAATTACAGTGTAGAAATTAAATTATAATAAAAATAAAGAGTATGAAATCAAATATCATAAAAATAAATATTGCATTAATTAAAAAGTTTATAATTTAAATATATAAAATTAAAAAAAAATAAAATAGGCTGATCTCTAATCTTAGATCAGCATTGGCAGAAAGATAGTGTAGAAGTCCAGCTCTTCTTCTCGGCATCCGTTGCATTGAAGCAGCCATTAACCCAAATCCTGGCTTCATCCTGCACCAAAGCTTTCCTTTAATCAGATTTATGGATTTTTAGAGGCTTGGGGTCCTTTTTATAGAGCTAGGATGGTTGGAGAGTTTTCTTCTAGGTAATGTGGGACTAAGGAGATCTTTGATTATCAAAATATTGAGAAATTCAAGTGAAAATCGGATTAAAAGAAGTCCTGATTGAATTCTGCTGCTCTGGATGAAATCTGATCATTCAATAGGAATCCAACAGACCAAAAATCATCAAAATCGAATGTGTATCAGCCTAGATCAGGTCGGATTAAATTCTGACCAATGATCACACGTTAATCAGGAGAAAATCTAACCGTCAAATTAAGTTCTAGATGTTTTAATCAACTCGAGAGCTTCCTGGACCGTTGGATCTGAGTCAGATGTGAGCGCTGCCATCCGATGGCATGCTAGAAGCTGAATCAAATTCAAAAATAACCACCACCATTCAATCTTGACCACAATCAATTGGATCCATCCGATCGTACCTTTACTGTTCTCATGGACTGCGTGGATCGGCTGCACCATACACCGCAACCAATCAGCACCTCCTGTTGCCAAGTGAAAAGTCCAAAATGCCCTATGAGCCATGATAGATCTTTCGTGAACCCTTTAAGGGTCTAGGTCTATCACGTGTCGCTCCATGATTCGCCAGTTTCTGCTAAGCTGGCGGTCCACGCTTGGATCGTGGATCGATTGATGGCTTCTATGGCTGAGTCGGCTTGGCTCAGCATGTTTGGCGCACTAGCTTCGTCGACTTGGCTCGACGTGTTTGGACGTGCCGGCTGATATGGCGCGACAACTTGAGCCGGCTGAGCTATTTTTCTTTTTTATTTAATTTTTATTTATTTTATTTTTTAAAAAATTCATATCTTTTTTATTTTAACTTCATTTTATGTGAAACTTATTTCGTTGTGATTAAGAAAATAAGCTATTTCTATTGATAATAAAATTTAATTTTTTAATTTTATTATTTTTTAATTATTTTTTTAATTAATAAAAATATAAATTTTTTAAAAATATGTATCAATTAATTAATAATTCTTAAAAATTAATATAAATTAATTAATAAATTAATATTTTTATTGATGAATTTATGGTACTTATCACATCCTCCAATTTACTCATTCTCGAGTAAAGAAAGAATTTAGTTTTAAATATCTTTTAACTTTAGAATTTCAAATTTTACCTAAGCAGTTTTCAAAATGGCTATTGATATTTAGTAGAGTATAAGTGAGATATATCATTGGGGTATTAATACTTATCAATAAAAAAATTAAGTAAAGAACATTAATCTTTTTCTAAATTTTCTCTAAATTATCCTATCTTTATCTTTGAATTGTCTAAAATTTCATATAGGCAAGTGTATTGCTACTTCCATCCTTCATTTATTAATTTTTATTTTTATATTGCCCACTTTTTGATGCAAATTTCATTACTTACTTAGGCAACGGGATCCGGTTACTCGGTGGAAAACCAATATTTTTTTTTTGCTATCAAGTTTTTTTTAATATTGTACCACTATTGAGTGTCTTAACACATTAAGCTTTCTATTTGATCCATGTAGCGAGTCTTAGGCCAATGACTCCCAAATCAGTAGGCTTTAGGGCACTAGGTATAGAATACCCCTCGGACTTACTAGCTCGAATCAAACAGGCTATGAGTTAAAACTAGCTTTACAATGAGCTTCTTTGCTCTTTCCATCTTTTGATGCGAAACTCAGTACTTGCTTAGGCAAAGAGGCCCAGTTACTCAATGAGAAGTACTTGAAAATTATTTTATTAAAATAATTTTTTTATATGAAGAAATGTATAGTTATCCTACACAAGCTCATAAAAAGTAGACTTTTCTTTGATGCTAGTAGAAAAAATTAGAAATGCTTAAAAAAAAAAAATTTATGTTCTAAACTTAATTTTTTATTGAATTTTCTTAATACTTGATTCCTCAATATTTCATAAACTCTCTAATCTGTGTATCAATTTTCTTTCAAAAATGCTTAGTTTAATTCTATTCTTAAGCATAATCAGGTGTCTAAATACTAAATACTAACTTTTTTTAGGACTTAAAATTTTAAAATTTTTATTTTTCCCCTCCAACTTAATCAATATTATCCTTAATGGAGAAGAAAAAATAAATGATGTAATAAAGAACATGAAAGAATACATCTGACTATATTTTTGGTTCAGCACATGCCTTTGAAAATTTAAGCTCTCCCTCCAGCTTATTCAAATTATCCTAAAAAAAATAAACTAAAAAGATAAATTAGATAAAAAAATTAAATATTGGGTTGCCTTCCAACAAGCACTAAGTTTACCATCTTCAGCCAGACACAATGCAGCTTAACTATCCTGTGTCAAATATTGGATTAACAAATTTTAATGATTTTGGATTGCCAATCTCAGAAAGTTGATTTATAATCCCATTATTGATATAATCGTTGTTAATTCTAGAGACATAATTTATGACCCCATTCTTAGACCCATGTTTATTAAGAATTTCTCCTATTTGTTCTTCTAAAATGCTTATGAATGGAGTTTTTATATTAGGAGTTAAGTTTGATTCAATGGGTGCTGGAATGATAATAA
Source organism: Cocos nucifera (assembly GCA_006176705.1). Taxonomy (NCBI): domain Eukaryota; kingdom Viridiplantae; phylum Streptophyta; class Magnoliopsida; order Arecales; family Arecaceae; genus Cocos; species Cocos nucifera. Next base: position 324,171 of record QRFJ01000209.1, on the reverse strand, counting down.
AAGGCAATTTTAATTCTGAAGGTAAATTAATATGATCTTGTTTAAATAACTCCATTGACTCTTCACTATATGCCTCTTGATTTTTGTAAGAAGAACTGACTTCTAGGATTGAAGGAAACAGGACATTAGGTTTATAAGTCTCGAATAAATCATCTATTCTTTTTTTCCTATGTCTATCTCATTTAAATTGGAACCAGCATCAGTACTAGTTCCTAACTCAGGTTCTTCTATGCGGTTAGTCTCAGTACTAATCAATTTCTCTAAATTTTCATTTTGGCTAGCATCAGTACTAGCCTCTCTCACCTAGTCTTGGTATGGATCCATAAGAATCCTATAGCTTTTAAGTTCAAGAATTACTTTGGCATTCTCAAATTGGAGATTCTTAAGTGAGACATTAAATTGATAACTTAGTCCAGATGGTTGGTGGACATTAGGTGGGTTGTTTGAAATTGGTAGGCTCGATAGTTGATCTAGTTCTCTTCTCATGTTAGATTCAGCTAGTTGTCCAATTTGAGCTTCTAGCCTGACAATAGATTGCTGTTGAGTCAGAATCAATTATTGAAGTTGGTTAAATCTATTGTCAGCTAGATTGGTCTATTGAGAAAGTGGGTATGAGGGCTGATTATAATATGGTGGCTGGAAAGGCTGACCTCTATTATAAGCATAGTTTGGTATTGGGGCCTATTTTGATAGTTTTGGATAGGTAAAATTTGGATCTGAGCCTGAGTCTATTGGGATGTCCAAGAAAAATTATAATGGTTGTTCCAATCTAGATTATATGAATTTGAAAATAGATCATTAATCAATTTGGAGTAACCTTAAACAGCTTAGACTTGTTCTTGGATAAAAGATGGAAATTATGCAGCCATAGGACATTCATTCACATGATGGGTTGGGCTAGCATAAATAGAACAAAACTTCTGATAATTAAAAGGTGATGTGAATTATGCAGGAGATTGTTGACCTAGGGTTAGGAGTTGATCTAATTTTTGAGCAAGAAGGTCAACTTTATCTAATTTTTGGACTATTGGATTCAGATCAGCCATTTGATTATTAGATTTAATATGAATCAATCATTCAATTAAGTTCAACTAAATAAAAAAAAGTGATTTCCTACCATGCATGTATTAGTGTAACCCTAATGTATGGTTCAAATTTTTTTAAAATTTTATATATATACTTTTATTATTTTATTATATTATTATTTTTATAAAAAAATTAATTTTTTAAAATTATTTTAATTATTATTTTTAATATATATTTTTTTAGTTAGTTTAATTTAATTTTTATTTTATTTTATTTTATTTTTAAAGAGGAAAAAAAATAAAAGTTCTAAAGAAGAGGTCCTAAGGAGTCCTAGAACTAAGAAGAGAGAGAAGAATTAGATTTAATTAGGTTTGATGTTGGTTAGCAATCAAGTTGGTCAATCAATCTTGACTAAGAGTTATCTTAGATCTAGACAGCTCCTAATTGCCAAAGTCACCTTCAAGTCCTCTAAGTGTAGGATCAGCTAATCAACTGGTCAGGTAAGTGTAAGATCGATGGGAGTCCTTCCGTTGCTTGTCTTAAACACCAATTTTGCTTGGCCAGGTAAGCTAGCAAAAATAATTAGAAACCATCTTTCTTCGGGCCCAATCATCCCTAAACCACTTTCCTAAACACCAGTCAAATTGACTAACCCTAATGGCCTTATTATTCTTCATCCATCATTTTCTCAGAGATGCTCTTACTTCAATAGATGGATGGGTGGTTAAGGTGTGGGAGGGTCCTTGATCCAAAACATGGGTTAACTTCTCGGAATCCAAAACTATTTTGTAGTTCGAGCCAGTCTTGTATAAATGTAGTCCGGGTCGATCTATGTTGTGTCCAAGATACTGGCCAATGGTTGGACGCAAACATTTTTCTGTAGAGAGTCAAAGATTCTAGTTAAGATACTGTAATAGATGACTTGACCAATTCATTTAGGGATTTTCTTTTTAAACAAATTAGCTCCCACTATTTCGAATCTCTACTCCTCTGTAGAGATGCAAAAAATCTTACGATTAATGATTTCTAGTGGTGGTGCAGTCTCACCAACTGACTCATCAACTCACCTAACAGTTTATTGGTGATGGTTAGCCAAATAGTGAACAACTCTGTTCAATGATTCTCTAATCATGGTGAACCCAAACTTGGTCTCTAATTCATTAATTCTACCGTATCGAAATATTGATCCACTCCTTAGCTAAGTCAAGACCCACCCATTTGCATAGATTGATTCCTAATTGAGTCTCTCATCGTATCTGAAATATTGAGCCCAACTCATCTTCAGTCCATAGCATCCAATGCCAATAGACATGGTTGCATCTTCCCGGTGTAACTAAGCCACTGTATCCAGCCAGAATAATCAACCCCGTAAGACGCCGCAGCATCTACAATGGTGGAAGACCTCAGACTTAAGTCTTTTTTAGGGAGAATTGATTCAGGTCTCATTAAACTAAGACTTGTTATAGTCATAACAATTATGGACTACCTATGGCATGGTTAGCGTAGATTATTTAACCACCTCAATCAGAACATGTCAATAGATATGCAGGTAAGTGAGATCGGGAAGGAATAGCCATTAACTCGTACAAGAACGCATCAGTCGAGTAGCTTCTAATTAAAAATCAGTCGATCGTATGTGCCAAACTTACCTTAGACACCAAATTATTGAGTTAGAACCAATTGGGTTAGCCTATAATCTAGACTCTAACCTCTGAGCCTAATTAGGTCTTGCTTGATCGTGACTCGATCTTGACCTAGACTTAATCCTATTAGGCTGGTCAATTTAAGCATTGTTGATCCCCTCTAACCAACTCTTGATTCGATTTGATCAACGGCTTAGACCTAATTGAGCTATCCAAGCTCGAACCCAGTATTATGAATATATCTTAAATCTAAAATTTTTTATTTTAGATCTAATTAATATTTCATAATCTTAATTTTTAATTAAGTAGGGTTCATAAACAAAATATGCACAATAAATCCTAGGGTTTCAAGATGTAGGGTTTTGCAGAAAGTAAGTTTTGATTTTGATTAAGGAACGAACGCACAGCACCCTACACATCATTAAGAACACTCCATTCGAATGAAAAGAGAGGGCCTTTAAATCCTTCTTCATTCTTATGACCGGACGGCCAGAAGGAATTCTTAATCAGGAATATGTAATACTACAAAACAGTTTTAGATCTATATTCATATATCTCAATTATAAATATAGATCTAATCATGCATATTTTGCTACATCTCATGTAATCGAATCATGCATATTTTTAAATTCTAAATTATTTATAATATATAAAATAATTTTAAATTGACTAATAAAATAAATTTAATCTAGATAATTATGTAGAACTATTCTAACAACTAGTCTTAGACATGCATCAATCATATCTCATATTGATATTTAAAATTAATAATTTTTATTTTATTATTTTTGATGATTTTATTATAACATTATAATATAAAAATAGTAAATAAATAGATCTAAAATTATGATTTAATCAAAATTAATATCAAAAATATGCAAAGACTACTATAGATACTATTCTATTTTAAGAACTAGTCATGTATATTTTCTAATCTTAGATCCAAATCATTTAATTTTAATTTTTTTTATTTTTAGATCTGATCAACATCTCATGTGACATCTGAAATCACTTGTTTTTAATTAAAATAAATTTAAAATTAGATCTAAATACTTTAAACCTAGGCTCTGATACCAGTTGAAGGAAAAGATCTGATTTTCTGATTAGGTTACGTTCAAATCTTGATCAGATCAAGAGATATATTTCAAAAATTTTTTCTCTTAATTAGATCAATCTAGATATTTAAATCTAATTTTATATTTTAGAAAATAAAATATAAATTAGATAAATTAAATCAGATTTAATTTACTTGAAGTGGATAAATCCTATTATCCATTGATGATCCTGTAAGCAGCGGAAGGTTCTGGATCAATCCACGCAAGTTCCTGGCCTCTATCGGTATCCACTCAGACTGGATCTAGAGATCATCTTCTTCTCTATCACATCTCTAGAAATCAAATCTGGATCTAATCTGGAGGATCTTCAAAACTCCTTTTGAAGATCAGTAGTTCGTCTTGTCATCAGCGCAGCCTTCTACTTTCACTCGCCTTTCTCTTGTCCTAATTGCACCAACCAAGGTCCAAAACCCTTTTGAAATGGAGAGGAGAGGGAGAAGATGCTTTGGCATGGAGGAGGAGAGGAGAAAAGGGCCTTGGGGCATGGAGATTCTCAATTAATCAGATTCCTGCTTTTGAGTTGGCGCAGGGTCTTATTTATAGACTAACTGTGATCCAACTCTTCTTCCCAACCAATCATAACTCTTTGTAAAATCAGATCTAAATCTGATTGGTGGGAATAGAGTCCCCTGAATTCCTCCTTAGAGGGCACCTAAGATCAATCAAAGTTGGTTTTAGAAACTCTAATTGGAATCCAAAAAGGAGATGGAGTCCCTATCCAATAGACTCCTGGGCACCTCCTGGCTTGGGCACACGCCAAGGGCCCTTGGCGTGTGCCCTCTTTCTTGTCAGGTTCTGACAGGGGGACAGGCCCCCACTAGCTCTCCAATAGGTTTGGCGTGTGCCCTCTTTCTTGTCAGGTTTTGATAGGAGAATAGGCCCCCACCAGCTCTCCAATAGGTGCGTGACACGTGGACAGAAGTCAAAGTGTCAATGGTCAACATTTGACCAATCAAAGGTAGACTTTTGACCAAAGTCAAAGAACGAGAAATGGATAGGTGATCAAAAAATGGTAGGAATATCTTACAAAATAAGACAAACTTTTTCTGACTTGGACAACCTCCAATCAGACCATATGAAGGCCTCTGATTGAGCACAAACTCCTTTGGCTCAGTCAGAACAACTTATTTATGGATAGTAAAAGAAAGAACGTTAGGTTCAATCGAGTGCTATACGATTTTCTTGAACCTAATTGAATTCATTTAGATCAATTGAACTTAGATCAGTTCAATTGATGATCACCAGATTCGAACCTTGTTTGTGTATCCAGTTAGATTCAGTTCTGATATGGTAATGAATATGTCATGATTCTATCATCGACATTCATCGAAATCCTTTCGATGGATCAGAACTCTTCTAATTCGAATAGCTAAATTGATTCATCTAAATCATTCTAATTGCTCCAAAATCTTATCGGGACACCTAGCATATATGGTGGCAAAACCCATCAGAATGGAATGCG